>CM046811.1:27117005-27634505 GCA_025617385.1 Murraya koenigii
GTCTGCTCATCACCTCGACCTCCTCCAACTTCTCGATCGGCTCTTGCCTTCCATTCCTTGATTCCCCCTCGAGTCCAGTGAGGTTATCTGCATAGTTTCTTTGGCGCTTCTGACAGTAGTAACTCCTCGCCACCCTCTGGCTGCCTTTCACGACCCTACTGACCCCATTTACTCGATACTTTAGGGCCAAGTAATGGGTGGATAAGCCGTATTGGCTGATCCTCATAAGCGGCCTCCTAGAATTGCTTGGTATGGGTGGCTTCATCTACCACCACGAAATCCGAGCATCATGTTCTTTTCGAAGGCCTCGAGCCCATGGTTCTTGCCAGACTTGATGATTCCCGAGTATTAGCTTTCCTCCCGAATCCTTTCGAGGAAGTGCTCATCTACTCGAGGCTCGCGCTGTTATTCCCAAATCCTCGAGTGTGGATTTGAAGAGAATATCCACAGAGCTTCCGAGTCGACCGATGATTCGGTCAACTTCCTTGTTTGCTATGTTGGCTTTCACCACGGGGCATCCTCGTGAGGTACTGACACCCCTCCTCGTCCTCCTCCATCCACATGATTGGCACTGCCGCACTCAGCCTTTTTGGCGGTGAGGCGGTGAATAGGACCTCTCGCCCGGCGTGGCATATCTGCGATAGTTTTTCAGAGCCCTATTTGAACTTCACCGCCATCGTGGGCCCTCACGAGATCACCCTCGTGGACGGTGGTTCCATGTCTATTTACGTAAGCTCGGTCATCTTCTTCGATGCTTCGCTTCGACCACCGGATGCCCTCCTTCGATAAACTCATCCAAGTCACAGATTCCTAACCGGATCCTCCACTGGTTCTTCAAATCACGAGCATTGTGATGTGGAATGGCCGTGGTCACCATGGAAATGGCGAGCCAGCCCTTGTCCCGTTTGCCGGTGACTTGGCCATTGGCGTTGGAGGGCTCGGCGATCCTCGCTCTCGACCACTTGAAGTATCTCTTGAGAGATACCTTCGACCTCGTGTATTGCCGTGGCGGGGCTCTGCTCCACCACTTGTATCGCCCGATCCCTTGGGAAACTTCTCGGAGGGGGTGGCAATGGGTGATCCGCTCTGTTGTGGTTCATCTCAGGTCTGCTTGGCGGTTGATTACGGGATGTGTGGTCGTCATAATGCCTGTACTCCTTGTGATCCAGGCACGGAGATCTGCGAGGTGGCGGGGAACCATCCTCGGTGGGGAGCTCTCGGTAAGGGTTATGCAGGACGGCCGGTCCCTTGCTACTTTTGAAGCTTGTGATCCTCAGGCGGGACCTCCTTTCTCCTTCCTCTTTGCTCCGTTGACCTGTTCACTTCTCGACTTGCGGCCTTCTCCTCTTGATTACCATATCCAGTTTTACCGCTCATATGCGTCCAGAATATGAGCGGATCGAAGGACTCACAGATTATACCATGGTCTCCCATTCGGATCCCATCCTTGATCCTCTCGGAGCTTGGGGATGATTAAAAGCACCAAGATCTAGGACCGATCTACGGTATCTTTTGACAAACTCCCGGAAGGACTCTCCCTCCCTCTGCCTTACTTCTGACAGCTCCATCATGTCATCCTCAGGGGTCACTGCGCCCCGAAATTGCTCAACGAACTCCCTACACATCTGTTCAAAGCTCAAGATGCTTCCCCGTGGGAGCCTGCGGTACCATTCTCTTGCCCTTCCCTCAAGAGTAAACGGGAAGGCCCTGCACCTCTGTGCTGCCGACAGACCTTGCACTCCTATCATGTCGTTAAATCGTTCTATATGCACCAGTGAATTGCTTTTCCCCAAAAATTTCAGATCTGGGAAGCGGAAGTCACGTGGGATCGTGACACCCATGAAATCCGTTGAGAGTGGGGATTCATTGTCCAGCATTATTCGCCGACTTGGGCTCTTTCCGTTCCCCCGGAGATTCTCCACAACTTGTGCCAACCTACGCACCTCCCCCTCTAGCTCCTCTGCACGGGAGGTTGGGGCTGTATCCTGCAAGTACTGACGAGACTCCCTTTCCTCCATATTTGTCTCCTCCCTCAAGACAACATTTGGTGCCCTAGGTCTTTGGGCTTCATCTCCCACATTCTCCCGAATGGGAGCATTCCCACGACTGGATTCAAGGATGTCATTGCATGCTTTCCTCTGTCCGTCCCTGAGTTCTTGCAGTATGGAGGTAAGAGTCTCCATTTGTTTCTCCATCCGATCCATTCTGTCTTGGATCTTCCTATTCTGAGCCTCATTGGCCACTTCTCTCAAAGTCACCGATTCCTCTGGGCTCACACCCCTTCGGCTATTTCCTATCATCGTCGTGTTGTGTGTCCTGGACGTGTTGGGAAATCAGGCTTTTTGAACTGATCCCCATAGACGGCGCCAAAAAATGTTGATACAGTTTTCCCGTGTCCTTTTAAACAGTGCTAGAATCTTCTGCTCGCGGCTAGCTCGAGTCGAGCAGGACTGTCTCTCTTTTCCTATTCCTATTTTTTTCAGAACGGAAGTATCCCGAACCTGTACACACAGAAAACAATGTCAGGGGTCGCCGGGTGTTGCTCCGGCGAAAACCCTCCGACGATCAAGTCAGTAGTCGGGTTGTTCTTTTTGGTATCTCCCTTAGTTAGAGAGACCGGAAGAATGAAAAAGGAATTTTTGCTTTTCTCTTTTGAATAAATATGGAGTTTTTCGGAGAATCAGGGTAAAAGGAAGTAAGGATAGGGAGAACCTGTGTGAATTTTTGGAACCCCCGCAACTTGCCCATTCGTTTCCTTTTATTCTCTGTTTTTCCCGCCTTTTCTCTCCGAGAGCATCCGTTCCCGCGTCAGTGGTGTCTGGGTCCCTCTGACAGCCGAGATTAGCGTAATATTCCCTGGGGATGCGCGGCTGTCTCCCCAACCCGATTCACATGGCCAGATCACCATGTCGGGCATGTGCGCAAGGAATGATGACACCGTGGGGCCATGTGCCGGCCATCGGCAACAGTAGCACCACCATCCCTTGTGGGGCCCTGTTCAGGCATCGGGTCTCGATCAGTCTTCGAGCTCCCCGTCCTTGTCCAGCCTTGGTCGGACCTGATGACCTCGAGCAGGCAAGAGAGCTCGGAGCTCGGACCGCTCTGAATTCCTCGACCTTAACCAGCTTTGACGTCTAGTGAGATCGTCTTCGTGCCAGTGGTCGGGACTTCTGCTCGAGCTGGATTGACCTCGGGGTATTTTATTCGAGCTAGAAGGGCCTCGAGGAGACCTGCCCGATATTACCCAAACAATAGTGATGCAGGCAAAACATTGGAAATTGTTAGCTTAGGTGTGTTTTCAAAAGGAGGGGAGTTATTACATGTTATTATACTAAGTTGTTGTTTTGTTTTGTTGTGAATAATTTATTTAGATATAGATTATATAGACCCTACTCAAGTAAGTGGTGGGCATAGAAATTGTTTGTTTTTTTATCTGAAGTTTTAATTTGGTTTAATTTAGGATATTTTGATATTTTAGTTTGTTTATTTTATTATCTGAAGTCTTATTATAAGATATTTTCATCTGAATGAAAAAAGTAAAATTTCCGACTTATAGCTGAATGATAAAATATATGAATGAAAAATTTTTATTTTTTCTCACAAATAACCTCATTAAATGTATTTATTTTCTACGTAGCTATTAGATGCTATATTAGAATTTCACTTGATCTTAAATTGTGATTGGTATTAAATAATTAACACACATTCAATTTGAATTTTAAACAAATTCTTTTATTATTAAATAACAACTTTTTATGTATAGATATTATGTTAAATTGTAAAAAATAATGTTATCGAATTATTTTTCATAAAAATAATGTTATCAAAATAATACTTACCTTATAAACATTTATAACATATAAAAACTATTGTATTAGAAAATCTTGTAAATATATACTTATTTAAATTTTAAGTATATATAATATTTTCAAGATCATAAGTATAAAAATATTAGAGTTAAGAAGTTTTGAGCTCATACAAACAAACAACTTACCACTTATATTCAAACGTCAAAGAATAAAAAACAAACATATTTTTCAGACATATACATTCAGACTTATTCAGATTTTAGTAGTATTCAGACCCATTCAGATTTCAGATAAAAAATAAACACTAACTTAATCTATGAGTTGTTAGGAGTTGTTGGCCATTTACCATTTTTTATGCTGAGAGTTGCTTGTCTTTACGAATAACCGTTGTCTTTTCGTTTATAAAGCTTAAATAAATAAAGATGCAGAGCTAACTCCGAATTTGAACAATAATGGTGAATTTTCAAAAGAAGGACCTGAGTTTCTCGAACGATCGTGATTTATATAACATTTCGCCGTCAATCAAAAAAATAGGCGGGACTCACAAGGGTGGGCAACGAGAACTCTTACTACAGTTTATAGAGACTATCAACAAGCTCAGTATAAGAATAGAATAGATTACTAGCCAGACAAATGAGCTGACAGGGAACTTTAATGCTCGAATGCGATATCAAAACGAGTGTGAAAATTCTGTTACACCAAAGGACAGATTGATGCTCGAAAAAATGCCAATGAGAATGCCAAAGTCAGTCTCCTCGGTTGTATATGCCAAAAATCATAAAAATTGATTTCTCTCAGTAAAAGCGTAAATGGCCAACAACTCCTCACAACTCTTAGACTAAGTCACTATTTGACTAAGTCCTGCATAATTGACACCTAAATAAATTATTGGCAGTAAAATAAAATAACATCTTAAAAATTTATTATTTTTCAGAATTATCAAGAGCAAGTGACCCACTTTTTGTTTTAAGAAAAAATAGAAAGTCGAATCTTATATATCGAATCACTGTGCATTTCAATTTAATCTAAGAATTCTACACATAAATTCATATAAGTATGTACTTTTTTTTCAATAATGCAATAGTACTTGATGCCCATCTTTTAAAAATAAATAAAAATTAATGCACATTTACCGAAATGTCAGTGTTAATCTAATTTTTGTGAGAGCACTGTAATGAATAGTATTAAAATACATAAGTGATTAAATTTAAATTATAAATATATTTTTTTTTTTTTAAGAAAGATAAAGAAGTGGATAAAGCTCAAATCATGTTTTATTTTCCCTTACCTTCTTAAGAATCGAATCTACGTGGCTAGTGACTCATTGTTTATTAAAAACTTGAATCATATTCTAGTGCCTCATTATTTATTAAAAACTTGAATCATATATTGATATAAATGCACGTATAACATCAGATTACTTATTTAATATAACAGGTAAATCTTGATGCCCATCATTCAAAAAATAAATGTTTTATTGGTTTAACATTAGGATTATCTCCAAATTTAAGATTTTTTTTTAGCAAATACAATCATGTAATTGATAACTAATATAAAAATACAATAAAAAAATAAATCTTTAACATACATAAATGAAAATGCACACTTATATATCAAAAGATATACATAAAAACTTGCTTCCAAGTGATGAAACGAGGGCCAATGGGCTTGTTTAAGTGCATGGTTCGAGTCTTAGATAACTCCTTCCCCAACAAATTGGGTAGGAGTAAAATATATGTCCCTTTAGAATTACATGAGAATAAAAACTGTGCCACAGTGTATTTATTAAAATGAGAGTCCCGATAGATTTTTTATTGTAAATATCAATAGAGTCCCGATAGATTTTTTATTGTAAATATCAATAGAGCTTTGTTAGTTCATACCAGGATACTTTGGAGCATGCTGTATAACATGAGGCAAGTCAAAATTGATGCCCTTAATGTGGGGATACTTGGAAGTGATGGCTTTAAGGGTATTGCCAAGACAACCACCGACATCAACAAGCTGCTTTATATGCTCGAAACCCTTGTAAGCCTCAAGGATTTTCTGAATGACCAAAGTAGTATAGTTGTACATCGCTGTGTTGAAAACTTCATTGAATCTGGGCTCCAATCCCAGATACTCAAAAGCGTGCCTTCCATGGGCTCGATCAAATGGAACTCCTCCTTCAATAATAGCTTCTTTAAATTCTGACCTATACGATCAATTAATCAATCAGTCTAGAATTGGATATAGATCCGGATCTTCTATTCTTCTCAACATTTTGTATATAACTTAACATTTTTAGATACACCGATTGGTGGTTGATAAAAAAAAAAACTAATATCAGGATACATCTAAACTATATATATGACATGTATATGTGTCATAAAATTCATAAAATACAATTCTTAAAATAAAAGATGGGTAGAGGATTCATTTTCATCCGGAATTTTATGTTCTATATTAACTCATAAATTTGTGAAAATAAGAAAAAAAATTAGAAAGTAGGGTAATATTGTCCTTCAGGTGGGTTATTGAATTTTAGCAACGTCACAAATTAAGAGATATGTGGTTTGTGGTACCTTTACATATAGCTATGTCCTCCTGTTTTTATTGTTTATCTTTCCCTAAGAGATTTTATTTCTAATTTCTCTTTTGTTTTTATTTCTTTTGGGGTGGTAGCATTGTACTATCCCAAAAGAATCTTGCGAAATTCTACAGATAAAGTTAAGAATACTTTTGTTCTTCAAGATTTCTGTCAGAACTAAAGAACATTTTACTCAATTAATGCTCTCAATAGAACAAAATGCGCTGTCTTTTTCGTATTACACCCATGTCCTCTGTACGTAAAATACAAAAAATACTCCCGAAAGAAAGCATTTTTCCTCATATCCTCTACAAATAATTAAAACACCATCAATATTTCATCTATTCTTGAATGATTTGACTACAAGTATATTTACTAACGATTTATAAGTTTGCGAGTATACATTTTTCATTTTATGCTCGCTTTTATAAATACATTTGTATTTTCCATGGTACAATGCCTGCTTTTCAGCGAAATACATTTCTTAACCATTCACGTTCCACAAAACAGCCACCTGATGTAATAAAATTAGAAATACTGCATTGTTTAAGTTGGAGCTCTTGAAGGTTCTAGTTCTAACAAGGGAAAAAATTTAAAAATTTATATACATACAAACATATATATATTGCCCTGTCTTTACCTGAAAACTTACCTTGTCTTTACCTGAATTAAGCTCCTGCAAAATCAGAATCAAATATCAAACTCCTGCAAGCCATTTTTGCATCCAAGCTCTTGTTGAAGTGCCTTTAGCTGAAATTCAGAGGAGGTCAATGTCAATGGTCGGAAACTATAGGAACCAAAAAAATTAAATAAATGGAAAACTAAAAATAAAATAACAAAACTTGGATATGAATAAAGGCTCACCTTGTCTTTACCTTGAATTAACCTCCTGTAAAAAATGGACTAAATTATGAATATATGAGATTCCTTGCATGAAATGTATCACAACAATGCTTTGCAATATTGTATAATGTAAAAATGTTATATCTCATATTAAAGCTTTGCTTCATAAATTTTTGACTGCAACAAATAAGGCATATGAGAATTTCTCGTAAACAAAATCATGTGCTTACATAACAATAACCTCAAAAATTTTTTGTTGAAACCATGAACAATGAAAATTGCACCAATATGATGGTAACTTGCTATGGGTTAATTTTAACTTCCTCTCGATAAAAACTACATTCTTATACAGGTTGAAAAAGGTACCATTATGCAGGAACCTTGTATTAAATCATAAGCCCTTTTCTCCTTTTGTTTCCCCCTTTTTCTCCTTTTGTTTCTTAGAGCATTTTTGTTCATTTCTTTGTATCAATATGTAACATATGATGAGTAATTTAACATTGCCGTAACACAAGCTACGTAAATGAAATGAGAAATATACAAGTGTACTTACGGTGTGGGGCTCCTCCTAACAACTCGCCATTACAAGATCATTAGAAATCATTAGAACCACAAAACATTAAAATGGAGAATAACTACTACATCTGTTTAAATGGTTAAATCAATAACAAATAGATTTTGTCCATGAAGTTGAAGTCTGTGTTTGTCTATACCTCCACCTAAATAGCGGCACCTCGATTGGCATGGGGTGGGCGATAGGTGGTAGGTTTCGATACGATGAGGGTTACGAGGAGCAGCTTTTCTAGAAAATGATTCCGAACCTAAATAAAAGCGGTGCTTCAGAAAACCAAAAATAATGTGACATATCCATATTTGAAGTTCATGTTCTAAAGGATTAAACAAGAAATGGAACCTTGTGGTTTGGTTTCTGCAACCTTTAATGAACCAACTGACTTAGTGAGTTCGAAATATCACCAAACCTATCTCATCGACTATCGGTTTCGACTCAACCTAGGAAAATACATGATATCGAGATATGAAGGTGCTTACTAAGGCAAACCGACAAAATAATATTTCAAGAAAGTATTATTTGCAATAACTCGGAATAACTTGTCAAACATCTTCTTAAATAACAATGATCCATTGTGGTGGAAAATTTTAATCCTTCAACAATGAATAAAATGAAAATTACAAAACGATCTACAACGTATCGTAGTTCACATCCGATCAAATTAAGGTAACACTCGGACAAATCCTTAAGCCCATAAATAACCAAAAATATAAAAATCAAAATCACAATCAAACCATCGAAGGACCTCTCCACATTTGACCCAAGAATCTTTATCAAATAACATCACCATCAAACAGAGAATCGCACCATTGTCAGTCTCTAATCTCTAGAGTCAAAGTTCACATTTGCAAATCTTTTATCCAATAACATAACTAGAGGACAAAATAAGAACATAGGCAAGAACTCTTAACCCCCAACAACAAATAGAAACCTTTAAATTAAACATAAACAAACCCAGTAGTCTTTGTTTAATTACACAATCACCAAAAGATACAAAATCATAAAACAAAGCAAGAATCTTGACACATGAAAAGAACCAAAGAAAGAAAGAAGCCTTGGCATGAGGGTTGTTTGGGTAATATCGGACAGGTCTCCTCGAGGCCCCTCCAGCTCGAATAAAACACCCCGAGGACAGCCTGGCCCGAGCAGCTCTCCAGGTCAAAGCTGGTCAAGGTCGAGGAATTCAGAGCTGCTCGAGCCCCGAGCACTTCTTCGCCTGCTCGAGGTCGTCCCTCAGGTCAAAGCTGGTCAAGGTCAGGAACCGAGCACACCTTTCCTGCTCGCAGAAGTCCACGAGCATAGCTGGACAAGACCCGACCCAGGGCAACCCGACCGGTTTTCTCAGAATCCCGGCACACCTTTTAATGTCTGACCAGGGCCCCACATGGTATGGTGGTGATACTGTTGCCGATGGCCGGCACATGCCTCCAAGGTGTCATCATTCCTAGCGCACATGCCCGATATAGTGATCTGGCCACGTGAATCGGGTTAAGGGCACAGCCGCGCATCCCCAGGGAATATTACACCTATCCCAGCTGTCAAAGGGACCTAGATACCACTAACGTGGGAGTGGACAGCCTGGAAATGGAAAAAGCGGGAAAAATGGAGTATAAAAGGAAACGAAGGGGAACGTTACAAGGGTTGAAGAAATTGATCCGCAAAAGGATTGGAAAATCTGATTCAGAAAGGATCTGTAAGTTGATACAGGTTCTTTTCTAATTTCTCTTATCTGAACTTTCTGAAAAACACCATACTTATCCAAAAAGGGGGGGCGAAATAATACCCCTTTCATCTTTCCGGTCTCCTTCACTAAGGGGGATACCAAAAAGAACAACTCGATTACTGACTTGAGCGTCGGAGGGTTTTCTGTGAGTACAGGACCGGGAGATCTCTGTTCTGAAGAAGACAGTGGAACAGGACGAAGGAGGTAATCCTGCTCGAGATCGAGCTTATCGCGAGCAGAAGAATCGAGGCACTGTTTGAAGACACGAGCAGAAGGTTCAGACAGTCTTGCTCGAGCTGTTTGGAGGCACTGTTTGAAGGTTCGAGGCACTGTTGAGGCACGCGGGAAAAACTACATCAACAAGGGTTATAGGAAGAAGAGTTCAAAGTAGTCTTGGACGGAGGCGGCAAGAGCTCAGACACGGTCCTCCATAAAGTTAGTGGGCGATAAGGCAATTTGTTCGAAACAATAGCATTCGATAAAAAGCAGTCTTGGGCGAGGAGGCAATTTGCCACTCCAGTTCCACATTTGGCCGTGGCAAAAGTGAAGGCCCCTCCACCACCAGAGGAAAAGGCAGCATGTAGGGATCGAGGAGTACCAACGGAGAAAAGAAGAAGGATCGAGAAAGTTGTATCTTTGAAAATCCAAAGGGTGGTAGTGTTTGGTTTCTGGTTGTGTGTGACGATGAGAATGGTGAGCGTTAAGATTTATTTAAACGCACCGTTTTGTTTTATATATATATTTTTATTTCAAAAATCATTTCAGTAAACTAAATGCTACGTTCTAGATTTTAAAATAAATAAAATATTATTATTAAATTTCTATCGAATATTTTTGATTGTGTTAATTTTTATCGCTGCATATAATAAATATTTTATCATAAGTACATTATAAATTATTTGACAAATTAAAATTTTATCACGATTCCATCATAATTACATGATAAAATAATTTTTATCATAAAATCACTGTCATCTATTATTTTGTTTTAGTGATAAGTGATATATTATTTATTTTTATAAATAAAAAAATTATAAACTTAGTTATTTGATATGTATGTCATTACAAATAAAAAAAAAATAGACGTTATAGCTTAGAAAATAATATATATCTATTGATGCTGTTTTCCCGCGTCCCTTCAAATAGAGTCAAAAATCTTCTGCTAGCGGTTAGCTCGAGCACGAGTAGGACTGCCTTCCAATTCCAGTTCCCCTATCTCTACCAGAATGGAAGTCTTCCGGACCTGTACTCACAGAAAACAGAGTCAGGGGTCGTCGGATGTTGTTCCGGCGAAAACTCTCCGACGCTCAAGTCAGTAATCGAGTTGTTCTTTTTGTATCCCTCCTAGTTAGAGAGACCGGAAGAATGGAAGGGGTATTCTTGCCTTCCTTTCTGAATAATGGAATTTTGGAAAATCAAAGTAGAGGGAAGTAAGAAGAAGAAGAACCTGTTGAATTTTCAGAACCCCCACAACTTACCTGTCTGTTTCCTTTTATTCCCCATTTTTCCCACCTTTTTTCTCCGAGATCATCCGTTCCCCCGTCAGTGGTGTCTGGGTCCCTCTGACAGCAGGGATTAGCGTAATATTCCCTGCGAATGCGCGGTTGTCCCGTTAGCATGGTTCACATGGCTAGATCATAATGTCGGGCATGCGCCCAAGGAATGATGACACCGTGGGGGCATGTGCCGGCCATCGGCAACAGTACCGCCACCATACCATGTGGGGCCTTGATCAGACGTCGAAAGGTGTGCCGGGATTCTAAGAAAACGAGTTGGACTGTCCTGAGCCAGATCTTGCGTTCCATTTGTTCTATGATTGGCGTGGCCCAGTTGTGCTCGAGGACTTAACTGCAGCGAGCAGAAAGGTGAGCTCGGGTCTCGACCAACCTTCGAGCTCCTCGTCCTTGTCTAGCCTTGACAGGGCCTGATGACCTCGAGCAAGCAAGAGAGCTCGGAGCTCGGACGGTTCTGAATTCCTCGACCTTGACCAGCTTTGACGTCTAGTGAGGCAGTCTTCATGCCAGCGGTCGGGACTTATGCTCGAGTTGGATTGATCCCGGGGTATTTTATTCGAGCTGGAATGGCCTCGATGAGACCTGCCCGATATTACCCAAACACCAGTCCCCCAGTTTCTAGCCTTTGGAGTAAAACGAGATAAGACTGAAAACTTATTAGTGATGGGCCGGCTTCCCGGCCTTTTCCACTTCCCCACGTTTTCCAGCTGTCTTCCGCTTCCATCATTTCGCATTTAATGCGGGACACGTGGACGTATCTCGGCCGTGAGTTGAAATTTTGAAGAGACGTTACTCGAAAGATCGCGTCCCTTGATCTACGTGCCGTCTGCTGACATGTATAGGAAAAAATCTTAAAACCTAAAAATGAACAAAAAAAGGGGAATTTCCTGGTCAATGCGCCAACGCTTGGCAACATTTGACCCACTCGCGCCCTCAGAGTGTGAAATGCACGCGCTGCCTTCCCAACCTTCAATTAAGGTGCTATTTGCGGTGACTGACACAGAATTTTATCCTCTTTTATTTTATGATTTAAAAATAATTTTTTTATTTATATTAAATATTTATTTTAAATTATATGATTTTAAAGAAGTTTGAAATAAAATAAATAATTTAAAAGAGGGATAGAATTTGTGAAAAATATTTTTTAAATATTTTGTGATGCGCTTAATGGTGTTGCGCTTCTGTGGAAGCTGTTTATCATATTTCCATATGTACTCTCCTAATGAAGTATATTAATGAATTATTTAATATTTTTTGAAGATAATGTATACTATTTGTTTGAAATTAAGCATGATACGATTGTTTTTAATAATCTATGTAATGATTATGATGAATTGATTCGTCAATTATATTCGTATGTCACATGTAATTATTTTAATGAGAACATAATAAGGTTTTTAAAATTAAAGCATTGCATAGTAATGTTAATATATGCATGTCTAGAAAAATTTTGTCAAAAAGACAATAAGAGTTTAAGAAAATTTGGTATTTCAGTGAGACTCTTAGTCCCCACCTATTTCCTGGGAATTTTCTTAGTGCATTATTCATGTGAATAGATGCATGAAGGTTGCTTCATTTCCAATATATTTATAAACTCTTAGTGATAGTTCTGTTATTATTAACATTCTGTGAGTAAATAATAATAGAACTAAATATTTTGAGCAATAAGATATTTTTTTTAATTAAGTGTTTGGAAAAGACGACGATTGGAAGCATCGATAACCTTTTGATTTCAATCCTTATATTAAATTCTTCATTAATTTGATTTATGGTTGCGGCAAAATATATTAAATTTGTGTGAATTAAATAAATATTATGCTAGCATTAATTGTCTCTTTGATTGAATTTGTTTTATGTTTTGGAATAATTGCGTACAAATTAAATCATGAGACTCTAAACAAACACTAATTTTAAGTTAGAGCATACTATTTCTCTTTATAAAATAAGGAGCATTTTATGGGACTTTATAAAAGCCTAGCATACTTGCATCTTGTTGCTGAGTAACATGCATCATGCCCTTTTAATGAGTCCAAGAAGTATTGGGTTGCTCGTATACTAGAACTCAAATATGCTAGACATATTGTAATGGACAATGTATGTCTAGGCAATAAAATGTCCAACCCCAATAATTAGGACCACATATCCTTAGGAATTTGAAGGTTAGTGCCAAGAGGCTGCTAAAACTTCTAATCAAATATGTATTGCTTAGATTTGGAAATGAGAACCAAGAGGCAGCTAATACTTCTAATTAACTCCATATTGCTAAGTCCAAGTATAGAAGATGAGCGCCTAAAGGCGGCTAACGCTTCTAGAAAACTCCATATAATTGATTCTAATTCAAAAAAATAAGCGCTTAGAAGCGGCTAATACTTCTAAAATTAACTTAGCATAAAGGAGTTTAGTTTGCACAAAGCTTCAAGCTTTGAGCATAAGTGATGGGGTAATATTTCCAAGTGGGAGTTTAGGATTTGATTCTAATCTAAGTGACTAAATACTAAAAAAATATCAAATAGGGCAAGTATGTTTGAGAAATAGAATGACAATGGATGGATGGCTACTCACTATAAATGTAACATATGCATTTTATTTTATTTATTTATGTAAATAATTAAAACAAGAGGAGTCTATGTGATAAATCAAGAGGGGTCCATATGATAATCAAGGGGGATCTAGTTGATAAGTTTTTGGGTGTTTAAAAGAGGGAAACTGGGTGAAGAATCAGATTAAAACCGAGAGAGAGAGTGGCTGACCCGTTTGTCCCGGCCCGGACCCGTGAATTTGACCTGGCTGTAACTCCCTATTCTGACCACTACACTGGACGAGCTTGGTATCAAATCGAAGCTCACGAGACAGAGAACGTTCCCTTGCCATTCCCGCCGGCCAGAAACATCGAGAACATTGCCAAACGAGAGCGCGAACTCGCGCACAAACCCGTCACGGTTTGGCTATGTTTTCGTCGGATTTTGGTGACGCCACCACTTGGGTTTTGTTCTCCACCTTTCCTTCTTTCATTCCCGATCAGTCACCGGCACCGAAGAGGCCGTTTTACCTTCGATCAACCACCCAAAGAGCCACGACTTTAAAGGTTAGATTCGGCGCCACCGCCGAGCGTGGGAGGTCACCACCAACACCGTTGAACTCACCTCGATGAGAAGTGTATAGCCGGAGCTTCCCCACTACTGTTGGGTGAATTTCGTCAACGTTGACCGTATGGGCATTTTGGTAATTTCATGTATAGAGGGTAATTTCATAATTTCTAACTTTGAAGATGTTTTTGAAATCTCAATCGAGGATAAATTGGTAATTTTATGATGTTAAGGGTAAATTAGTAAGTTATGAAATTGAGGGTAGTATAATTTCATATTATATTAGTAAATTATGAATACGGAATTAATACGGTAAGCCGGGAAAATTGAGAGTTGTAATGTTTGGACGAATATCAAATTATAATATAGGAAGTAATTACATCATTTCTGTAAAGTAGGTGGATCTGTGGGCGAGAATCTACCTGCGAAATTGGGTGATAGCGGAGTCTGAGTTTTTCACCGTGAATGGAATATATTAAAACTATTTAATTTTTATATAGTAAAGCTTGTTCGTGAAATGAATATTTAAAGTGTTTTCATTAAATGGTTCTCTAAAATAAATGTTTATTACGTATAAATATTTTGTTAAGTTGTATTTATTCATTTATACTTCGTATTAATTTTAAAATGGTAAAAGAAATGATTGATTTTCGGATATGAATTAAAGTGTATTTATATGGATTTCAAGCATGATTTAAAGTGTATATATGATGATTTTGAGTATGATTTAAAGAGTATATGATTGATCTTAAGCATGATTTAAAATTTATATATATTGATTTCGAGCATGATTTTAAGTGTATATTGATTTCGATCATGATTTTAAGTTTAAAGCAAATACCCATTCCCTCCATATATGATGAGATGAGATAATAGGCCTTTGGGGCCTGTCTAAACACACATATAGGCTTGGGGCTGTGTGTTTTGGCGCTTTCACCCTTTGGGAGAATATGAATGCAGACAGATATTGAGATATAAGATCGGGTGGTCCAGACATGATGTAGCCAAATAGTGCATCATAGCATGTCCGTTGAGATCTGGGTATGAGTTATGCTGATAAGCATGAGATGGTACGTCCTTCCGTCTATCCATGTAGCTCCGGGCATGATGGTACCCAAATAGTACATTATTGCCGTCCGTTGAGGTTCGGATATGACTAGATTATCTCCTAGGTATTTGTTTAAGGATATTGATATTACTTAGTATTTGTTATTTCAGTATGAGATGATACTTAATATGAAATGTTTTTCTTTATTTTGTGGCAGTATCAAATATATTTATGTTCAGAATATGATTGAAATGAAAGGACTTTTTACATTAACATAATTAATTGATAAAAGTATTTACACAAGCGATACATTTATTTTTGCAAGTATTTTATGTTTCAAATGGTACTATCCACTCACTGAACTCACTGAGTTTTATACTCACTCTATTTTATTATAATTTTTCCCCTTCAGGGAATTACAGGTACAACAGTTAACTCAGCAGCTGTACATATTTGGAGTCAATTTGGCCACGTGAGGTTGTCTAAGGACATAGAATAATTATTTTTCTTTTGGTTAATGTATAATCATTCTATTTTGGAATTATACTAGGGATGTGATATAAGAATTATGAAACGTGTGTAATATTGGATATGTTACTGGACGAGACTGGGTTGAAGTAGTTTGATGTATAATACATTATTTGGGAGTGCTTGTGTTGTAATTGCAGGTTTTGGAATGTTATATGTTTAGGTGAGGTTCTGCTGAAATTTCAGCAGAATTCTTATTAATAAGATGATTTTAATGTTTTAGTTCAATTTCTTAAGATAGGTCGCCTCTGGAAATGAGCGAGTCATCTCAATAAGTTAGAATCATTTCGCTTATGATTGCATTGAGCAGAAATATACTAAGTAGCCATTCTTTATGACTGGAGATCACAAAAAAGACTTTGATGTTCTTCGTTGTAATTATCAAAGGAAAAGATAAATACATATGGAGAAATTTTTATTATAGAAGTAAAGAGTATAAGCACCTGTTAGTTGTTATTGTGTGGTCCTTATTTTTTCAATGACAAATGTATATTTTAAATTCATTAAAAACTTAAGTCTTTATTATTGACCTTATAAGATTAAGTCTTTTTCGTTTAGAAAAGAGGTTTTATGAAAAGTTATTCACTATGCATCATCTTATGGTAATGATGTACATGCTAATATTTCACATATTATGCTGAGACATGTGGCTAAATTGGCTAGAGAAAGCATTTTGGGCATACTCGCCGTAATGATAAAACGTATGTGTGAAACGTTTAATATAGGAGAATAATTTAGAAAACCACTTAGTAAAAGAACTAGAGCCAAATATTCATTGCGAGTAATTCATTTTGATACTTGTGGTAAAATGAATGTAAAGGCTAAGTATAAAGCCTGTGGTGATTACATTCATATATCTATTCATTTTGGTCTAATCTATTTGGCTCCTATAAATCAGTTGTACTAGGTTACTTCAGATTACTCTTGGATATGGTAGAGATCAAATTTAGATAAGCCAAAATACCTTTATAAGCAATAGTAATAATAGCGCATAAGCTTCTTTAATAGGTAAGAGATACTTTATTTGGTTGCTACTTAAATACTTAATTAATTTCTCATGTAGTAAGTCGCTTATATACCATTTCAAGTTATAGGTAACTTGATATAACTTATGTGTAACCTGTGGTTAGTAAGATACATTGAATAAGCAAATAAGGCATGTGTTCAATTGTAAATGAATGGGTAAGATAGTGACTGAATAAAATACCACAAACGTCAAAATCTTTAATTCTTAAACAATATAGAAGTTGATAAGGATGTATTTAAAATTATAATTTGGGTTATTCTCTTCATGATATCACTTCTAAGTTGAGAATTGAGTTTATATCAGATTTACTTAGAAATCTTCATCCTAGTGGGAGCAAACACCTAATGAGCTGGCTCCAAAAGATAACTCAGCTCAATAAATAATTGAAAAAGAATCCTATGTCATCTTTCAGAGATTGAAAGAAATTTCTTCACAATTATGTTATAATATGGTGATGAGCTAATGTTTTTTTTTTTCGTAAAGCTATTAATCTAAAAGCTAAGAAACTATGGATAAAAGCAATGCTTAATAGATAGAGTCATTAAATGACAACGATGTTTGGGACATGTTTGGTCAATTCCAAACAAACCATTGCAAATAATAGAGTTGTGCATGTGTAAGGCAAAAGACATAAGTACAATCATAAGTCTTGAATGATTGTTTAAAGTTACACCCAAGGGGTTCAAACTAGTAAGAAACTCTTGACTAAGAGATTTCTCTAAGGCAATTATTTCTTGTTAGTGTTGCATAAACATTTGTTGTCACATAATCGGATATAATAAATACGTCTTAATAGAGAATTGGAGGAAGAAATATATATGTGGAACAACTGCCAGGTATTGTTTCTAAAGTTTTTGAGCTCACAATCCGCTTGCTCAAAGTAACATTACAAATGGACACTTCTCAAAGTAACATTTACATCATTTCTGTAAATTTTCTTAAAATGATTCAAAAAATGACAAATGGAAAGTCGAATGGGTACTCCTCTTGATAATAACAAATTATTAGCTTTGATGCGTCTATTGGACTCTAGAAAAGAGGAAATATATAGCTAATGTTCCTTGTCCAAATGCTAATAAAAGTCTTATATACACTGGGATGTACAACATTTTATATATTCTATGAGATTGGTAAGAGTTACCAATCTAATCCCAGAAAAGCATTGATTTGCTTAAAAAAAAGGATTTTTGCATACTTCTATAGCACTATGAATTACTCTTTGTATTGAAAAGAAAATTGCACTTGAGCTCCAATAGATTTGGCGATCTAGATGAGTGAAAATTATCTTATTACTCCATGTGGGAGTTATATCTATAGACATGTTTTACTGGCTATGTAAGAAATTTTTTATTGGTTATTTGCAATATCTCAAGATTGTCATAAGTACTTAGAGACTGTGATGGAAAATGATAAACCAAACAAAAGGATTTCGTATATAAAAGATATTTATGTATTACACAATCCAAAACACGTAGAGACATAATGATATAATAATATATTATAGTTTTACTATATATACAAACAACACGGTATAGATCGCTAAAAAAATGTAAGTAGAAATGTTTAATCGTCACAAGTTTGATCTTTTACAGGATTTGTTTGATCTTTTGTTGCAGGATTTGTGGACTTATTGTTGCAAATTAAGTTTACTATCATTAGACGTTCTTATGACACCATGTTGTTTATAATAAAGTACTTATTTAGTATTAAAATGTGGAGTTAGTATAACACACATACAAGGTTGTTAAAAAATATGTCGTCAGGTTGAGACCGACTTTCTTACATGAGCGGTCACCTTAGTTGCTAAGAAAAGCAAGCTAGGATGGGACATAAGATTAAGAGAAAATATTGGATATGTTCTTATGGAGCTTATATCTTGAAAATATTCCCTTGACTAGGTCTAGTTGACAACCTGATTAAGCCAGATACGAGTTCATTTGGCACCTTATGAAAGTGAGCTTCTTAAGACTTGAATTGAGTGCTCGAATAGCGACTAATTTTAGATTTGTACATAAATAGTTAGACATGCCCTTTATTATAGGAGAATTTACTGTAACACGTGATTCATACCGCGCGTGCTTTTTGTGACCAACAACGAAAATGAGTGAAGAAAAGAATTAATGATGGGCAAATGAACTTGTATTTTGAAGTGAAGGATTAATGTTTGCTACTTTAGCATGTTATCTATAGTTATGACGTTCTGTGGCTTATGAAACATGACTAATAAAGTAATTAGTCTAGAATTTTCAAAATATGAGTATGACAGGAAGATTTGTTTTCTTACATCTGACTTATACCTTCACCAGTCGACCAATTGTATAATCCACATGGGGATAGTTACAATTGTGGATGCATCGAACTCATAGAGTTAAGCATATCTTTTATAAAGGGATGAAGTATGTTTGGACCGAAGTAATGAAATAAAGTCTATGATACATTATGAAAAAATATCTAATCTCTTTTATATGTTACAATTGAGATTTCTTGCTATTTAAACTCCAACTTATTGTTCATGGGTCATATGTTGCATTTGCTCGTATGATACTGCATTCAGGCTTCGGACCAAATCACTTTCGTTACTGTGTATATAATGTCATCCCTTCATGTGTGAATAGGAGATGTTGGAATTTAGCGCCGATGATAGGCTGCATTGGCCTAACAAAAAAAAACATCTAGAAGCTTATTTTAGATAGAGTTTCATATAACTATTATAAGTCTAATTGGACTTTGAGAGTTATGAGGTCTTTTAGTTGACTTCTATGTAAAGACACTTATTGTATCTAAAATAAAGGGGAAGAGATAAAAAAAAAATACGTAGATTGTATTAGAAAATACAGAGAGTGAAAACGAGATAGAAAAGGCAAAGGGCTCTTGCAATGTGATATGATGGGATCTTCTTTAATTATGATTATCTTCTGACTATATACATCTAGTGGCGTGAGGATTTTCCATAAGATTATCATTTATTAATTGTATATTGAGATATACATGAAAATCAATATAGAAAAGAGTAACGATAGAGGCAAATGATCGTGATGTTGTCATAATGCAACTGTTTATAAATACATGTATGATTTTGCAAGGAATCCTCAAGCCTTTACTACCATGAACCTTGTAGATTCATATCACTAATTCTATGTCGATTCAGGAGCCATGACTCATATGCCCAACAATGTTGGTAGACTTTCACAAATCACTATATGTGGAGGGTATGATAAAATCTATGTTGGTAATAGACAAGGATTATAAATATCACATGTTGCTAATGAGTTATCAAAACTGAAAAAATAGAAATCTCAATTTAAAAAATGTTTTAGTAATACCAAATTTAAAGAAAAATCTTCTTTCAATTAGATAACTTACTACTGATTCACAATGTTCATTCATTTTTAACTCACATAGTTTTATTATTAAGAATTAGGTGAACATGATACTAGCAAAAAGGCAAAGACAAGGAAACCTCTATGCTTGAGAAGAAGGAAACAAGGCCACGATTAGTGCAATAAAAAGAGTCTCAGCAGATACTAATATTTGGCATAAAAGACTTGTCATCCAAGTCCTAAAATACTTCAATCATTGATGAATTATGGGAATATTAATTTTCTTACTTGGACTACAAAAATCAAGTTTATGTTTTTCTTGCCAATTAGGCAAGAAACTTCCCTTCGATGATTTAAAAAAAAAAAATCAGAGTTTCCTTTACAAAATGTTCGTTGTAATTTGTAGGATCCTGTACCTCTAAAATTTAATCAAAATTTTTTGTATTACACTTTATTTTTATATGATTGTACGAGATTTTCTTGGTTATTTTCTAACAAAAGGGTGACTTTTTTTTACTTGCTTTATAAAGTTTCAAAAAAAGGTGGAAAATCAATTTGAAACGAATATAAAAATTTTCCATTCTGATGGAGGAGGTGAGTTGGGGTCTATTATTTTCATCAATTGAACAACACGATGTCATTTGAAAAATTTATTGTCCATACACACCTGGTAAAATGGAGCTGCTGAAAGAAAACATCGCCATATAACATAAATTGCGCTAACATTGATATTTCAATCTTTAATTCCTTTAAGATATTGGGTTGATGTGTTTCTATGGCAATTTCTTTCTTATCAATAGGATATTGTCAATAACACTTGGGATGAAAGTCCTTATCAAAAGCTTTTTAATAAAACTATAAAATGAAGAGGATTAAAAGTCTTAGGATGCAAGCGCATCCATCCAAGTGAGTATAATAAAAAAAAGTTTGACATGAAGACATATTCTTGTGTCTTCATTGGTTATAGTTCCTTACACAAGGGTTACAGATGCTTGAATCCTAAAATTCATGGAATTTACATTTCTAGGCACGTTGTGTTTAATGAGAACAATTTTTCTTTTTCTAATATAGTGACATTATCTATAACATTGTAGGAATAAAGTGCTTTAACAGTTTTTCCTACATATGATGTTGGATAGCTGCCAAAGAATAAAACTCTCCTGAAATTAAGCCACCAAGTCAAACTATTTTTTCTACACCAGAAAACCATGTTGAACTTCCCAATCCTTGCAATGAACGACGAACTAGTGAATCATAAATAAAGCCTCACAAGCTGCAACATGCTAACAACCTTCTCGATTAGTAAATATAGTGTATTTATGATCATTTGAAACAATAAAACACTAATTCTAGTTCAAGACAACGACACAGACAAAATCGAATGTAAAATGCAAAAGAAGATAAATTTAAATCTCAATTATATATACAGAGTAAATAAATAAATAAGCAAGAGTAAGAATATGCAATACCTATCATTTCTCACTCAACCATCTCTCCACAATTTGATGCCATATAGATTTTTCAACATTCGATGGGCAATTAGAATAACGCTCTCTATCTGATTTAATTTTTTTGAAGACTTCATCTTTAATACTCTTCATATAATTTTTGAATATTTGTTTAACTTAAGAAGAGAATACAGCTTTTAGCTTCTATTTAAGGTCATCAAATGTGAACTTACTTTTGAATCAATTAAACTAGCGATCAAGTTCTATTTATGGATACCTAGAATATGTAATCGAAGGTCCATTAATTTGTTGCTTAAAAAGAGCACCTATTGTATGTATAGTACAAGGAGTAATAAGCTTGAAATAATAGTTTAAAAATTGAATAAATTTGAGTACTTTGGTTACATACATATGATGAAATAAACAAAGAAACGATATTTACTGTTAATTTATATAATTAATCAACTTGCAATATTGTAAGTTTCTTATTTTATTTAAATAAAATAATTACCTTGCTTTGTAAACTTCAATGGATCCACGTTCTCTAATTTGATTGATTTTTAATCAAATCTTCAAATGGAAGAATGTTAAAGAAGATCTGTGATATAAATAAAGAAGATGTAAATATTGAATTTGACATATGGTGATAGGCATCAGAAAGTATAAAGAAGCAATAAAAATATTAAACCAATCTCCAATTTTTGCTATAAAAAGGAGAGTTCGCTATAAGTTGTTATTATCCCATTTCCTTCAACTCAATTTTAGTCAAAGACGATCAGTGCTGTAAATAAAGAAGTTGCAAATATTGAACATGACATATAGTGATAGACATCGTAAATTTTAAAGAAGCAATAAAATATTAAACCAATCGCCAATTTTTGCTATAAAAAGGAGAGTTTGCTATAAGTTGTTATTATCCCATTCCCTTCAGCTCAATTTTATTTAAGAAGTGAAAGTGTCGAGAGTTGGAAATTGAGGGTGTCTTGAGAGCTTTAAGCTCTTGTTCTAGTGATTTAAGAGTTTGAGTGTATTGAAGTTTTGGGTAGTGAGACAACATACT
The DNA here is from genome assembly GCA_025617385.1 of Murraya koenigii. Taxonomy (NCBI): domain Eukaryota; kingdom Viridiplantae; phylum Streptophyta; class Magnoliopsida; order Sapindales; family Rutaceae; genus Murraya; species Murraya koenigii. Next base: position 27,139,552 of record CM046811.1, read on the forward strand.
ACAATACTTGTAATTCCTTTTCACAGTAAAATATTTCTTTTCTTCTTTGCCCGTGGATCTAGGTTAAAAATTGAACTACATAATTTCTAGTGTCTTCTCTATGTGCTTATTCTTTAATTTCTTTTTAGTTTCATTTTAGTTCTGGCCTTGCTTCATCCATTAATTTCCTCACATTATCAATTATGCAATACTAAAAAAAAATTATGTTCATCATTCAAAAATAATAAAATAAATTGATCCCATTATTCAAAAATAAATAAAATATAAGTGATTTAGACTAATTTTTTTATCATATGATAGATAATTTCAGTGACAATCTAATTTTTATATAGACCTTTTAGAAAAATATGAAGGTAGTTATTAGAATAAAATTAAATCTTAATTATATATTGATATAAATGCACACATAAGATTAATTATTAAAAGATAAACACAACAAATACATTATTCAATGAAAATTTAAATGTAAAACTTGCTTCCAAAAGATCAAATAAGGCACCATTCTTAGAATTCTTGCACATTTATAGGCTACTTATAAAACTCCATAACCAATAAATTACATGTAAAACATTCAAATCTGATGCCATTAAATCCAGCTCCAATAGCCAAGGTCATGAATTCATGCTCTGTTCGCTCCTTTCCTTCGGAAGTTTAAGTCATCATCAGCACATCAGATTGGAAATTTGTTTTTGACACTGTGCTAGTCTCATGCAATTATGGAAGTATTGACTCCACAATAATTACCTTTCCATCTTTTGGAATTCTTCAACAACTTCAAGCAATGTTCATTGGCCAATCGTGCAGTATTCATTACAAAATGTAAAATATTATGAAATTTATTTAGGGATCAAACACCTAACGTCTGTAAAGTAAATTCAAATCAAAGTTACTATTAATTATTTAATATAATTATGCAATTTATTTGTCAACAAAAAATCATACCTTATTGGTTGAAGCGGAAATAAATCGTCATGAATATGTAGGAATAAGAGTATAGTATATTGGCACAATATTGTAACTACAATATCATGCAGACATATGCAACGTGTGACCCATGAACACCATAAACTGGAGCTTTTAAAACTAAATCTCAATTGTACCCTTTTCGAGAGATAACTTGTTCATCGTGTATCATAGATTTCATTTTCCATTACATTGGTACACACATATTTTTAATCCCTTAACTAAAATATTATGTTTGATACTATGCACTAATGTATTCACAATTGTATTTATCCTTAAGTGGATTATACAATTGGTCGACCAGTGACTGCATAAGTCAGAAGTAAAGAAAAAAAAATCTTCATATCATACTCATATATTTTAGTTCTAGGTTGGCTACTTTCTTAGACATGTTTCATACACTGTAAAAGATCATATTCATAAAAAAATATGTTAAAGTAGCTAACACCAAGCTTTCCCTTCAAGATATAGTCGATAGTACCTAAGGATAACTTTCGAGGTCCTTTTAGACCTCCAAGGAACTTACACAATGAGGAAGCAAGGATTTACTCACTCATTTTTCCTTTTGGAGGAACATACACAATGAGGAAGCAAGGATTTACTCACTCATTTTTCCTTTTGGTCAAAAAAAGCACGTATGGTATAAATCACGTGTTACTGTAAATTTTATTTTTGTGAGAGCGTATGTTTAACCTTTCACTGCACAGATCTAAAATTAGTCATTATCCAAGCGCCAAATTCGAGTCTCAATAAGCTCGCCTTCAAAAAGCACTAATTGAACTCATATACAGCTTAATCGAGTTCTTATCTTGACCTAGTCAAGGTGACTTTTTCGTGATATAAGCTCCATAAGAATATACCCAGCACTTTGTTTTAATTTTGTGTCTCATCCTAGCTTTTTTTTTTTTTTTTTTTTTTAAAGGGAGGGGTGGGCAAGCCCAAAGAGTTTTTACCCCTCCCACCCCAAGACTCGAACCTGGGTTGCTACGAATCTAGAACCGACTATGGCAGCCAACCCGACTACGGCCTTGGGGGCGTGTCTCATCCTAGCTTACTTTCATTAGCAACTGAGGTGACCGCTTAAGTAAGAAAGCCGGTCAAAACCTGAAAACATATCTTTTATAAATATCATATGTGTATAATTATGCTATTATCATTTAAAATGGATAAAAGAAATTTATTAAAAAATTATCCAAAAAATAATGAATAAAAAATTCATCAAGTACAACTTTACAATCTACGTAATCCTAATGATTTTATATGTGTGAGATAAACATTTCGCATTATAGCTTTAATAAACGGATCTGTCACCATAAAGTGTATAGATATGTGTTGCATTAATACTTCCTTTGTCGCCACAATATGTCTCACAAAATTGTACTTAGTCTCTATGTGTTTAGACTTGTTGTGGCATTTTTTATCCTTGGTAAAAGATATAGCTACTTGACTATTACAATATATAGTCAGTGGCCAATGAGGATCAGTAATGATCTAGAGATCATCTAAGAAATGTCTAAGGCAAACAGTCTCTTGTACTGCTACTGAACATGCTACATATTCTGCTTCATAGTCGATAGAGCTCTGCATGTATGTTTTTTTACTACTCTATAAGATCACATTGCGACTAAATAAGAATATGTAGATTGAGGTTGATTTATGCTCATCAAGATTTCCTCCTTCTTCGGCGTTATTATATCCTAGTAAGCATAAATCAATTCCTTGATAACATAAATAAAAATCAACTGTGCCTTTTAAATATGCTAAGATCCTTTTGACATCATTCCAATGTTTGCGCCAAGGATTTGATTGGTATCATCTTACTAACACCACAACATAGCAAATATCTGGCCTTATACACATCATAGTGTACATGAGACTTTTAACAGTTATAAAGTATGGAACTCTTACCATTTCATTATGTTCTTTTGAAGTCTTTGGACACATCTTAAGGCCAAGAGTTTGTCATTTTGAAATAGGAGTATCCATGGGCTTACATTTGTCCATTTTAAAATTTTAAATAATTCTTCTAATATAAGGCTCTTGTGACAGAGCGAGAAGGTTTCTTGAAAAATCCTTATGAATTTTGACTCCCAAGATATAAAATGCTTTACACATATCTTTCATCGTAAAATTCAAAAAATAACAATTCGTTGATAGTTTGAATAAGCTCTATATTATTCCCAGTAAATAAGATATCGTCCACGTATAAGAATAAGATAGCAAAGTTACCTTCAGACCTTTTAACATACACGCAATGTTCTTCTTCAGTCATTGTGAATCCATAAGACATTATAAATTCATGAAACCTAAGGCACAATTGTCCGGAGGACCATATATAGACTGTTTGAGCTTGTAAACTTTGTGCTCTTGGCCCTTGGTTATATAACCCTCTGATTGTTCCATGTAAATTTCTTCCTCTAGTTCTCTATTGAAAAATACAGTTTTAACATCCATTTGATGTAATTCAAGGTCCATATGTGCAATGACAACCATAATTAATCTTATAGAGGCAAACCTTATTACTGGAGAAAAATTTTCTTATAGTCTATACCCTCTTGTTAGGTATAATTTTTTACTACCAAAAATGCCTTGTATCTTTTAATTATCCTATCTGCCTTTCGTTTAACACATAGAACCCATTTGTTTCCAATGGCTTTATAGTTGGGCGGTAGATTAACTATGTCCTAAATGTTATTTGATGTCATAGACTCTATTTCTTCATCCATTGCTTTAATCCATAATTCCTTAACTGATGATGTGATGGCTTCACTATAAGTTCTTATTCCATTACCATCATGTAAAGCAATCATAAATGCCTCCCCCTCAATCTTAAAATAACTACGTGGGATAGGTATACGATTACTTTTATGAATTGAGTGATCATATGGAGTAAGTTTATCTTATAGTCGACTTCCACTAGGATTAGAATCCTTATATATATCTAGATATCTCTAAATTTATAAATCAAAAGTGTAATTCATTTTTGGATCATTTAACTCGTATAGATGAATATCTTTTCCAATATTTCCTTTGGAGTGTTCAGGATATCTTATAAAGATACATTTTTTTTCCTCTTTGACCTAATTTCCCATCTTCGTGAGATGGGTTGTGAACATATGCTATAGTCCCTCAAGCGCACAAATAAGAAATTTCAGGTTTTCTACCCGTCTATAATTCATATGAAAGGGAACTTACTAATTTACTCAGAACTGGATTAAGTATATAAGTAGAAGTCAACAATTCATCTCCCTAGTAAGAAACTGAAAGGTTTACTTGTGCCATCATAGACCTAACCATGTTGAGTAATATTCTATTTCTCCTTTCAGTAACACCATTTTATTGTGGAGTCTTAGGAATAGTTAGTTGTCTCTCACTACCTTTATTATTACATAGTTCCTTGAACTGTTCTGAAAGGTATTCATGTCCACGATTTATGCTCAAGACTTTAATCTTTTTGTTTAATTAATTCTCTACTAAATTCAAGCATGATCTAAAGAAATCCAATACTTCAAACTTATGAGAAATCGAATAAACATGACCAAAACATTAATATTCATCAATCGAATAAACATGACCAAAATACGTGGCTCCATGTTTAGCCCTCACATTCATTAGCCACAGATGTCAAAATGGATTATTTGTATTAGACTCTTAACTCTAGTAGCCTTACCAAATGGTTTTCTAGTTGCTTTTCCTACTAGCCAATTTTCACAAATGGGCAAGTCAACATTAGCGAGAGAGCCCAATAAGCCCTTTTTTAGCAAATCTATTCATTCTTTCTTGCTATATATGACATATGGTAGTGCGCCACGTATTTACATCTACATTGGAAGATGCATTTATCGAAAAACAACTATTATTTAAATCATAATTAGTATCCAAAACAATAAAACCATCCAATAAATAACCAATAGTAACTAGAGTTGAATTAAGAACAATTTTCAAATCAACCTCATTGAATTGTAAATGACAATAATAGAGACTAAGTTTTGTCGAATGTCTGGGGTATAAAGAATATCATGGACATAAAGTATTCAGCCACCACGCAATTCTAACTTGCAAGTGCCAATTCCTTTAACTTCAACTCTGGAGTTGATACCCATGTATATCCATTTAGTTCCTTAACTAATCCGACGATACTCTACAAATGCTCCACGATCTCTAACTATGTGGTTTGTTGCTCCTGAATCTAAGTCCATAAAGGACGAGATTCGATTAGAAAAACAGAACTTTCACATAATTATAACTTAAATTTGTAGAAATGAATTGTACTTTTTTTTGGCTTAATACATTCACGAGCAAAGTGATCTATTTTGCCACAATTGTAACAATTCATTTTAGTCTTGTCTTTCTTCTGACTAGTGCGCGTTCCTCTCATGTGCTTTCCATTATTTGGCTTTCCTTTTGTTAGCATAGTTTTCTTTTCCATATGGAATATAGCTTCCTTTATTACTCAGAAAGCCCAAAGCTTTCTGCTGTTTAGAGTTAGTCATATAGAGTTGACCATAAATTTTTACAGCCTCTAGGCAATCATCTTCTTGTTCCAAATAACGTTTGATATTATTAAATGTCTTAATACTATCATTATGAGTCATATTAACTTTTATATTTTCCCAATTAACAAGAAGAGATTGTATGACTGCTTAAACTTGTTGTTCATCAGTTAATACATGTCCGGTATTTTTTAGCTCATGTATGATGTTCGACATTTCCCTTAACTGTGCCTCATAGTCTTTTCTGGGTGCTTTCTAAAGGAGTCAAACTTGATGTTGAGCCCTCTTAGCTTGGTAGTCGAAATACCACTAAAATTTTCTTTCAAGGTAAGCTACATTTCATGATCCGTACGATACTTTTCAAACTCACACTAAGGTCATCTTGCATGCAGCTCAGCAACGTAATACGAGAACTGCTATTCTTCCTTTTCCAAGATTAACAAGTTTTAATATCCTTATTGTATTGCTCATTAGGACCATCCTTAGGCTCTTCAGGCTCAATTACGGTGTTATTAAGAGTTTCAAGAATTTCTTACTCCTCGAGAACATATTGAATCTTTTAATGCCAAATATTAAAATTGACATCTTTCAATTTTTCTCCTTTGTTCAATTCTACCACGATATTCTTTGAAGATGCCATTTCTTTTTACCACAATAGAACATAGAGAGAAAACATTAATTAACATGATTTTTAATTGCACATTTATAATTTTGCTGCAAACATAATAACCAACATGATTATTTAATACAAGGATTAGAATCGAAAAGTCGTCGAAGCTTCTAATCATCATCCTTTCCAAATAATTAAATTATCATCATATTAGTCATCTTATTATATAATCTATTTTACACTTTTAACAATAAAACTTAATTTAATTTTAAAGGATAAAAAATGTTTTCATCCATTTGTTCACGTGAATAAGCATTAGAAAAATTTCTAGGAAAAAGGGGGAGATAGGATGGTCCCACTTAAATACGTTATTTCCTTAAACTCTTATCTTTTTTTTGACAAAATTTTCCTAGACATGCATTAATTCACATTACTACCCCAGACTTTAATATTCCCCATTATTTTTAAGTATTTTATTTTACCTCCCACTTGAGTGTAGTTCTTAATAATGTTTGAAAACAAAATAAAAACACACATATGAATATTTATTTATAATTCCTAACATTGTAGAGAAATAAAAATACAAAAAAGAGGCATAAACTTAATTTTAAAATATAGATAAATAGGACATTTAATTTTAGATCGGCTGCAGCAAACAGTGGCTTAATCAGAGGTTAAGAAAGAGGCTTGTGCGTTACAAGCTCAACTGTTGCACGTGGATCAACAAAGCCAAGTTTGGTGCACTCTTTGTACGTGGTTCACGCGCGGTTCACTGATTGTCTCGTCGGTTTGCTTGGGCTACACCGATTTGATGTAGAACTGTGTATGGTGTAGTGCTTCACATATGTCCTGTGTGCGTGCATTCCACATGCTGGCGTTCAGCCATTTTCCGATTACAAAAAATTATCCACTGACTCAATTTTTCATTGTGAATTTAAATATTTTATCAGAATCTGATTTTGAATAAAGGATGAAGTTCACATGCCTAACAAGTGAATGGGATTGTTTATTAATTACTGTTCATCTTCTTCCTTATTTGCATAATTTTTCAAAATTGAAACTAGTAATTAAATTGTTTCGTTCTCTTAATATAAAAGTTCAAATGAAGCATATGATATACCATTGTAAATATAATTAAAATATCTAATGATAGTAAATATGTAGAGAAAAAATGATGATACAAAAAGTTATGAGTAGAATATACATACAGGTTCATAACTTAGGGTTTCATATTACTCATATTATGAGATCATATTAGACTATATAAAATTTCAGATTTGCAAGAAACGATTTTCATCATAAGAACGTCGCATATGAAAATGCATAATACAATCAAGATAAGAACATAAACGACACATGTTTGATACCAATATTGATTATTTAATATTATCAAGCAATTTATTTGTCAACCAAAAATCATACCTTATTGGTTGAAGTAGAAATAAATTATCACGAATCTACAGAAATAAAATAGGCTCCTTCCAAGAGCGGATAGTTAGAATCTGACACAAATAGATCGCAACAAACAGGAATTGATTGCTAGAGATCTTTAATGAACAAAACTTCCTCACGAATGGATCGTCACAAGTTTATATCATTGATGATCAGAGAATAATTACAGAATTGAAAAATTCTCTTAATTCACGAAGCAAGAACCCACTGCTTTATTTTCCCTTTCTTTCTCACTCAACTTATGATGTTATTCTTATTGTTATTGTACATATTTGCACCGACTATGTAGTGTTCATATAGTACAATAAGTGTAGTTTAATTCAAATAAAATTCTTATAGTTATTTGAATAAGCTACACCTTATGTTATTAGGATCCAAATAAAACTTTAATTTTATCTAATAAGAATCATAGATAAGTTATATAATTTGAACTTATCTTTCACATAGGATTAAGTCAGTCCATCATGAGTGCTTAAATCTAATAGTAATCTTCATGTAAATGGCATCACCTTTTGAAATAGTTTGAACTATATCATCCCCTACATGCTCGACACCTGTACTACATACAATTTAGTTTCCTCTGTTATGATAGAGAGATAATTGTTCAAGAAAAAAGTTTAGACACAAAAGTAACAATAAATTGGGCCTAATTTTTCTCATCAAATTGCAAATTTGGTAAATCGAGTTAGGTTTAATTTTTTGTTTTTGGTCAAATTTTTTTTTTTGCATTTTGTTTGTTTACCATTTTCTAATTAAAAAAAAAAGGATTCTGAAATAATCCATATAAGTTTTCTAGCCTTCAACCTTCTCTAGGATTTACCATTAGCTAGTCACCTAAGTAAAATTATTTTCCATTATCTATATTTTATACATTTTTATTAAATAAGTGAGTTTTCATGCCAAGATACTCTAGGGCATGCTGTATAACATGAGGTAAGCCAAAATTGATTCCCATAATATGGGAATACTTGGCAGTGATAGCTTTTAAATGTATTGCCAAGGCTATCACCGACATCGACCAATTGCTTTATGTGCTCAAAACCCTTGTAAACCTCAAAGATTTCCTGGATGACGAAAGCATTAAGGTTGTCATCGCTATATTGAAAACTTCATTAAACCTGGGGTCCAATCTCAAGAACTTAAAAGTGCTTGTTCTATGGGCTCGATGAAATAAGATGCCTCCTTCAATAATAGCTTCTTTCAATTGGGACCTACACGAATCACTCCGAATTGGATTCAGATCTAGATCCTCTCTTCGTCTAATCTGCATTTTGCATTGTGGGTTCTTTTTTTTTTTTTTTTCAGTTATTGATTCATGGTTGATAAAAACATATGGGTATATATAAACTGTATATGTATTCATGGTGGAGAGCCTCATTGTGATGAACTCACCGTGGCCATTTGCCCAATGGAGAATTGATCCGATCGGATTGCTGCTAAGGGAAGAGCATCCGCAACATATGCTGTGGTTACGATCAATTATTTTACTAAATGGGTTGAAGCAGAGGCCTTGAGCAGCATTACAGAAAGCAAAACCACTGAATTTATCTAAAAAAAATGTGATTTGTAGGTACGGAATCCCCCATGTGCTGGTTACGGATAATGGGAGGCAGTTTGACAACAACAAATTCAGATATTTCTATGCAAACATAGGAATAGAGTTAAAGTTCTGCTCGCCATCACATCCACATGCAAATGGGCAAGTGGAGGCTGCGAACAAAACTATAAAACGTCTCTTCAAAACTAGACTGGGAGAGCAGAAAGAAGCATGGGTGGACGAGTTGCCTAGCGTATTATGGGCTTATAGAACCACACACAAGACCGTTGCGGGGGAGACACCATTTGCTCTGGGGTTTGGGCACAAAGTAGTAATCTCGGCAGAGATAATGGTAGGCACGCATCGGACAGAACATTTCAATGAGGAGCAAAACAACGAGCAGATTTGTGCAAATTTAGATCTGCTGGAAGGAAAAAGGTAGAGGTCGGCAATAAAGGTGGCAGAGTATCAGCAGATAGTAACTCGCTATTACAACCAGAACGTGCACATCCATTGATTTAAGGTGTGCGACTGGGTACTTAAAAGAGTAAACTAGAGCACTAAAGATCCCAATCAGGGGGTGTTGGGCCTAAATTGGGAGGGTCCTTACAGGATCACACAAGTGGCTGGGTCGGGGGCATACAAGCTATCTTATCTAGATGGACGGGAAGTCAAAAGGCTATGGAATGCAAAGCATTTGATAAAGTATATCTTATCCAGTAAGCTCCCTTATATTACAAGCGTAGATATTAAGTTTCCTTTCAAATTGAAGTGTGTAAAATCTTGCTCATGAATAAAAGCAAGAAGAAACGCTTCTAAAATTAGTCCAATTCGAGCAGATCAAAGCTTATGAAAACAAATGAAAGTTAAGGCTATAAGTCTCAAAGCCTGCCCAAGTCGAGAAAAAGTGCCAAGCGTAGCCAGAAATAGCTCGAGCAAGATAAGCTCACAAATAAGGGCTAAGGCCATAAGTCTCAAAGCCTACCCAAGGTGAGATAAAGGGCCAAGCATAGCCAGAGACGGCTCGACCAAGATAATCTTGTAAATGAAAGCTAAGGCCATAAGTCTCAAAGCTAGGCCAAGGCGAGACAAAGTGCCAAGCGTAGCCAGAAACGGCTCGAGCAAGTTAAACTCGCAGATAAAGGCTAAGGCCATAAGTCTCAAAGCCCACCCAAGGCGAGATAAAGTGCCAAGCATAGCTAGAGATGGCTCGAGCAAGACAAGCTTATAGATGAAAGCTAAGGCCATAATCTCAAAGCCTTCCCAAGGCGAGACAAAGTGCCAAGCGTAGCCAGAAACGGCTCAAGCAAGATAAGTTCGCAGATAAAGGCTAAGGCCATAAGTATCAAAGCCTGTCTAAGGCGAGACAAAGTGCCAAGCATAGCCAGAAACAGCTCGAGCAAGATAATCTCGCAGATAAAGGCTAAGGTCACACTCTCAAAGCCTGCCCAAGATGAGACAAAGTGCAAAGCGCATCTAGAAACGGCTCAAGTAAGATAAGCTCTTAGATAAAGGGTAAGGCCATAAGTCTCAAAGACAGAGAGCCAAGCATTGCCAGGATGTGCTTGAGCAAGATAAGCTTGCCAAAAATGGGGGCTACGGCCAGACATCTCAAAGCCTGTTCGTGGTAAGGAGTAAGTCGAGTTATTCACATCCTCGCAAACAAGCATAGCGAACAAAGTAAGCCAGGGTCCCGAAATTTCAATAAGAGCAAAGGAAGAACTCGTGGCCCACTGGAAACTTATCTCACAGAAAATTTAGAGCAAATTAAAGGTACGAAGGCAAAAATAAAATATCTGGTTTCTTTATTTCATTCAGTTCAATTCACCGAAGCTTACAAATACAAAAAAAAAAAGTCAATCAAGGAGCTGGGGTAGTTGGATCGGCAACAAGGTTGGGGGCTTGAGAAGGAGGGGCAGCCTAAGGATCCTCCTCGCGAGAGGGGAGCAACTTGAGCCACTTTGCAGGAAGGAGCAGCTTCTTCAGGTCCCACTGGCATCCTGCTCGTTCATATAGGCGTCTACACAAGCCTCGAGGTTAGACATGTTCAACTCTGGATATTCCTTACCTAAGACAGACATGATACACTCATAGCAGAATGTCAATCCATTATTGTACTCCTCGGTAAGCTGATTGCCCAGGAAGTCCACCTTACTTTGAAGACGAGAAGTCTCTGCTTCTATGGTGCTTTCAAAGAAAAATCTTTGGACATCAAGATCTTTCCTGATGTTCACGAGCTCATCTCTGACAATGGAGGGCTCCTGATTTTGACTCAGTTATGGCATCCCTCTCCTCGAATGTAGAGATTTTAGCTCGGAGCTTTGCCAACCCCTCTCATTGCTCCTCCAGATTTTTCTTCAAGCTCTGGTTTTCAGCTCTGAGCTTTCTCTGTGGAGGCAGCAGTGGCTTAACATGCAAAGCGCTGGAAGGAGTTTGCCAAGTCGTTAAAGTTGGAGGACTCCAGCTTATCAACAAAGCTTTCCTGTACGTGCTTTGTGAACTCTTTGATGTAAGGCTCGGTGAATTCAGTCCGCTCTTTGGAACGTACTGATTGGGACCTAACTGGAACAGCAGTGCCAGAGTCCCTCAGAAGAGCTTCTCCGACCGCTCTCTCGCTTTCTAGAGGAGGAGGAAGAACCCTGACTGGTGAAGCAGTAAGGTCAACTTTGGACCTTTTTAGTGGAGCAGAGGAGCTGCTCGGGCTCTCAATAGTACCGGAGTGCTTATTCAGTTGGGCAAAGATGCTACTCATATTTCCTTCGTCGGACACTAAATTGAACTCGACGAGATTTTAGAGAGTCAATAACTTTTTGCATGAGCTCGCGTTGTCCAAGTTAGTGTCAACATGCGACTTTAGCTCCTCCTTGATTCGATGTGATACACTCCAACAAACTGCAGAAGACTAAAAAAAATAATAAAAAAGGGTAAGAAGACAAATCAAAAAGCATAATGAGCAGCAAATGACTTGGAGTGCAAATGCGAGAAGGAATTTGGGTAATCTCTTCGGTTGCTCGCCCCCAGTCCCTCTGGAAAAAAGAACTTACTCTTCCAATTGCCACCAGAGATAGGGAGGTTTGTGATGGGTTTTTTTGCCCTTGGAGCTGGAGGTGAAGTAATACCAGTCCGAATCTTTCAGGCTGCTTTTCAGCTGGTAGAGGTACTTTAATTCATCTACCACCGGCTCACCCAGATTATACCAATTCCATATGATGTATAGCATAAATAAGACCCTCCACCTATTTGGATTCATTTGCCTTGGTGCCAAGTGCAACTGGGAGAGGAATTGGGAAAAATAAGGTTGTAAGGGTAACCTGCTACCCCACCTAAAGTACTCGAGGTAGAGGGATTTATAAAGGAGAAAGTAAGTCGAGCCAACAGACGGCACGTTGCTCAAGGGGGCGTGACTGTTCAGGGAACCGCCTCTTCAAATTTCAAACGAATGGCCTAGATTAGTCCACGCAACCCACATTAAATGTGAAGTGATGGAAGAAGCGGACAACTCCGCGTAAAAAAAGTAGAAGGGGGGGAACCTATTCGAATAAGTAATTTTTAGTCTTATCTCGTTTCACTCTCAAGACTAGAAACTAGGGGACTGGTGTTTGGGAAATTTCGAGCAAGCCTGCTCGAGGGCAAACCAGACAGAGTAGAAGACCTAATCACTAGCATGAAGACACCCCTGTTCGGTGTTAAAGCTGGTAAGGGTCAAATGTTCCAAGTTGGCCAGGGTCGGATACTCACCTCCTGTTAGAGTAAGGTCAGAAATAGTAGGAGTGTCCACTACCATCCAGTGAGCCCCGATGAAATTATGAGCAGCACTAAGAATAGCAGCCAGACGCCTCCACACCTTAATGTCATGTCACGACAATCGATAACAGAGCAAACCCGATTCCTGACTTGAGCGTCGAAGGGTTTTCACCGGAAAAATACCCAGCGACCTCTGATGCTTTTTCTGTGGATATAGGCCAGTAGATACCACCGCTTCAGTGAACAGAATCCTGCTCGAGCAACTTGCAATCAGATGACAATTTCAATATTTTAGATCAACCAGAAAACAGCATCAGCACTATCTTAATGCAAAATTGTCACAAAGGTAAAAAATAATTAGAAGAAAGGGTAATGACATCATCCGAGTGGGTTACTGAAGTTTAACAAAATAAAAAATTAGAATATATAGTTTTTATTACCTTTTAATGTAGCCAGGTCTTGCTGTCTTTATTTTTTTACCTTAAAGATGTTTTTTTTCTAATTTCTTTCCAGGCATGTGATTGTACCACTCCATGAGAATTTTTTAATTAAGAAAATTTCTACGGACAAAGTTAAAATTTTTTCCTTTAATAATTTCTATCAAAACTGAAGATCAGTATTTAATAAATTACCTCAATAGAACAAAATGCACTATCTATTTCATACTACTCTAACTTTCACTATAAGTAAAAGATAAAAATGCCCCCAGCGGAAAAATTTTTTCTTCATCGCCTTGCAAATAAAACACCGTTAGTGATATTTCATCTATTCTTGAACTGATTTGATTTGATTAAAATTATATAACTAATGAGTTATAAGTTTGTTAAGTGTGCATTCTGAATTTTAGTGCTTACTATTATAAACATGCACTTATGCTTCAATTATAGGGATTTACGACGACTGGAAGTGAATTTAGAAATAAGTTAAGTATGAGCTGGAGTAAGATTTAGGAATGTGCATGATTGGATCTGAATGTTTAGAAAGATAGATGCATCATTAACCAATGTGTTGTTAAAAAAATGAGAAAGAGCAGATAAACCAACTGTCCAAAGAACCCTTTTCCTGATTTAAGGACATTAAGGGGCCTAATGAAACACCATCTTGGTTATGCATAATGTATTTGGAAACATCATTTAGACCGTAGTCTCTTTTAGAATCATCAACATCATCAAGTGAGCATTCAATCACATTATGGCTAGACAAAAGCCTGAGTATTCGGTCCAGCATCATCGGTGTATTTTTATTCTTGGTGGCAAGCAACTGAGCGGCAATCTCTAAAGCTGAGAGCTTTGCTCTAGGACTAGCTTTGGCCATGAACTTGAAAACTCCCAGCCCAAATTTCTGCTTGCATGGTCATGGGGAGCACTTAACCCATCACCAATTGATTGGCATATGCAAAGCTTTCGTCTTCCTTTTCCTTAGCCATATTTTCTTGAATTTTTTCTGTCTTTTGCTCACAAACAATCCAATTATATTAGTGTGAAGATTGATTGGGTGTCTGAAATGATATAGACTTATTATATAGTAAGGCTCTTATTTTAATATGATAAAGGACAAATAAAAAGATAGGAATATATAAAATTTTTATTTAATATAAGATAATATACACTATATTAGAGTATGTGTTTTTCTTTTTTATTTAGCTTATCCCTTCCCTTACTTTATATAAAAGTAAGTGTTTACTTATTGAAAGTAAATATGGTTTAATAATATAATACCATTTTACAGTCATTAGATTATTAAACTGCATGGTTTAATATTAAAGCTATTAAATAATATAATAATATAATGACTATTAAAACTATTAAACAACATAATTTAATAATGCAATGATATTATACTATTAAATTGCATCGTTTAGTAATTTTTCGGTACTTTAATAAAATTCATGATCATAGACTAATTCAATATTATATACATATAGTATTGGATACCTACCATTATTTATAAAATAAAGATATAAAGTAACCCATGATGAATGTATTAAATCAAATGATAATCTAGTCAATTTCATCTCTTGAAGTCAAAGTAAAAGATCAAACAATCATTTCTTAGAGATACATTTAATTTGGGAGGTGAGGTGGGTCCCATGATAGCTTCAAAAATAAATTAATTCAATAATTGAGTCTAAGTGATGTAATATTTATCTAACTGAAACAAATACACAATTGAGACTTATGTTGAAACTCAACTGTTGAGATCTTCAGTTATTTTTTAATCGATTATAGATATATTATTAGAAAACGTTTTAACCTTAATTGTTATTTTGATAATTAACTCGGATTTTTCCGTAGTCCTACTGTGCCATGCATGTTTGATGTAAACTTGAATTTCGCTTGAAATAAAAATGAAGTATTGACATAATCGAAGAAGAAAATAAAAATGAAGCATAATTAAACAACCATAAATACATTCGACGAACAACGTGATCCACGAGCTGAAACTAATGAAGCAAATTGAATCCAACTCAATAACATTGAATATGATCAGCTCAAAGCATTAAATCAACAACTGATTCGAACGACTACTAAATGATCATTAAATTAAAGTAATAAAAAAACAAGAAATTAGTATCTCTTTAGGTATTAGCCAGTTGTTGTACATTGATTGGATAAGTGTATGATTGAGAAGTGTAATTTACCTTGGCGAGAAAAATATTCGTTGTCTCTGTGAACATCCTAGAATATATATTTTTGGCGATCAGCATATGGCTGTTAAAAAGGAAGAACCCATTGTTCCTTTGTACTCCACAGCATCCGTTGTCCATAATTTCTAATCTTGTAATTTTATCATAATTTTGCACATCATAATATAAATGCATAATCTAGTAGTATATTTTGTTACTAAAAAAAAAATTGTGGAACATGATAGTTGCTCTGTTTTTTGTCACATCTACATCTATAGTAGTTGACGATTAAAATTTCATTACATATTATTTTTTATTTATTAAGTATCAGTCACGATATTTAAAATAATAATAATCTTTGCATCCAAAGCCATTATAAGCAACTTAAAAAAGTATTCCTTGTTCAATGTTTATTATGTAATGGAAGAATGACACTTAAAAGACCCTAAGTTTTTTTAATTACTCATCGCATTCTCGACATTAAACCATGTTGTAGACAAAGCATATTTTTTTGAGTTCTTTTACTACTATAACCTTAATTTTAATAGTCTAGTGTGATGAATTTAGTACTAAAGTTTGAAAGTTAAAATGATAAGGCCAAATATTGTTAAGTGTTGGAGAGCGTATATTTACAAAGTGTAAAATCATCATTTTCCACTCCAAGTCTCACTAATATACTTAATTTTATGTATTTGAGTCCTTAAAGTTTGATTATGTGTATTTTGTTATAATTTGAGTATTTTATATATTTTAGGAGTATTATGGTTATTTTACGATTAACTAGAAATTGTATAGCAAAACATGTGGTATTTCTAAACTCAGAATAATTAAAAACCTTAAGAAGGACATAAAAGGTAAAATCATAATTTTGGTCATGTTCGGAGTCTCGGAAAGTGACACCGATACTGACGTCATGAATGGATTCAAAAGTTTTAAAAACCTAAGGAACGACAAAACCCAAGGTCAAAACGCACTTTGAATGGATTTACATAGATCTGAATCAAGTGTAGTAGGATGTATGCTAATTTAGTAGGGCCCATCTAACATGGCATTTATCGCTGAAGTGCCAACATTCTATTAGATCAAAAATATTGATGTGGCATCAACCGATGATGTGACAGCATCCTATTGGACTAAAAAGTTGCTAGCATAATGTTGATTGACGATGTGACATTATTTTATTGGACTAAAAAAAACACGTACGATACATTCAATTCACCAACTCCTAGCCCTGATGACGTGCTCTAGCCAATCAGAGCTTGTCACATGCCACAATCCTGACCGTCCAAATTATTTTCATCCGATGGCCGTGATTTACTCGTTGTATTTATAAATAGGGACTCCCCACCTAATTTGATAGCTTTGAATCCAAATTTGAGCTCAATTTTTTCTCAATCTTTCTATATCTTGTATTTTTCTATATAATTTTATAAAATAACTGTTTTACCCCCAGTTCAAAATGAGTAGCTAATTTAATTTCAAGCTTGGGCTGAAGGGAAAGTCTCAACAAGTTCCATGGGCTTAATATGGTAACTTTACTTTCTCTCCCTCTCTGATTTACGTGGTCATTTTAACTCATCGTTAACAGATAATGTATCTTATCTAGGCATGCACTGGTTATACTGTCTCCTAATAAAAGACCATTATTGTTTGGTACGATGAGCACTTAGCAATATATTTATTACAAACAGATTCCCCTCTATCATTTTTGGGTCATCTTGACTCAATGTCGATAGAGTGAATCAAAGTTATTTAGTGGATGGTCTTACCATGTTGTCGACTGAAGGATTGTTATCGTCTGGCACAATGTGTTCTTGACACCACACTTAATGGAGGATCGTTACCCTCTGCCACAATGAGTACTTGACATTATTTTTTATTAGAGCGAGGCTCATGAGGAGTGGAAAAACCTATTCATGATTTAATTGGTACGAAAAAGGAACATTAATCCCACAATACAGTATTGAGCATGGTTCCAGATATTCAAGCATTTTATTCATATAGTTTCATTTTTAATTTATTCTCGTAATTTTATTTTATATTTTAGGATAAAATATATCAAAACCTTCATCACAAATTCAATTACTCGATTAGAAATTTAACCCTATACATAATTGAAATCTACCTTCTCGTGGTATCGATGTTGAGTCCTATAGAGTGTATATTTATAAAGGGTAAAATCATCATTTTACACTCCAAGTCTCACTAATATCTCTATTTTTATATATTTTAAGTCTCTTGATCTTTGATTGTATATGTTTGTATGGATTTTTCCATAGTTTATGTATTTCAGGGATATTTTGGTCATTTCATAATAAACAAGAAGTTGGATAGCAAAACAGACATCATTTTTTAACTTAAAACAACTGAAAACTTTACGAAATATATAAAGGGTAAAATCATAATTTTAAGATTTAGCACCCCGTTGATGTGGCATTGACTGCTGATGTGGTGTTGACCAGTGATGTGTCATTGACCGATGATGTGACCTTAATGGATGATGTGGTCTATTAGCCCGAAAAATGAGCTTACAATACATGCAATGCACTGAATCATACTTGTTGACTTTTGCGTTAACCGATGACAAGACAACATATTAATGGATTGAAAAATGTGCATATCGTACATGCATATATATGGAATGACAGCCTTGGTGACATGTTTCAGCCAATCAGAGAGTGCCACGTGGTGCAATCCTAGGCGTCTGAATTATTTTCATCCGATAGTCATGATTTACTCGTTATATCTATAAATAAAGGGCTCCCCCAATTTGACACCTCTGAATCCATTTTTTGCTCCATTTTCTGTAATTCCTTCTCCAATTCATATTTTCTATATATTTTAATAAAATTCTCATTTTACCCTTAGTTATCAAATGAGTAGTTAATTTATTTCTAAGCATGGGTTCATGGTGAAATCTCAACATGATCTATGGGCTTAATTTTTAAGTTTATTTTCACTTTCTCTAATTTATTTAAATTGTTTTGACTTATCATAGATAGTAATAATCTTGTCTAGATATTGCACTAGTATACGGGCTGTTAAACATAAAATTATTTTTCCCGACATAATGAGCCCTTCATATCATTAGAGTTAGGATTATGAGGAGTGAAAATACTCCTCTTATAAATTAATTAGAACTAAAAATGAATATTAAGCCTATAGTGAAATGTTGAGTGTGAATTCTAAGCCCAAGTACTTTAATGTATTAATTAATTTCTAATTTATTCCTGCCATTTTTATTTAAATCTTAGAATAAAATAAACAAACATTTTCACTACAAGCTCATAAAATAAAGAATAACAATAACTTTACACAATTAAAATCCACCTGCTAGTGAGATCGACACTTATTACCATTAATCTATACTTTAATAGATTCGTGCACTTGCGAGTTCAATAAAATTTGCAAAACAATCGGCACTTATCACCATTAGTTTATATTATTATAGATTTGTGCATTTACATGTTCAATAAAATTTGTAGGAAATCAATGAGTAATTAAAAAATTATTGACATAAGTTATTCAGGTTTAAATCATCATCGCAGTTCAAACTATTAAAAGATTTGATAACAAAGAATAGTGGTCATGATCATGGAAAAAGTAATAACCATTAAAATTAACTAAGTAATTACCGTAGTCAGTTCCGTTAATGTATAGATCATTGAAGCTTTGATAAGAATCTGCCAAAATGAACTTCGATCCAGGTAATTAGCCATCATTAAATTGCAACTAACTTTTGAAGCCCTCATGAATTGAAAAGAACGATTGGCTTGTGATATTTTCATTGCACCTCGTGCTATTGTTACCACTGACTCGTGCAAACTAATATGGTATGCACCCAATATTGGACCAACTGATGCTACAATTACTTTACGAGCCCCTAGGAGTATAATTGCTAAAGAATGAGCCGAAATAAGATAAAAGAGTAAATATATAAATAAGAATATTTCATAGTTGGGCTAAATCAAATGGATCATGATAATACGTATGCCTTGCATGGCCATGCAAGACTTGATCATCAGTAACTTGTTATTAGTATCCCATTTAATAAGCTAGTGGAACTACTCTTTAGCATGTTTGTTGCATGTTTATTTTGATTATTTTTGTTATTATGCAGTCGTGCCAGATGAACCGGTCTTAGTCCATTTCCTAGATGATAGCATTCTTTGTTAAAGTTTCCAGCTATAAGACTATTATAAATAGTCAGTTCTATGTTGAATGAAAGAACAATAAATATTATAGAACTCCTTATCTTCTTATCTTCTTTTCTTCTTTCCTATCTCCTTGTTTCTAATTCAACAATAACATTTGGTATCAGAGCGGTGCCGACAATGAACACTCGCGATAAAACTAATGCCGAATTCCGCAATGAGGTTAATGAAGCCTTAGCTCAACATGAAACTCATTTTGATTAGATTAACATTGCCTTGCAAACATTGTTAACTGAGATACTACCCTACGAGTCTCTCACAGTAACCCCACCATCCAACCCGAAATCAACCCTTTTTACCCAAGAGACACCTCTCACACCACACTGTAATACCCCGCACATCAAATGACCATCATCACCACCTCAAGCTCCACTTTCCAAACTTCAATAGAGAAGACCCAAGCGCCTGGATTTACAAAGCAGAACGGCACTTTGAGTTTTAACACATTAGTCTCGATCAACGTGTTCAGCTGGCCTCCATCTATTTAGAGGGTATTGCTCTACAATGGCATAGTTGGATCGTGAAGTGTGGACCAGAGTTGAGACGAATTCACCTAGACGAACCTCCTTCGTTTTAGACCAACAGATTACGAAGATCCTTCTGAAGCTGTCACTCATCTTCGACAAACTTCCACTGTGGCAACCTATCGAGAAGCCTTCGAAAAACTCTCAATGTGTTGACAGCTCTCAGGCCTTTCTTGTTGGTTGTTTTATTGCAGGTCTTCGTGATGAAGTTAGACTTGATGTGAAAATTAAACAACCAAAGACATTGGTAGATGCTATAGGAGTTGCAAGATTGGTGGAAGAGCGAAATTAGCTACAAAAGAAACTTACTAACCCAAGCTGCTTTCAACCAACATTGGCGGTAACAATGGCAAGCTCCAATACGAGTCCTGAAGTACTAGAGCCTCCATCTAACCCGTGTGGATATCCAAACACAAAGCCACTCTCAACCAACATTAGTTGTGTTACTACTGTGATAAGAAGTTTAAGAAGTTTACTCCAGGCCATCGATGTCAACATCCACAAATATTCATGATTGAACATTTGAATCAATCAACCTTTGACACGGAGGAACCAGCCGAACTAGAATCTAAAGACCAAAAAGACTTGCCTGAGATTTCTTTCCACGTCATTTCTAGAGCCAATCACCCACAAAAAATCCAAGTGATAGGAAAATTAAAGAAAAAATCCGTAACGGTGCTCAAAGATGGAGCCAGCACTTATAGTTTCATTGATAAAGCTATACTCACTAAATAGCCAACCGAGAACAGATAGAATGCAAGGGCCTATGCCAAGCACTCACTGTCCACTTCCAAGGAAAATCTATTACTGCTGATTTTTATGTGTGTTTGAGGAAGAAATCAAATTGACCTCGAGTAGATTACTATGACTAGATGGCTATAAGATGAGCTCAAACTAAACATTTTGACCAAGTAGTTTTTTAATTAGCTGGACCACATCATCTCAACTAAAAATTTATCTATGACCTCTACCAGATGATTATAGGGTGGTTATCCGGTGATCTTAAGCAGATAACGTCGACCAAGAGGTAAGTCTGGTGACTTCAAGCATATCACCTCGACTAGATAGGTTACGAGAAGGCATTTAACTAATTCACTAGAAAAAAAGATTCAGCTATCCTCATTTATTCTCTCCGAAAATTCCGGGCACGAGGCTAGCCCACTAGCAGTTATATAACCAACCTACTATATTTATATGCATATTTAAGGGGGAATTTATGATGACAAGGATATGGATCTCTTCCTTGGCATCGAGTGCTTCTTCCTCGAAAAAAGAAATCTATTTCTAGTTAGAGTTGGAAGGAAATAAAAATGAAGCCGCGTAACAAGCGGCATAAGTTTTTTTCCATACTCGACTACTGACTTGAGCGTTGGAGGGTTCACGCCGGCAAAACTTCCGGCACTTCTGACCATCTTTTGTGGTTTCAAATGATTATCAATATTTTCAGCTTCCGGCACTTCCGGCATAAGTTGCAGGCATTCATGGTGATTGGAAAGCCGCTTCCCTGAAAAACAAATGTAATGATGATGCTGAAGTCAAGAGATTTACTTCAGGTAAAGGCGACGAGATTTTCGGCATCAGCATTTTTGGAACGGTATAAAAAGCCAACCTTTTGTCTCTATTTATTTCTATATAGCCAAAACATAAAATATTATCATGGACAAATCGAAGCAATTTAATTGTTGTTCGTAGTAGCATATTTGAATCCATTTTTGGAATATAAAAATGCTCAGAAGTCTAGCATCATAACGGTATCCTGCATAGACATGAATTCGGACTTTGATTAATTCATTAGTTCAACATGCTTGGCTAGAAAATTAGCTATAAATTAGAAGTATGTACATTATAATTTTAGTCTTGCTTCAATTTTTTATGACTAAATTGTAGTATATATATAACTTTGAATAAAATAAATGCAATAAAAATTCATTCTTTGTTTTTATTTTCTTATAGAATTTTTTCTAGAATAGGTAAAAAGATTGAAAGCTATAAAACCTTGAATTGAGAAAAGCAGCTTAAAGCTACTTCAGTTAGTAAAATGTTAGAAGCCTTGAAGCCTTCTATAGGTAAGGCTTCTATAATGTTAGAAGCCTTGAAGACTTTCTTGAAGTTGCTCAAGTTAGTAAATGGTTAAAAGACTTAAAGTCTTAAACCTGCTCAAGGTGAGATAAGAATAAGAAATCTGCCTAAGTATGCTCGACTAAATAAAAAACGAGCAAATAACCAGTTTTGAAAATACTTTTTCAAAAAAACTTTAAGGCAAGTGGAAAGGCTTAAAGTTTCAAAGCCCGCTCGAGGCAAGACAAAAAGCCGAAATTTGTCAAAACTCATTTGAGTAAAATTAAGCTCTTAAAAACACAATACGGCCAGAAGTCTCAAAGTCTGTTCGAGGTGAGACAAAGAGCCAAGGTTAGCCAGAATTGGTTGGAGCATGTAAAGCTCTAAAAAGATGTTAAGGCTAGAAGTCTCAAGCCTGCTCAAGGCGAGACAAAGAGCTAAGTTTAGCTAGAATAAGGCTTGAGCAAATTAAACTCTAAAAACACGATAAGACCAGAAGTCTCAAAGCCTGCTCGAGGCTAGACAAAGAGCCAAGTTTCACCATAATAAGGCTTAAGCAAATTAAGCTCTAAGAATATGTTAAAGTTATAAGTCTCAAAGCCTACTCGAGGTGATACAAAGAGCCACATTTAGCTAGAATAGCTTGGAGCAAATTAAGCTCTAATAAAGTATATCAAGTCTCAAAGCTTAATCAAGACAAGACAAAAGTAAAAAATTTTCCAAAGTTTAATTAAGTCAAGCAGGAAACCAATAAATTTGAAAATATTCTAAGGCAAATAAAAATGCTTAAAATCTCAAAGCCTACTCAAGGCGAGACAGGAGTCAGAAATTTGCTTACTCATGCTCGACCAAACGAAAGTCGAGCAGCAATATATTATAAAATGAATAATAGAATTTAAGTCTCAAAACCTCCTCGATGTGAGACAAAGTCAAAGCTTCCTACTCTTGCTCAACTAAGATTAAGTATGGATTATATGAGTGTTATTTATTTCAAGTAAAAGATTTTAGTTCCTAAAACTTGCTCAAGATAAGATAAAACCTAAACCTGTGAAACATGCTCTTTATGATTACGCGAGCATGAAAATAATATATTTTTAAGGTATATAGAGGTCTGAGGCTTGAAACTTGCATAGGTTTCTTGTCTATGATGAGGTCAATTCTAGTGGCCTAAACTGACTCATTAAAGTCACGTCGAGGTTACTTTAAACTTTATATAGTTCGTAGTTCTGATTCATTAAAACTCTCAAAACTAGAAACTAGAGGACTGGTGTTTGAAAAAGAAATCATAGTGACCTCGAGGAGAATACTATGACCAGATAGTTATAGGGCTCAAACAGAAAATTTTGACCAAATAGTTATCTGATTAGCTGGAGCACATCATTTTAACTAAAAATTTATCTGTAGCCTCGACCAGATGGTTATAAGGTGGTTATCTGGTGATCTTGAGCAAATAACCTCGACCAAAAGGTAAGTCTGGCGACTTTTAGCATATCACCTCAACCACATAGGTTATGAGAAGGCATATACCCAATTCACCATAAAAAAAATTCAGTTAACCTCATTTATTCCCTTCGAAAAATTCAAGCACGAGGCTAGCCCACTAGCAATTATGTAACCGACCCACTCCATTTATATGCATATTTAAGGAGGAATTTATAACGATTATGGGGGGAATGATTATTACGATGATCAGAAGGAACCCTTCCATGAAATCGAGTGCTTCTTCCTCTGAAAAAGAAATCCTTTTCTAGTTAGAGCTGGAAGGAAATAAGAACGAAGCCGCATATGAGGCAGCATAAGTTTTTTTAATACCCAATTACTGACTTGAGTGTCAAAGGGTTCACGCTGGAAAAACTTTTGTCCCCTCTGACCATCTTCTGTGGTTTCAAGTGATTATCAATAGTTTTCTAGTAATTACAGGCATTTATGATGATTAGCAAGCCGTTACCCTGAAAAAAAAAATATATTGATGATGTTAAAATCAGGAGATTTTCTCGAGGTAAAGATGACGAGGTTTTTGGCATTAATAATGTGCTTCTTGTGGTAGTTTGCCACTTGGTTTTAGGCATACAATGGCTGTAGAATATTGGGCCAATAGATATGGACTACAAGCAATTGACTATGACCAACAAAGTTGGAGGAGAGTCTTACACATTCTAAGGTCTTAAATAAACCACTTTAGAAGCCTATTTGATAAGGAATTTAATTATCAATGGTACTGGATTCTTATTCCAAATCTCTCTCTCTCCCAATAATTTTCAACCAAATATCGACCCAAATGACATACGCCACCTTCTAACTGAATTCTCCAAAGTTTTCGAATCAACTAATAGCTTACCACCAAAAAAACCACATGACCACTGCATTCTACTACAACAAAATATTGAATCGGTAAGCATAAGGCCCTATCGCTACCCCTATTACCAAAAAATAGATATAGAGAAGATGGTGAAAGAACTATTACAATCAAGACTCATAAGGCCAAGTAATAACCCATTTTCATCATCAGTCCTACTTGTTAAGAAGGCATATGGCGATTAACGATTTTGTGTGGACTACAGAGCTTTGACCCATATCATGGTCAATGATAAATATCCCATTCAAGTAATTGATGAACTTTTTGATGAGCTTCATGGAGCAAAATTCTTTTCTAAGTTAGATTTCAAGGCCCCTAGAGGGGGATAGGGCTAGGCAGTGCGAAAAGGGTTTTCCATGAAATGGCAAATGAAAACTATTAGCCCCACACGAAGATTTTGAATAAGTGATTGTCTGATAATGAGCAAGGAATATCCGTCTTTCTGCTAAACAGTATGTATTGAACTCATAATTCATGAAATCAAATAATTGTGGCAAGGGATTTAGTAACAGTATTATTATAATCAATCTGTTACAGATCTGGGGTTTGATTCAATTACTTTAGCAAAATCATTTCGGATATCACCAAATTTGAGTACCTGAGGCAGATATACTAAAAACAGAATTTAGAACACATGAAGGGCACTATGAATTCCTAATAATGGCGTTTGGCCTTATCAATGAACCTGCCATCTTCCAAAGACTCGTGAATGACCTCTTCCGCCTTATCTCCGAAGGTTCATCTTTCACATTTCCGAATTGTCTTCACTATTGTAGAAACTCACCAATTATTTGCTAAGAAAACGAAGTGCAGGTTTGGTTTTTCTCAGGTGGATTATTTGGGTCACATCATTTCAGAACTTGGAGTAGTTGTTGATCCCACCAAATACAAGTCATTCTTGAATGGCCAACTTCGACCACAATAAGAGGAGTACATTGGTTTCTCAGGCTTGCGGGATATTACCAAAATTTCAACGACCATTTTGGATGTATAGCAACCCCGTTATATCAACTCTTATCCAATGAAGGATTCAAGCGAAGTGAGGCAACCGAACTAGCATTTACCAAGTTAAAAAAAGCATTAGCATCACCATCGGTCCTATGGATTCTAGATTTTCTCTGCGATTTTTGATTGAGTGTGATGCTAGTGGGATCGAAATTGAAGCGGTTCTTTCTCAAAATAACCGACCAATAGCATACGTCAGTGAAGCTTTGAAGGGATCTACCTTATTATTGTCTACCTATGAGAAGCAAATGTTGTCTGTTGATAACTTAATTCGAAAATGGCGTCCATATCTCCTTGGCAAACCATTTACAGTCCACACCAATCAAAAGAGCCTCAAGTATTTACTTGAACAGTGAATTACCAGTCCGGTGCAGACTCGATGGCTTCCAAAGATCGTTGGATATGATTATGAAGTTGAGTACAAACATGGACCTAAAAACCAAGCTGCTGACTCTCTTTCTCGTGTGGTTAAATTTTAGTTCACATCTATTTCTGGACTACCTGCAAATTGGTGGCAAAAATTACAATAAGAGGTGCAGTAAGACTCTTTTTATAAGAAGTTGAATCACTCACAATTGCCACAACATCTAACACAACGAGATGGAGTTTGGTTAAAAAATAACAGAATCTACTTGAGTCCCAATTCAACCTTAATTTAACAAATTATTGCAGATTGCCATTCTTCACTAATTACAAACAGTTTGGGTTCTATAAGACTGTCTCTTGCATTAAGCTTAGTTTCTGGTGGGCTAACTTGCACCGAACAGTGAAGGAATTTTTACAATAAAGCAGCATATATCAAAGGTACAGAACTGATTCCATGAGACACTACTAAAAAAATGCCCTTTAGTGATACTAAAATAGTATCACTAATTACTTTTAGTGACACTTATTAATAGTGTCAGTGATCTGGCAGTCAGAAAAATAGTGACACTTGAATGTGGTGTCAGGGATTACTATTACTATAGTATTACAGATTTTATGACACTATAGTGATAGAAATTACTAATAATTATTACGTGTCAAAAATTCGTATCACTATAGTATTATTAATATTGTGACACTCTTGTAACACTATTTATAAACAATTATTACATGTCAATGTAAATGCTATGTAGTTTACCTGTATACTATAGTTTTATATAACTTTCATTGATATAACTAAGGGAATAAGTACAAGATGTGGGGTGGGCAAGTCCTCACCCAAACAATAGGTCCAACAACCTTTGAAGGTAAACTATCTAAAGTAGTGCTATTACAGCTTCTAGACTTATGTTGAAATATAGCATGATTTAGTCTTTTAAGCCTTCGTTGAACTTCAGAAATGGTCCAAACAATCTCCATCTTGCTGCTTAGGCCCTAATTTGCTGCTTCAGCTTCTGCAGATGCTGCACTGCCATAAAATCTGGATTTCTTCACAGCAACAACAATAAACTCTCCCTAATGGCAATTCCCAGCCCAACATATTGATCTTTTGACTTGATGTCTGCATCCACGTTCATTTTAAACCAACCTGCAGGGGGGCGTCCAGCTTGGATAACAAGAAGATAGGAGCGTTGAATAATCTCGCCTTTGAGGGGCGTTAACTCTTTAATACGACTCCACTGCTGCTTCAACTCTAGCCAATTTTATCTGAACATCTCCTTTGTAACAGTATATGCTCGATGTATGCTACCTTAACAGTTCATGGCTTCAGACCTGCAATCGAACAACAATCAGAGACTATACAATGACAAACAAGAACTCCAAAAAAGAATTAAGCATCCAGTACCTCTGATTCCTAAATGAATGGTAGAAGGGAAAAATGTCAAATCAGCATTATCCCCAACTGCTACCATGAATACAGGCAACTTAACTTGCTTTAAATAAATTCTTGTGGATCTAAGCATATCCTTCATATATCTCTGGATTAGACTTCAATTGATAATTCAAGATATGGTAACACCAGGAACGTCATAAATCAATTAAGTCAAATTGATTAAACCCAAAAATTCCAAATTAAGCTTAGAAGAAACAAAATGTGCGAAACTTTAATGTGGTAATCAACAGCCAACCTAATCTACAATTTGCTGTCTCACAAATTCATGGTGCTCAACAGTTCGATAAATTTGATCTGATAAAGCATGAAACTGGTAACATTATGGAGTTAATAAGACGTGTATAAATGATCTTAAGCACCATATTGAATATCTAGTGAGCTGTAATGAACTCTTAACCACAGTCCATATATGTCAACAAACTGTCAGCTCTAATGGGTTAAATTAAAATTTATCTCAAGCACACCAAGGCATACAGTCCAAGCTAAGAAATTTACCCTGGCAGTTACCATATCCTTGAAATTTATGCTTAACCAAATCATACACCTGCAAGTAGCACCGCTACAACCTACTAAATTTGATAAAAGTCAAACTTAAATTGATATAAAATGTAACAATATGATAAATCCTTCAGCATTGAATCCTCATTACCGTTGTTCATTGAGGATAAAGCAAAGCAAATTTAGTGAACAGAAATGCAAGCATTTGTGACCCATGATGTCTTATACCTCATTGGCGTTGTTCATAGAAAGCGTTTCTTGTGCGACCTACATTTATAGAAAATAATAGATCAAATTGAGATGTTACACACTCTGCAGCAGTCTAAATCAGTCTCCTGCTTTGACATTATTGGCATAAGCATTGCACTCTTGGGTTAACATGGCAGCTCTCTTCTGATACCTAATAAAAAACAACCCGCATTAATATCACTGACAAATATCAAAAGGCTCGTCAAAGACAACTTTATGAGAAGAAAGAAAATAAGATTATAAATAAATATAAAAGAATCACAAAGTAGTTGAAAGTAGCAAAAATGCAGGTGCATAGTTCGATAAAATGCATGCTCCAAACCATGCGTAGTTGGAAAATTTCACTCTTAATATGATAGAATGACCAATCAAAGGAAAAAGATAGCACTTTACTTTTCTACAGAAACTACAAAAGATTCTATCCTCCTATGTTTATATTTGCAAATATTAGGCAATAAAAAATTTTAAGGCAATAAGTATATAAGCACCAATCTACAAAATGAATGAGTATCAAAGCCGCTAAAACTTAAATAGTACAAAGTTTTGGCATGGTTGGTTGGAGACTATATAAATACTTACCAACCATAAATTGAAACGACGATAGACGGAAAGAGCATATGAGCAATGCTAATAATGTGAGCTGCCAAGATAATGTCGACAAGTTTATGAATGCACCGCTCCCTACTTAATACAAACAAGTAAGGAAAACGGAAAAATTTAGTAGTCTCGAGTCGGACTAATATCAAATGACAATTCAAATGAGAGAAAACAGTTTCGGAGGGACAAAAAGAAAAACAACCTAAATAGAATTTCAGTAATATCATATTAATATCATTTCCAATGACATTAGACAGTCTTTGACAATCGCACTCGACCTACTTGTCAATCCACCAACCGCTTACGTGTCAAAAAGTATATGTCCTACATCAAAGTCAAAGAGACCAAAGAGTATTCTGCACAACCGATTTCAAAGAACAGGAAAAAGAAAAACAACTCGAAGAGAATTTCGTAATATCATATTAATATCATTTCTAATGACATTAGACAGGTCTTTGACAATCTGCACCCAGCCTACTTGTCAATCCACCAACTGCTTCTGTATCGAAAAAGTATATGTCCTACATCAAAGTCAAAGATACCAAAGAGTGTTCTGCACAACTGATTTCAAAGAACAGGAAAAAGAAAAAAGCAAAGCAAAGCCTTTGCCAAAATGCTGGTAAAAAAATAAAAGCACTTGGTTGAAAAACACACACAAAATATTAACACCTACTTGAAACAGAAGGACTGAATACAAAGTTTCCTGAAGACGTTTAACCTAAGAAATGTAGCAGAGGGCACCAATTGACTGTAAATTCACTTTATAGGAAAAAAAAAATAAAATGAAGAACAGATTATGCCACGATGGTCAAAATAAAAATAGTAATTTGTAATTGCAAAAAGAACAGATGAAGTATAAGTAAGCAGAACAAATTGATCAAAAGTCACAACAAGGGTAGATCAAAGAGTTCCACTAAGAAAAGATACTGATCATGTGTAATTAATTAAGAATAGTTAACTCCAAAGTCAGCCCTAATATAATCATCAAGCCAACAAGAAAAGACCTGGAGTTAAGTTTACTGAAACAATCTCTCGTGATTCACCGACTACCCGTAATTAAATGGTCTAGCATTTTCAGAAGTACATAGAGAAAAATACCAGATGTCTCACAGCTTCTCAAAAATTTGAATCTATCATGCAAATTTTATATTTGAGAATAAAATAGACATAGATAAACTCTCACCATGATTATATTTGCAATGCTAAAACAACCACTTCGCAAGCCACTGTAATTTAACCAACATTAGAAAATCAATCAGGCACCTCATTCAAGAAATCAAATTCCAAATTTGAAAAAGACAGTAGTCTATTTTTAAAAAAAAAATTCATATTTTTTAAAACAAAACCTTTACTTCACAGAAAAATTGTTGACCTGAATATCCCCGAGGTGACACATAACAAAACCAAGAACCTTGAGCTCTTTTGGAAAAACATTGCCTCCCCTCTCTGAGCTGAAAATACAGCTTTGGCCAATATCCGTGGCATAGTGATCTCCGAAACCTGCAGCGTTGCATCATAAACCTTAAAGCACATAAAAAATTTATCAAATTACCCTCTTATCAGCTTGATCCTTTCCGTATGTTGACTCCATTATCGGTTTAATTGAAGCAAAGTTGTTGTCCATTCTTTTGAGCCACTACTCTTCACTACAAGAAAGCATTTTATCTTATCGCTGTCATTTGAGAGTATACAAGAAGTTTGAAACTCCGTAAATGTTGCAGAATAATTTGAGTCTACCTTGCTGGTTTGTGCATAATGCTTTCCATTCACAAGCCAGTGATCAGCAACAAAAACATCATCCTACGTATAAATTTATTAGATGAAGTAG
This sequence comes from Murraya koenigii, assembly GCA_025617385.1. Classification (NCBI taxonomy): domain Eukaryota; kingdom Viridiplantae; phylum Streptophyta; class Magnoliopsida; order Sapindales; family Rutaceae; genus Murraya; species Murraya koenigii. Next base: position 27,170,125 of record CM046811.1, read on the forward strand.
AGAGAACAGAAGCATCACAAGTTCAAAAAGAAAGAACAAAAGGTACAAAACTGACATGAAAATAAAGAAGTTAACTAACAAATTAAAACCACATGTGATGTAAACTCAAAATCTCGAAACCTAAAATACAATAATAAGCAAAAGCATATTACTTGTAGAAATAGTGCTGCTACTCACTAGTCTGAGAGGTCTCTAGGATAGTAGGTCCATGGCACAAATGCTCCATTAAGTTCATCATTATATAAATGAGTACCGATATAGCTTCTGCTTCTGCCCCATCTCATAGGCACAGGCACTGGCTGGATGATGATGGTGTTCTTAGCCAATCTGTAATTACCAAACAAACCAATAGAAAAGCAAATAAGATTAAGACAAGACTGACTAATTATTTAAAAGTGGTTTTTGGTTTGAAGGATGAAATAATTGGCAAAAGTCACGCAACCGCACAGAGGGAATAAATTGATTAACACTTGATTTCTTATATAATCAAATTGCAGGCGATTAATATCTAATTCAAATAGTGTCATAATACTTCATTTCGTGACCATAAATTGCAGGCGATTAACACTTGATTTCTTATATAATCAACTCATGCATTCAAATTCGTAAAATTATTATCAGATTATACAAATGGACAAAAATAAAGGGAAGAAGACAATTGACTTACACAGAATTAGACGAAAATAACGACTGATCTGTAATTGATGAACATGATTTTGGTGTAATCCATTTTCTCTCTGGCTGTTGGAAAATTTATAAAGCCGGGTTGAATCGGAACGATATGACTCAGGTCGCAGTGGTTTTCGTCTTCGACCAACGCTTTTCCCGTAAGTTTTTTTGTGAGAATTATAACATTATTATTCGCTAAGTTCAGACTATGGCAGCCGACGACGGGGTAGAGAGAGAGCTGATGACCAGATATGGAGAGACCCACGGCGAGAGAGAGAGAGACCTGACGGAGGCGATGAAAGAGCCTGGAGTTGCAAGCGAGGGCAAGGCAGAGGAAGGAGGCGAGGGCAGAGATGCGGCCGAAGAGGGTGTCGCATTTGGCCTGGAGATCAGAGGTTTGGACGGAGGCAGCGGAGGAGGAGACAGAGTAGTGGAGGTAGAACAGGGAGGCGGCGAGGGCGAAAAATAGATTGGAGGGAAAAGGGAGGAAGGAGGGGGATTCAGAGAGGAGGATTGAGAGGGAGAGGAAGAGGACGAGCGCAGACTAGAGGGAGGCGAAGAAGTGGACGGGGGAAAGCATTGAGAGATAGGTGAGAGTTAGAGAGATCGAGTGAGAGATGGGTGAGAGTTAGAGACATCGAGCATTTAGGTTTTTTTATCTTTTTGTTATTATATTTTTGTTTTTAAAATCTTTAAAACGAACAAATTAAGTTAATTCAACATGGCTCGATGGTCTCCGTCTCAAATGTTAAAGTTTTAAACTCTAGAAGTCTCATATTCGAGTTAGAACTAAAACAACTATTAATAAATTTTTTTTTACCTCTGATACTTTAGTGTCAGTGATTATTGATGTTTAATTTACTAACACACTAGTATCAATAACCTCTAATACCTACTTGTTAATAGGTACATTTGTTCACAATTACTAATACTTTTTGCTAAGTGTCAGTAAACTAAGTATTAGTAAATGTCATTTTTCTAGTAGTGAGACCTGTCGGCTTATTGCAACCATTACCCATTCCTAACTGGATGTGGACTGAGGTATCAATGGATTTTATCGAAAGAATACCGTCGTCAAATGGTCACACTGTCATCATGGTAATTGTGGATCGCATAACAAAGTATTCTCATTTTGTGGCTCTAAAATATCCACACACTGCTATTACAGTTGCTAAAGCATTTATAGCCAATGTAGTTCGCCTAGACAACATTCCAACATCCATTGTGTGTGACAGAACCAAAGTGTCTACAAGTTATTTTTTGCAAGCATTATTCCAGTTACAGGGAACTAAGCTTCGCATGAGTTCAAGTTACCACCCCTAGACAGACAGTCAAACCGAGGTAGCAAACAGCACTTTAGAAACGGATTTACGATGTTTTGCAGATGATCGACCACTAAAATGGTTCGAATGGATTCCTATCGCTAACATACATCCCCAGCACATCTCGGATCAAGTAGTGGACGAGTACCTTCGTGACCGTGACACCATTTTGCATGAACTTCGTCACAGCCTTTCTATGGCTAATCAATGCATGAAATGTCAGACAGATAAAAAACGGCGAGAATTCTTCTTTGAAGTTGTTGACTATTTGTATTTTAAGCACCAACCATATCGACAAACTTTTGTGCCTTCTGTGCTTCTATGAAGCTAGCTCCATGTTTTTTTGGTCCATATCTGATTATTGAAAAGGTGGGTACATTGGCGTATCGATTAGCTCTTCCTCAAAGTTCCCAAATTCATAACGTGTTCCATGTTAGCATGCTATGAAAATAATTGGGTCCTTGTTTGGGCAATATCGGGCAGGTCTCCTCGAGGCCCTTCCAGCTCGAATAAAATACCCCGAGGATAGTCTAGCTCGAGCAGAAGTCCCGACCACTGGCACCAGGACGATCTCATCAAAGCTGGTCGAGGTCAGGGATTCAGCGAGCTCCGAGCTCAGAGCTCTCTAACCTGCTCGAGGTCGTCGGGTTCGATCAAAGCTGGTTAAGGTTGAGGAATTGGAGGCTGATCGAAACACGAGCTCTCCTTTACGCTTCATGAAGTCAAGTCCCCAAGCACAGCTGGACAAGACCCGACCTAGGGCATCCCAGGCCGGCTTTCTCGGAATCCCGACACACCTTTAGATGTCGATCGGGGCCCCACATGGTATGGTGGTGGTACTATTGTCGATGGCCGGCACATGCCCCCACGGTGTCATCATTCCTAGCGCACATGCCCGACATGGTGATCTGGCCACGTGAACCGGGTTAAAGAGACAGCCGCGCATCCCTAGGGAATATTACGCTTATCCCGGCTGTCAGAGGGACCCAGACTCCACTGACACGGGAATGGATGCTCTTGGAGAGAAAGAGCGGGAAAGAGGGAGTATAAAAGGAAATGAACGGGTACGTTAAGGGGGTTGGAAAAATTCATTTACAGGAATCCCAAAAATTGACACAGGTTCTTCCTATCTCTACTTCCCTTACTTTCATTTTCTAAAATAACGATTTTTTATTCAAAAGGGAGGGCAAAAAATATCCCTTTCACCTTTCCCGTCTCTCTGAATAAGGGAGATACCAAAAAGAATAACTCGATTACTGACTTAAGCGTCGAAGGATTTTCGTCGGAACATGCCCGGCAACCCCTGACCCTGTTTTCTGTTAGTACAGGTCTGAGAGATCTCCATTCTTGAAAAGACAGTGGAATAGGACGAAGGAAATAGTCGCGAGCAGAAGGTTCAGAGTACTGTTTGAAGAAACGCGGGAAAAACTGCATCAACATCTTTTGGCGCCGTCTGTGGGGATCGGCACAAAAAGCCTGATTTCCTAATACGTTCAAGATACACAACGCAACGATGAGGGGAAACAGCCGAATAGGAGTAAGTCTAGAAGAATCGGTAACCTTGAGAGAAGTGGCCAATGAGGTCCAGAATAGGGAGATTCAGGAAAGAATGGATCGGATGGAAAAACAGATGGAGACTCTGACTTCCCTACTGCAAGAACTCAGAGAGGGACAGAGAAAAGCATGTAATGATGTCCCAGAGTCCAGCCGTGGGAACGCTCCCGTTCGGAAAAATGTGGGAGATGAAGCCCAAAGACCTAGGGCACCAAATCTTGCGGTGAGGAAGAAGCGAATATGGAGGAAAGAGGGCCTCGTCGGCATTTGTAGGATCTGACCTCAACCTCTCGTGCGGAGGAGTTGGAGGGAGGTGTCGTGATTAGCACAAGTTGTGGAGGACCTACGGGAAACGGAAAAAACCCAAGTTGGAGAATAATGCTGGATAACGAATCTCCACTCTCCGCGGAGATCATGGGTGTCACGATCCCACGTGACTTCCGCTTCCCGGATCTAAAATTTTCGGGAAAAAGTGATCCGTTGATACATATAGAGTCGTTCAACGACATGATAGGGGTGCGAGGTGCATCGGCTGACAGAGGTGCAGGGCCTTCCCGCTCACTCTTGAGGGAAGGGCAAGAGAATGGTACCGCAGGCTCCCACGGGGAAGCATCTTGAGCTTTGAACAGATGTGTAGGGAGTTTGCGGAGCAATTTTGGGGCGCGGTGACCGCTGAGGATGACATGATGGAGCTGTCAGAAGTAAGGCAGAGGGAGGGAGAATCCCTCCGGGAGTTTGTTAAAAGATACCATAGGTCGGTCCTAGATCTTGGCGCGTTTAATCATCCCCAAGCGCTAAGAGGACTGAAGGATGGGATCCGGATGGGGAGACCATGGTATAACCTGTGGAATCCTTCGATCCATTCATATTCGGACGCATATGAGCAAGTAAAGCTGGATATGATAATTGAAGAGGAGAAGGCTGCAAAGCTGAGAAGTGAGCAGGTCAATGGAGCAAGGAGGAAGGAGAAAGGGGGTCCTGCCCGAGGGGCACAAGCTTCAAAAGCAGCAAGGGACCGGGTTGCCCCATATAACCCTTACCAGAGAGCTCCCCCACCGCGGATGGTCCCCCTGCCATCTCGCAGGTCTCTGGGCCGGGATCACAGAGAGTACAAGCATCATGATGGCCACACATCTCGCAATCAGCCGCCAAGCAGACCTGAGATGAACCACAATAGAGCCCCACTTACGAGCAATAAACGAGGTTGTAGGTATCTCTCGAAGAGATACTTCAAGTGGCTGAGGAGCGAGGACTATTGAGCCCTCCAACGCCGATGACCAAGCTAGCTGGCAAGCAGAATAAGGGGCGGTTCTGCCGTTTCCATGGTGACCACGGCCACTCCACATCACAGTGCCGTGATTTGAAAAACCAGGTGGAGGATCTGGTTAGGAATCGGTACTTGGATGAGTTTGTTGAAGGAGGGCATCCGGTGGTTGAGCAGCAGTCTGAGGAAGATGGCCGGGCTTACGAAATAGACATGGAACCACCGTCCACGAGGGTAATCTCAGGAGGGCCCACGATGGCAGGAAGTTCAAATAGGGCTCAGAAAAACTACTGCAGATATGCCGCTGCCGGCCGAGAAGTCCTATTCACTGCTCTTGCTGCTAAGAAGGCCAAGGTTCGGCAGGTGCCAATCATGTGGACGGATGAAGACGAGGAGGGGGTGTTGTACCCTCACGAGGATGCCCTGGTGGTAAAAGCCAGCGTAGCAAACAAGGAAGTTGATCGAATACTGGTTGACTCGGGGAGCTCGGTGGATATTCTCTTCAAATTCACACTCGAGGATTTAGGAATAACAGGCGCGAGCCTCGAGCAGACGAACACTTCCTTGAAAGGATTCGGGGGAGGAAAGCTAATACCTCTGGGAATCATCATGCTAGCAGTAACCATGGGCTCGAAGCCTTTCGAGAAGAACATGATGCTGGATTTCGTGGTGGTAGATGAAGCCAGCCCGTACCAGGCGATTCTAGGGAGGCCATTTATGAGGATCAGCCAATGCGTGCTATCCACCCATTACTTAGCCCTAAAGTATCAAGTAAATGGGGCGGTAAGGGTCGTGAAAAGCAGCCAGAGGGTGGCGAGGAGTTGCTACTCTGTAGCGGCCAAAGAAACCATGCAGATAACCTCATTGGACTCAAGGGGGGAATCAATGAATGGAAGGCAAGAGCCGGCTGAGAAGTTGGAAGAGGTCGAGGTGAGAGTAGCCGACCCCGAGAAGAAAATCCGAATCGGCTCGGGCCTTAGCGAGCCGTTGAAGGAAAAATTGGTGGAGTGTCTGCGAGCACACGCAGATGTGTTCGCATGGACGTGCGAGGATATGCCTGGGATCGACCCAGAAGTGGCGTGTCACAGGCTGGCAATACGGAGAGATGATAGGCCAGTGAGGCAGAAGAGGAGATGCGTCAACCAGGAGAGATACGAAGCCATCAACTGCGAGGTGGAAAAGCTGCTGAAAGCGGGATTCATACGGGAGGTCTCCTACCCCGAATGGATCTCGAATGTGGTGCTGGTGAAGAAGGCAAGTGGGAAATGGAGAATGTGTGTTGACTTCACAGATGTGAACAAGGCCTGCTCAAAAGATAGCTTTCCACTACCAAAGATAGACCAACTAGTGGATTACTACGGTGAGAACTCGAGCTGCTTAGTTTCATGGATGCATTCTCGGGATATAACTAAATTCCCATGCACCGATCAGACGAGGAGTGCACGGCCTTCATCACTAATCGGAGTTGTCTTGCTACTAAGGTCATGCCTTTCGGCCTAAAGAATGCGAGGGCAGCGTGTCGGAGGCTAGTGAACAAGGTCTTCAAGCCATTGATCGGTCGGACTATGGAGGTATATGTAGATGACATGATCACCAAGTCTAAAGATGCGGAGGAGCATGTAAGGCATCTAGAGAAGACCTTCGCACTCCTAAGAAAGTACCGGATGAAGCTAAACCCAGAGAAATGTGCTTTTGAAGTGAGTTCGGGAAAATTCTTAGGCTTCATGGTGAGTCACAGGGGGATCGAGGCTAATCCAGAGAAGATAAGAGAAGTGGTGGAAATGAGGTCCCCTCGTAGCCTCTAGGAGATACAAAGTCTGACCGGCAAACTGGCATCCCTCAACAGGTTCGTATCTCGAGCCACGGATAAATGCCGAGTCTTCTTCCAGGAAATGAAGAAGGGGAGGAAGACAAAGTGGACGCCCGAATGCGAGGCGGCGTTCCATCAGCTGAAAGAGTATCTGTTGAAAGCTCCATTATTGTCGACACCTCGAGCAGGAGAGGTACTGTTTCTATACCTGGCTGTGTCCCAATGGGCAACGAGCTCAGTCCTAGTAAGGGAGTAGTTAGAGTGCAGATGACCAGTTTATTACACTAGCGAGCTTTGCTAGAAGCGAGACCCGGTATCCACTAATGGAGAATGGGCACTGGCCCAGTCACGCGTGACCGTGGTGATGCCTTATTTTCGAGGCACATTCGGTGAGTGGTTCTAACAAACCAACCCCTCGAGCAAACTTTGTACAAGCTCGAGACTTACGGAAGAGTCGGTAAAATGGTCAATGGAGCTGAGCGAGTTTGACATTAATTACCAGCCCCGAACAGCCATAAAAGCACAGTTTTTAGCTGATTTCGTGGTCGAGTGCACGGCAGGGGATGAGGAGATGGAGAGCGAGCACCCATCAAGTTCCCAGGCCTCGACCAACACATGGATAGTCATAGTAGATGGATCTTGTGGAAATCAAGGAGCAGGAGCAGGAGTTGTGCTCATAAGTCCTGAAGGGGCCGAGATGCAATACGCTGTGAAATTAGAGTTCGAAGTCACCAACAATCAGACCGAGTACGAAGCTGTAATAGCGGGATTGAAGCTCGCCTCGGTAGTAAAAGCAGAGGAGGTAAAGCTTCGAACAGACTCACAGCTGGTAATAAACCACCTCGACGAGAGCTTTCAGGCGAAGGGGGAGAAAATAGAGGTCTACCTTCGGAAGGTAAAGCAGCTAATGGCGAGTTTCTGAGCTATCGAGGTGGAGCAAATCCCGAGGGAGAAGAATTTTTGAGCTGATATGATAGCTCGCTTGGCAGCCGCATCGGATCCCAAATTACCAAAGTCTATCCCTTTTGAAATGAAGACCAGCTCGAGTGTCGAGCAGGAGGACGAGGTAATGAGCTTATCGACGAGCAGCACCTGGATGGAGTCGATTGTTTTTTACCTCAAGGAAGGGACAGTGCCGACTGAAAAGAAGCAGGCAAGAAAGCTGAGGTGTAAAGCGGCTAGGTACACTCTCATCGATGGGGTCTTATATAGACGGGGGTACACTCTCCCCTTGCTGCGGTGCTTAGACCAAGAGGAGGCTGATTATGTCCTCCGAGAGATACACGAGGGAATCTGTGAAAATCACTCTGGCGCGAGGTCCTTGGCTTTCAAGGCCTTGAGGCAAGGATACTTTTGGCCTCGCATGCATCAAGATGCTCAGGAGAAAACAAGAAGCTGCAAGAGTTGCCAAAGCTTTGCCAACTACCTAACCCAGCCTCCGGAGAACCTCACAGTGATGAACTCGCCATGGCCGTTTGCTCAATGGGGAATTGATTTGATCGGGCCATTGCCGAAGGGGAAAGCATCCGCCACTCATGCCATAGTCGCAATTGATTATTTCACCAAATGGGTCGAAGTGGGAGCCTTGAGCAGCATCACGGAAGGTAAAACCACTCACTTCATTTGGAAGAATGTGATTTGCAGATATGGGATTCCTCATGCATTGGTCACAGACAATGGGAGACAGTTTGATAACGGTAAATTCAGAGATTTACTGCGAAACCTGGGGATAGAGTTGAAATTTTGTTCTCCCTCACACCCGCAGGCCAATGGGCAAGTAGAGGCCGCGAATAAAACAATAAAACGCCTCCTGAAGACAAGGATGGGCGAGTAAAAGGGAGCCTGGGTGGACGAGCTGCCTGGTGTCTTGTGGGCTTACAAAACCACACACAAAACGGCCATTGGAGAGACCCTATTCTCCTTATCATTTGGGCACGAAACAGTGGTTCCCGCTGAAATAGGAATGGGGACACATCGGACGGAGCACTTCAATGAGGAGCAAAACAACGAGCAGATGTGCGCAGGTCTAGACTTGTTGGAAGAGAAGAGAGAAAGGGTCGCTGCTAAGATCGCAGAATATCAACAAAGAGTGGCTCGTTATTACAACCAGAAATGTGTACATTCGCCGGTTCCAGGTGGGTGACTGGGTGCTGAAGAAAGTCAACCAGAGCACGAAGGACCCAAGACAAGGTGTGCTAGGACTAAATTGGGAAGGCCCTTACTGAGTCACTCAATTAGCAGGACCGAGAGCATACAGGCTAGCTCATCCAGACGGACGAGAGGTCAAGAGGCCGTGGAACGCACAACTCCTGATGAAATATTTCCAATAAGTCTCCTTGTATTGTGAGTGTTAATGTAAGATTCTTTCCTAAAATGGGTGTATGTAAAAACTCAGATGTATGTAAAAATGAGAAAAACACTTGTAATATAAATTCAAGTTGAAACCAAGCAGCTCAAGAAGATCTCCTCGGCCAAAAGTCCCAAAGCCTAAGTATTAGGTGGGACGGTGCCAAGCTTGGGTCAATTGCAGGCCCGAGCAGAGGAAGCTCAAGAAGAAGCTTGGGTCAATTACAGGCCCGAGCAGAAGAAGACACTTGGGTCAATTGCAGGCCTGAGCGGAAGTTCAAGAAGAACTCCTCGGCCAGAAGTCCCAAAGCCTAAGTATTAGGCGGGACGGTGCCAAGCTTAGGTCAATTGTAGGCCCGAGCAGAGGAAGCTCAAGAAGAAGCTTGGATCAATTGCAGGCCCGAGCAGAAGAAGACACTTGGGTCAATTGCAGGCCTGAGTAGAAGAAGACGCTTGGGTCAATTGCAGGCCCGAGCAGAAGAAGACGCTTGGGTCAATTGCAGGCCCGAGCGGAAGTACAAGAAGAACTCCTCGGCCAGAAGTCCCAAAGCCTAAGTATTAGGCGGGACGGTGCCAAGCTTAGGTCAATTGCAGGCCCGAGCAGAGGAAGCTCAAGAAGAAGCTTGGGTCAATTGCAGGCCCGAGCGGAAGTTTAAGAAGAACTCCTAGGCCAGAAGTCCCAAAGCCTAAGTATTAGGCGGGACGGTGCCAAGCTTGGGTCAATTGCAGGCCCGAGCAGAGGAAACGCAAGAACACGCTTGGGTCAATTGTAGGCCCGAGCAGAAGTTCAAGAAGAGCTCCTTGGCCAGAAGTCCCAAAACCTAAGTCTTAGGCGGGACGGTGCCAAGCTTGGGTCAATTGCAGGCCCGAGCAGAAGTTCAAGATGAACTCCTCGGCCAAAAGTCCCAAAGCCTAAGTCTTAGGCGGGACGGTGCCAAGCTTGGGTCAATTGCAGGCCTGACCAGAAGCTCAAGAAGAACTCCTCGGCCAAAAGTCCCAAAGCCTAAGCCTTAGGCGGGACGGTGCCAAGCTTGGGTCAATTGCAGGCCCGAGCAGAAGTTCAAGAAGAGCTCCTTGGCCAGAAGTCCCAAAGCCTAAGTCTTAGGCGGGACGGTGCCAAGCTTGGGTCGATTGCAGGCCCGAGCAGGAGTAACACAAGAAGAAGCGTGGGTCGATTATAGGCCCGAGCAGAAGCTCAAGAGGAGCTCCTTGGCCAAAAGTCCCAAAGCCTAAGTCCTAGGCGGGACGGTGCCTAGCGGGGCTAATTACAAGCAGAGGAAGCTCATGAAAAATGCTAAGGCCAAAAGTCCCAAAGCCTAAGCCCTAGGCGGGACGGTGTCTAGCAGGAGCTAATTGTAGGCTCGAGCAAGAAAAGTGTGAGGAGGTTGCATAGTTTAAACTCGAGCAATGACCGAGCTCGAGGTAAACCGGCTCACCAAATAAGGGTCACAGACCAATGAGCAAAATGCTGAGCCAAGTAGAATGAGCTCACGAGATAAATATAAGGCTTTCAGCCTAAGTCAAAGCAAAACTCTAAACGTGCACGAGTTAAATAACATTGTACTTGGGCAGAAAACAAAAGAAGAGCCCAACACTTATAAATAATTCGTCTTAACCAAGCACACGAAGATAATCTCATAAGTGTGAAACACAAGCTAGCACATGTAATTGTTGCTCAAACGCATTTTCTTTTATTTATTGAATGATTACAAGTACAGGAAATGTAAAAAAAAAAAAAAGTCCAAATTATGCAGCAGGAGGGACGTTGTCAGCAGCAGCAGGAGGAAGGCCGACATCGGCAGGGAGGGACGTCGTCGGCCAGCAGCAGGAGGAGCGATGGGAGGGACATCGGCAGGGCGTCGGTGGGAGGGCATCGGCGAGAAGAGGAAGCGAGCTCTCTGACAACGGTTTGGGGCTCGGACGGAGTAGCTTCATGAGTGCTCATGTATTAAGCTACATACCCTTCAACCTTAGACATGTCGGCCTCGGGGTATGCCTTACCAAAAGCATACATGAGACAGTCATAGCTGGAGTCCGCCTCATTGTTGTACTCAGTGGCAAGCTGGACCTTTAAAGCGTCAATTTGCCATTGAAGACGAGCAGTTCCCCCCCTATGAGCTACTCGTAGTAAGATTTCTGAGTGTCCAGATCCTTTCGAGCATCACCCAATTCATCGCGGGTGTCAGTCAACTTTTATTCAGCCACTGCTGTCCTCTCCGCAAGCTCCGAGTTCTCATCCAGAAGCTTTTGATTTTCCTCCTTCAGCTCGCCCACAATCTGCTCCAAGCTCTGAACCTTTGCTTGAAGTTCTTCCTGGGAATTCTGAGCTAAAGCCCTGAGAATGGTCGCGGCCGCTAAAGCTCGAGAGGAGAGTCGCTGGAAAGCACTGAACAGCTCATCAGAATTAAAGGATTCCAGCTCATCCAAGAATCTGCCGCCCAATTCTTTGCTGTAGGTCCTCAAGTATGGCTCGAGGCAGCCAGGCTAACTTTGCTCCTGCACATTGCCGGTTCGAGGGCGAGCTGGAGCAACGGTCCTTGGCCGTTTACGTGGAGGACCTTCCTCTGCTCGCTCGGTCTGTTGAGCAGAAGAGGTAGCTCGAGTTGATTGAGGCGGAGCACTCGCTTATGCTCGTGGCCTCTTTGAGGTGCTCGCACCTTCGGTCGTCCCCACGCGCCGATGTAACATCTCACGTATCCTGCTGCTCATATCTTCACTTGGCACTAAACTGGACTCCAAAAAGTTTTGGGGTGTCAGCAGCTCCCTGCACGAGCTCGCATTTGTAAGAGCGGTCTGCACACGTGCTTGAAGCTCTCCCCCAATTGAATAAGAGGCACCCCAGGAGATTGTAAAAATAACCAAAGCAAAATGATGAGAACAGACGCAAGCAGGAAAACTAAAAGTAAAATCCACAAGACGGATAAACGACCTGGAGTGCAAAAATGCCGAGGAACTAGAGGGACCCCCTCGCTGAGAGGTGCAGCTCGCCCCCACTCTCCCCCAACGAAGAAGAATTTGCTCTTCCAGTTGCCACCGGAGGTTGGGAGATCGGTGATGGGTTTTTTACCCTTCAACTGGTAAAGGTGTCTGATTTCCCCTACCGAGGGCTCACCTAGATCACAGCGCTTCCACAACACAAAGAGTCCGGAAAGGACCCTCCACCCATTCGGGTTCAATTGCCCCGGGGCTAGACGAAATCTGGACAAAACCCGGGCAAAGTAAGGCTGGAGAGGCAGCCTGACCCCCCATTTAAAGCACTCCAAGTAGAAGGTCGTATATCCTTGGAGGGGACGGCTGGGGATCTCACCCCTGCCCGGCAACCTTAAATCCACATTTTCGGGTATGTGGTAAGTCTGCCTAAGCTTATCTAAGTCCGAAGAGGTGGTTTCACATTTCATGTGGTCAATGGGGTATTCCCCACGCTCAGAACTTTGACTGGCCCTTGCCCGTTGACGCGGCTGGGTCTCGGACGCGGGTAATTCCCTCTCTGGACTAGAATCCCTCACGGGGATTATACTAAGGGGTTGTGCCTCACTAGAAGAGGACGAATCCTCCGGCAACATCCTACGGGCCTGTTGGGGATTCGACATTTTTCCTTTTTCCTAAGGGTATAAACTAACGGAGTTCAGCAGGAGAAGAAACAGAATGGCGGCAGGAAATGGAAGAGTGGCATGTACCTGAACGCGTTTCGAGGGACACGACCTTTCGGGTAACGTCCCTTCGAATTTTAAATGCACGGCTATGATCAAACCACGTGTCCCGTCTTAAATGTGAAGTGATTGAAGTGGGAGACAACTGGGAAACGTGGGGAAGTGTAAAAGGCCGCGAATTCGGCCCATCATTAATGAGTTTCCAGTCTTATCTCGCTTCACTCAAAAGACTAGAAACTGGGGGACTGGTGTTTGGGTAATATCGGGCAGGTCTCCTCGAGGCCCTTCCAGCTCGAATAAAATACCCCGAGGATAGTCTAGCTCGAGCAGAAGTCCCGACCACTGGCACCAGGACGATCTCATCAAAGCTGGTCGAGGTCAGGGATTCAGAGCCGTTCGAGCTCCGAGCTCTCTAACCTGCTCGAGGTCGTCAGGTTCAGTCAAAGCTGGTAAAGGTTGAGGAATTCAGAGGCTGATCGAAACCCGAGCTCTCCTTTTCTGCTCGTGGAAGTCAAGTCCCCGAGCACAACTGGACAAGACCCGGCCCAGGGCATCCCGACCCGCTTTCTCTAAATCCTGACACACCTTTAGATGTCTGATCAAGGTCCCACATGGTATGGTGGTGGTACTATTGCCGATGGCCGGCACATGCCCCTACGGTGTCATCATTCCTAGCGCACATGCCCGACATGGTGATCTGGCCACGTGAACCGGGTTAAAGAGACAGCCGCGCATCCCTAGGGAATATTACGCTTATCCCGGCTGTCAGAGGGACCCAGACTCCACTGACACGGGAATGGATGCTCTTGGAGAGAAAGAGCGGGAAAGAGGGAGTATAAAAGGAAATGAACGGGTACGTTAAGGGGGTTGGAAAAATTCATTCACATGAATCCCAAAAATTGACACAGGTTCTTCCTATCTCTACTTCCCTTACTTTCATTTTCTAAAATAACGATTTTTTATTCAAAAGGGAGGGCAAAAAATATCCCTTTCACCTTTCCGGTCTCTCTGACTAAGGGAGATACCAAAAAGAACAACTCGATTACTGACTTGAGCGTCGGAGGGTTTTCGCCGGAACATGCCCGGCAACCCCTGACCCTATTTTCTGTGAGTACAGGTCCGAGAGATCTCCGTTCTCGAAAAGACAGTGGAATAGGACGACGGAAACAGTCCTGCTCGAGCTCGATCGAATCGCGAGCAGAGGATTTCGAGTACTGTAGATAGTCGCGAGAAGAATGTTCAGAGTACTGTTTGAAGACACGCGGGAAAAACTGCATCAACAGTCCTGTACACACTTTAGTTTTAAGACAACTTCTACTAATATCGGATGTTTCTATTATTCTTCCACAGCCTGAAACAGTACTTGACCAACGAGTCATTCAAAAAGGAAAGTATCACCTGAAATCTGAAATTCTAGTTAAGTGGAATAAAGCTCCAAAAGAATATGCAAACAGGAGAACGAGTGGCGCTTTGCCAAGTCCAATCCTAGTTTTATCCTTGTGGCCAAGAATCCTTAAGGGAGGAGGAATGATACGTATGCCTTGCAAGACCATTGAAGACTTGGTCATCAGTAACTTGTTATTAGGATCCCATTTAATAAGCTAGTGGAACTAGTCTTTGGAATGTTTGTTGCTTGTCTGTTTTGATTATTTTTGTTATTGTGCAGCTGCGCCGGATGAATCAGCCTTATACTTTTTCCTAGATTATAGCATTCTTAGTTAAAGTTTCCAGCAGTAAAACTATTATAAACAGTCAGTTCTAAATAAAAGGACAGCAAGTATTACAGAACTCCTTATCTTCTTTTATTCTTTTCTTCTTTCCTATCTCTTCGTTTCCAATTAAACCATAACACATGATCCCTTACATGTGTGATATTGGTAGTTAATAAATGAAAATATATAATTAACTAAAGCCCAACTATACAACATCATTAAAAAATAGGTCTCATTAGATTATTAAAAGCTTAGAAGAGTTTCGTAAGGAGATAAATCCTGCTATAAATTTAAACACTTAATATTACTTAATTGGATTTATTTATTTTATAATCTCAAGATTTATTCAAGGATATTTATTTTTTTGAATTAAAAATAAGTTCTTTTCAGATTTTATTCAAATGAATTATTTTTAAAAAGGGACAAAAATGAAATTTTACATAATTGATATATTTTTATATTTTTATGAACCAGTCAAAATATCAAATATAGAAAAAATCACAAATTAATCTATTTAATTTGTGTTCGAACCAAAGTTCCGAGGTTCAAATCACACTCGCATGTCGCATAGGTAAGTGGGGAAGGAAATTTACTACCATGGTTCTTCGTAGAAAAAAAAAAGTAATGATGTATAATTAAATTTAAGTAATGATATATTTTAAAAAATTTTAGTATCCAAATGGTGTATCAGCAAATGAATAATTACTAATGCTCGATAATAATTAATTTTTTAATGCTATTATTAATAAGATAAATCAAATCAATAATTGCTAAACTACTCTTTATATTCATTTATTATTTAATTTATATTAAAGAGGGGTCTAGCCTAACTCTTACCTTAAAAAAAAAATTAATAATTTCTAATTTAAAAAACATCTTGATGATGCATTTCAAATATATTTTCGAATTTCCTAGTTATGTACTGGCCTCGCCTTACGCTTTGCACGCAATTAATGATAAATTTAAAAAGCAATTAATTAATACGATTTACTATTTTGTCAAACAACGTGGCTTTCTAGAAGATATAAAAACCACACCCTTTGATCAAAGTTTAAATTTGGAAAGAAAGAAAGAAAAAAGAAAGCGGCACCAATTAATACGATTCACTATCTTGTCAAAGAACGTGACTTTCAAGAAGATATAAAAGCCACACTTTTTTATCAAAGTTTGAATTTGGAAAGAAAGAAAGAAAAAAAGGAAGCAGCACCAATAGCACCGATTGGGAGTTGCACAATTTGACAAACAAATTTTGAAAGCTATATTCTTTGATTAAAGTTTGAATTCTAAAAATTCAAACTTTGAATTTAAAACAGAAGGGCACCGATTGGGAGTTGCACAATTTGACAAACAAATTTAGAAAGCCACATTATTTTATAATAGTTGATTTGGCTACATGCATATCACTTAACGGACATGACATGCATTGCATGTCTTTATGAAATACGCCTTACCTAAGTTGTATTATTCATCTAGCATGAAGTCGTATTATCCATCTAGCATGACATGACTAACTAACTTTTTTATCAACAGATTTTAGTCTTTTTATAAATTTTGATAAAATTTTGATTATAATCTAATAACACTATCGCTAGCAATGTAGGATATTGCATAGATAAAATTTTATATTATATTATGTTATAATTTTTAATTTTTTGTCTTTTTATTTATCCTTTATCACATTAAAATAAGAGAACATTTACTATATAATAGTCTATATCATTTTGGACACCCAATCAATCTTTACACTACTATAATTGCATTGTTTGTGAGCAAAAGAAAGAAGAAATTCAAGAAAATATGGGTAATGAAGAGAAAGACGAAAGCTTTGCATGTGCCGATCAATTGGGGACGGGTTCAGTGCTCCCCATGACCATGCAAGCAATAATTAAGCTGGGGGTTTTCGAGATCATAGCCAAAGCTGGTCCTGGAGCAAAGCTCTCAACTGCAGAGATTGCCACTCAGTTGCCTGCCACCAAGAACAAAGATGCACCCATGATGCTAGATCGGATACTCAAGTTTTGGCTAGCCATAGTATTGTTGAATGCTCACTTGATGATGTAGATGGTTCTCAGAGATTCTACAGCCTGAATGATCATTCCAAATACTTTGCGCCTAACCAAGATGGTGTCTCATTAGGCCCCTTAATGACCTTAATTCAGGACAAGGTGTTTCTTGGCAGCTGGTTTGTCTGCTCTCTCTCATTTTAATTCTCTCTAATTTTATTTTTATTGAGAACAATATCAACACATTGGTTAGTATATATACTACTAATAAAATCATTATTATATATACATTTAATCAAATCAATTCAAGGGTTAGATAAAATATTGTTGATGGTGTTTTATTTGCAGAGGGTAAGAAGAAAAGTGTTTTTTGTCGAGGATATTTTCTTCTTTTACTTGCAGAGAAAATGAGAGTAGTATGAAAAAGACAATGTATTTTGTTCTATTGAGAGCATTTATTGAATACTGTTCTTTAATTTTGACAAAAATTTTTGTAGGAAAAAAAGAATTCTTAACTTTATCCTCAGAATTTTGCTCAATTACAAGATTCTCATGGAGAGAAATTAGAAAATAAAAATCTTTTAAGCGAAAAAATAAAAGTTAACAGGACCTAGCTACATGAAATGGTAATACAAACTATGTATGCACTAATTTCTAATATTGTTAATATTCGGTAACCCACCCAGATGATGTCATTACCCTATTTTCTAATTTCTTTTCCTTCTTATAAAGATGTATGTGACAATTATGCGTTAAGATAAAGCATTCGATTCTAGGAGGAAATGAATCTTTATCTTATCTTTTAACGATATTACGACACGTATTCATCGTCGTATATATAGTTATAGTTTGGGTGTATCCATATGTTTTTATCAATGATGAATCAGTAAATCTAAAAAAAATAAGGCCAATGCAAAATGTGGATATAATGAATAGAGGATTTGGATCTGAATCCAATTTTGGACTGATTGATTAATTGATTGTGTAGGCCTCAATTGAAAGAAGCTATTATTGAAGGAGGAGTTCCATTTTATAGAGTCCATAGAATGCACGCATTTGAGTATACGAGATTGCACCCTAGGTTCGATAAAGTTTTCAATACAGCAATATACAACCTTAATGCTTTTGTCATCCAGGAAATCCTTGAGGCTTACAAAGGTTTCGAGCACATAAAGCAATTGGTCGATGTCAGTGGTGGCCTTGGCAATACCCTTAAAGCTATCATTGCCATGTATTGGCACATTAAAGGTATCAATTTTGACTTTCCTTATGTTGTACAGCATGCACCAGAGTATCCTGGTATAAACTATCACTTATTTTTATGATAATGTGAGAGACATTGCTTAGCTTATTTTAAATAATTTTCTTTAAATGGAAAACTAATAATAAATTCTGCAGAAAGTTAAAGGCAAGAAACTTGATTTAGGATTTTCCCAAAATCCTTTTTTTTAATGTTAATGTTTTGAAGAAATATATATTATGTTGAAACCAGAGACCAGCAACAGAGCTGATCTTTGTCACCCAAGATTGCCACCAATTACTCAAGATCAAAGATTCAACTTAAGTGTAATTCGAACTAGATGTGTGAAACAAATTAATGGCAATTTAACAGAATCAAATTACCAAGAATTAAGCTAAAACCAGCAAGATCAAGCACACATAAAACAGAGCAACTTATAGTGGTTCGGTTACCAGGTAACCTACATCCACTGAGAAAAAGAGAGCAAGCTTTCACTAAACCAATCTCAAACAGATACAAAGCTCATAAGGGAATGTCACTGAATCGATCCCTCTCAACCTTGGATTACATGGCCTTTTATACACGAAGAAATCAGCCCCCAAAGGAGCGTTACAGACCAGCTGTATTTCTGGGATTTGTTGGAAACAAACCCAGAAATTTCCCGCCTAACAAACAGGATAACAGCCTTCTCCAATGGCTGTAAAACACGTGTCCAAGTTTGTTTATTCTGTTTCTCCAAAACGCAGCCTTTAGTTGCCGTTTCGATTAAGTAAATCACGTGAAACACACATGACTTGCTGCAGTTGTAACCGACATGTCATTTACCTTATACAGCACCTCTGAAGCTCTGTAAACGACATGTCACTCAATGCTCCAGAACTAAACCGACTTGTCGTTTTTAACCAAAAATTTCAGATTGAGATTCATCTTCAACATTCTCCACCTTGAACTCAATCAGCTACTCCCTGCTCCCCCTTTTCTTCACATCTCAGTTACGAACTAACTCTGATGATGCCAGTTGAGCTGAGACAGAACTCAAACTTTGCACCAGGCACTGGTTTTGTTAGCATGTCAGCAAGGTTGTGGTCTGTGTGAACTTTCAGCAGCTTAACCACCCCTTTTGACACCTCCAATCTGATGAAGTGAAGCTTGATGTCAATGTGCTTAGTTCTTTCATGATGTATCTGATTCTTGCTTAAACAAATTGCACTTTGACTGTCACAGAAAACTGTTATATGCTTCTGTTCAAACCCCAACTCAGTCACCAGACCTTTAAGCCAAATTGCCTCTTTAATGGCTTCTGCAGCAGCAGTGTACTCTGCTTCAGTTGTTGACAGAGCAACAACACTTTGTAATGTGGCTTTCCAATTGATGGTACAATCATTCAGAGTGAACAGATAGCCTGTCAGAGATCTCCTTTTGTCCAAGTCTCCTGCATAATCAGCATCTACAAACCCAGAAACTCTGACTTCATTCTCTGTTTTGGCTCCATACATCAAACCATAGTCAGCTGAACCATTTAGATATCTCAGTATCCAAACAACAGCTCTCCAATGTTCCTTTCCTGGATTTGACATATATCTGCTTACCACACTTACTGCATATGCTAAATCTGGCCTGGTAAGAACCATAGCATACATTAAACATCCTACAGCACTAGAGTAAGGCATCTTGTCCATTTCAGCTTTCTCCTCATCAGTTTTGGGACAATGCTGACATGAAAGCTTGAAATGTGATGGTAGTGGAGTCTGAACTGGTTTTGAATTTCCCATTCCAAACTTCTCAAGTACTTTTCTGATGTATTTATGTTGAGTTAAGCACAATGTCCCTTTCTGCCTGTCTCTGATCAATTCAACACCAAGGATCCTTTTTGCTGACCCCAGATCCTTCATTTCAAAAGCTTCACTCAGCTGTTGCTTTAACACTTCTATCTGACTCATATTCTGACATGCTATCAACATATCATCAACATATAGCATCAGATAAATCTTGGTCTCATCTCTTAAGTCTTTGAAATACACACAGCAGTCAAAGTTACTCCTCTGAAAACCATGTTCTGTCATGAACTTATCAAATCTCAAGTACCATTGTCTTGGAGATTGTTTGAGTCCATACAAAGACTTCTTCAGATGACAAACATGATCGACCTTCCTCGGATCTTCATAGCCTTCAGGTTGAGCCATCACAATCATCTCATCTAACTCACCATGAAGGAATGCAGTCTTTACATCCATCTGTTCCAGATGCATGTCTTTTACTGCAACAAGTCCCAATAAGATTCTTAAGGAAGAGTGTTTAACCACTGGAGAGAACACTTCAGTAAAATCAATGCCCTCCCTTTGAGTAAAACCTTTAGCTACCAATCTAGCTTTATATCTTTGTGGCTCAACACCTGGTAATCCTTCTTTAACCTTATAAATCCACTTGCAGCCAACTACTCTCCTGTTGTCTGGTCTTTTTATCAGTTTCCAGGTCTGATTCTTGATTAATGATTGCATTTCCTCATCCATAGCTTTCTTCCATTCTTTAGACTTATCACAGTTCACAGCTTCTGAATATGTTTTTGGTTCCTCAGTTTCAATCTCATGTGCTGCTGTCAATGCAAATGCAATCAAATCTGCATAAGCATATCTCTTTGGAGGTCTTATAACTCTTCTTTCTCTATCTCTTACCAGCTGATAGTCTCTGACTTCTTGAACACCATCAGTTTCTTCTTCAGGCTCAGAAGTTTCCTTATCTGACATTTCTTCTGGTTCAACTCTTTGTTTCTGTTTTGTATCCTGATTTGATAGCTCCACCTCAACATGAGTCCTATGTTCTGGATTGTTGGAATCAGCAGCTGTTTGTTTGGTCTGGGTTGAATTTAACAACAATTCAGACTCATTAAACACAACATACCTGCTTATGATGGCCCTTGGTGGCTTAAGATCAGTGCACCAGAGCTTGTAGCCCTTAACCCCATCAGGATAGCCAAGAAATATGCACCTCAAAGCTCTAGGTTGAAGTTTGCCTTGCTTAATATGTGCATAAGCAGGACAACCAAAAGCCCTCATATTAGAATAGTCAGCTGGTTTGCCAGACCAAAGCTCAATTGGTGTCTTGAAGTTAATTCCAGATGAGGGGCTTCTGTTCACTATATAGCAGGCAGTTGAAAGTGCCTCAGCCCATAGAGACTTTGACAAATTTGAGTGAATCAGCATGCATCTCACCTTATCAATCAAGGTTCTATTCATTCTTTCAGCTAAGCCATTTTGTTGGGGTGTATATCTCACTGTTTTATGTCTCACAATTCCATTTCCAGAACAGAAGTCATCAAATCTCTTGTTACAGAACTCTAATCCATTATCAGTTCTTAGCCTTCTAACCTTTCTGTTTGTCTGGTTTTCCACAAGAGTTTTCCAGGTTTGAAACTGTTCAAATACATCTTCTTTACCCTTCAAGACATATACCCAAACAAACCTTGAATAATCATCAATGAGAGATAGAAAATACCTTGCTCCCCCCAAAGAAGCTGTCTGTGCAGGCCCCCACAGATCAGCATGTATGTAATCTAGAGTACCTTTTGAATTATGAACACCAGTACTGAATTTGATTCTTGAAGACTTTCCTAGGATGCAATCTTCACAGAACTTCAAGGTATCTATCTTATCCCCTCCTAAGACTCCCTGTTTTGACAGTTCTTTAAGCCCTCTCTCACTCATATGACCAAGCCTCAAGTGCCACAACATGGTCTTGTCCAGATTCTGATTTGAGACTCCAATATCACCTACAACAGCAGTTCCTTGGAGAACATATAATCCATTTTTCATATCTCCTTTCATCAATATCATAGACCCTTTCAGCACTTTTAAGGTTCCAGATTCCAGCTTAATTATGCATCCCATATTATCAAGCATGCCAAGAGAAATGAGGTTTCTTTTCAGTTCAGGCACATGTCTCACATCCCTTAACTCTCTAACCATGCCATCAAACATTTTCAACCTAATTATGCCTCTACCCACCACCTTACAGCTAGCATCATTTCCCATTACAACAATCCCTCCATCACAGGTTTCATATTTTGTAAACAGATGCTTATTTGGGCACATATGAAAGGAACAACCAGAATCTAAAACCCAGTTACCTTTGCTTTGGTCATTTGTGGCTATAAGAACACCAGCTGAGTCATAACCATCTGAATCTTGACATTCTGATGCAACAGCAGCATCACCATTTCTTCCTTTATGATCTTTGCCTCTTGTCTTCCTCTCAGGGCAGTCCTTCTTAAAGTGTCCTTCCTTGTGGCAATGGAAGCACTTAAGATTCTTTGGTTTAGACTTGGACCTTTTCTTCTTTTCTCCATTGCTGACTCTTTTATCTGGCCTTCCTCTGACATTCAGACCTTCTCCATCTCTTGAATCTTTCTTGATTGCTGCTTTAGAACTCAGAGCTTCCTTCACATCTGTCATGGTAAGAGTTTGCCTTCCATACATGAGTGTATCCACCAGATGTTCATAGGAGTTTGGTAATGAGCACAGCAGGATCATGGCTTTGTCTTCATCTTCAATCTTTACACTTATGTCTTCCAGATCAAGAATGATCTTATTGAAGGCATCAATGTGATCAGATATTGAAGACCCCTCATCCATCTGCAAGGTGTAGAGTTTTTTCTTAGTGGCCAATCTCTTGGCCATAGATTTCTTTGTGTATAAATCTTCAAGTTTCTTCCACAACCCAGCTGCTGTTTGTTCCCCTCCAACCTCTCTGAGTACACCATCACCAAGACTCAGAATTATTGCACTGTGAGCTCTGTCTAGAACATCTGCAAGATCCTCATCAGAAACTTTTCTTGGCTTCTTGGATGATGAAGCTTCAGCAAGTGCTTCATCCAGCCCTTGATGTACCAACAGGGCTCTCATCTTGAGTCTCCACAGGTGGAAATCATTTTCACCAGTGAATTTCTCCACATCCAGTTTTGGTGCAGCCATCCTTTGATCCTAAGTTTGGTGGTAAGCTCTGATACCAATTTGTTGAAACCAGAGACCAGCAACAGAGCTGATCTTTGTCACCCAAGATTGCCACCAATTAATCAAGATCAAAGATTCAACTTAAGTGTAATTCGAACTAGATGTGTGAAACAAATTAATGGCAATTTAACAGAATCAAATTACCAAGAATTAAGCTAAAACCAGCAAGATCAAGCACACATAAAACAGAGCAACTTATAGTGGTTCGGTTACCAGGTAACCTACATCCACTGAGAAAAAGAGAGCAAGCTTTCACTAAACCAATCTCAAACAGATACAAAGCTCATAAGGGAATGTCACTGAATCGATCCCTCTCAACCTTGGATTACATGGCCTTTTATACACGAAGAAATCAGCCCCCAAAGGAGCGTTACAGACCAGCTGTATTTCTGGGATTTGTTGGAAACAAACCCAGAAATTTCCCGCCTAACAAACAGGATAACAGCCTTCTCCAATGGCTGTAAAACACGTGTCCAAGTTTGTTTATTCTGTTTCTCCAAAACGCAGCCTTTAGTTGCCGTTTCGATTAAGTAAATCACGTGAAACACACATGACTTGCTGCAGTTGTAACCGACATGTCATTTACCTTATACAGCACCTCTGAAGCTCTGTAAACGACATGTCACTCAATGCTCCAGAACTAAACCGACTTGTCGTTTTTAACCAAAAATTTCAGATTGAGATTCATCTTCAACATATTATAATTAGAAAATGGTAAACAAAGAAAATGAAGATTCTTTTTATTTTGTTGGCAAAAAGACTTTTAATTGAACTCGATTTACTATATTTTCAATTTATTGAGAAAATCAGACCCGATTTACTGTTGTATTTGTGTCTAAAATTTTTGTTCGAATACCAATGCTCTTATGAATTCTTTGTCCATCCTACAGCCAGATCCTAATAGAGGAAATTAAATTGTATGTAGTACAGGTGTTGAGCATGTAGGGGGTGATATGTTGCAAAGTGTTCCAAAAGGTGATGCCATTTTAATGAAGGTAAGTTCAATTTGAACTCAATTTGCAGATATTAATATTATCTGTTCGACCCTTGAAAAAATTTCATAATATTTCGTATTTTTTAGTGAATATTGCACGATTGGAGTGATGAATACTGCTTGAAGTTGTTGAAGAATTACTACAAAAGTATTCCGGAAGATGGTAAGGTAATTGTTGTGGAGTCAATACTTTCAGAACTGCCTGATACTAGCATTGTGTCAAAACGAACTTCCCAAGTTGATGTCCTGATGATGACTTAAAAGCCGAGAGGAAAGGAGCAAACAAAGCATGAATTCATGACCTTGCCTATTGGAGCTGGATTCAGTGGCATCAAAATTGAATGCTTTACTCGTACTGCAAGGGTTATGGGGTTTTATAAGTAGCCAGTGAATGCCCATGAATTCTTTGAATTGTACCTCGTTTGATCATTTCGAAGCAGTTTTTACATTTAAATTTTGATTCAATAACGTATTTGTTGTGCTTATCTTTTAATAATTAATCGTATCTCATGAGA
This sequence comes from Murraya koenigii, assembly GCA_025617385.1. Lineage (NCBI taxonomy): Eukaryota > Viridiplantae > Streptophyta > Magnoliopsida > Sapindales > Rutaceae > Murraya > Murraya koenigii. The sequence continues at coordinate 27,194,210 of CM046811.1, forward strand.
GCATTTTCATTTATGTACGATTAAGATTTAATTTTATTTTAATGACTACCATCACAGATCTCTAAAAGGTCACTGACATTATCAGCACATGATAAAAAACAAAAAGTAGATTTAATCACTTATATCGTATTTGTTTTTTAACAATAGACATCATTTTTTTTCCATTTGCTATAGCATAACTGATACATATGTATATACACAGTTATCTACAGCAATACTAAAAAAAATAATATTTAATCATGTTATTTCAATGTTAGTAATTACTTTTAGTAACACTTATCAATAATATCAATAATCTAGTAGTAAAAAAAATAGCGACACTTATAAGTAGTGTCAAGAATTACTATTACTACAGTATTATAACTTTTATGACACTACAGTGATAAAAATTACTAATAATTATTACGTGTCAAAAGTTTATTTCACTAAGTATTACTAATTTTATGACGCCCTAGTGACAATGTTGAGCAAAGGGTGGATAATTAGCTAGAGCAGCCGTGCTGTAGCGAAACTGATTGCAAAAGAGGGGAAATCGACCACATTAAAATTACCTTCTGGGGAGGTCTGTTTGATATCCAAAAACTGCTCAGCAAAGAGAAGTGGGGAATGTTGGGGCGAACCAGAAAAGTTTGGGTAGAGCCGGATCTAAATGTTGTCTGGGGAAGCGCCCTGTAGTAAGAAGAGTAGTTATGAACCCTGTAGTCCACCCCCATGGGGGTGGTGAAGGAAGGGCTTCGATTGGTACAAAAATACCCGCAACCCCTTGGGCTTATCTTGCACTTGGAAGACGAAGTAAAAAATAAATAAATATAGTGATAATTTGATTCTTCGCTGCCGTACTAAATAGGAGAGAAAATCAAATTTTTTTCTTTGTTTTTACAATTAAAAAAAAAAAAGAAATACTGAACTCAAATAATAAAACTGGCGATAAGTGCAAAATATGTGACTTGACCAAGGCACAATCTTATTATTAACTATTCAACAAATTAAATCGTAAACCCTTTTCTTTACTCTTTGACAAGTAAAAAGTTGAATAATAACAAAAAAAAAAGAAAAGGAGGTCTAATTTTCCAGTTTTTCCCCATTGTCCATAAGCTTCCTTCTTATTAATCTGGAAGTTTTTCTCAGATACAAGAAAATGATTCAGTTCCAAAGCCAAAGATCATAGTTCTCGAACGAGCAATCGAAAAGATTCTGGAGCATCTTTGGGGTTAGGTATTATTTCTCCAATGATTGTAGTACCAAGTACTTCTTGGCTCGCTGTAATATAACTCTTGTTCCTGTTTAGTCCCCTCATTTCGAAAGTTTTTTCTATTTCTACATCTCCTTCTTCCGTTTCTGAGGTTTTTTCACTTTTAGTTTCTTAGTAAAAATGGCTGAAGGTATTCTGCCTAAATAGTAGATACAGGTAATAAATAAAAGAATACTAAAGATTCGAGCCATAGAATTTCTCAATTCTGACACAAGGTACTTATTAAATCGAATAAGTACATTAGACCTAATAGAATTCTTTTGCTACATCCAAACTGAACTGCATGATAAATGAAGAAAAATCTGCTGAAGTATTGTACTACAAAGAATACTAAGATTATTTGTATCAAATTTTAGACCCTTTTTGTATTGTATACGCATATAGAAATGTAAATCAAAAAGGGGGTTCCTTTTCTTGATTTATTCTGCCGAAATCTAGCTTCCTCATTTATTTACTCTTTAGGTTAATAAAAGAAATTAGATAGTTATATATGAGTGAAAGAAAACACCTTCTAAATTCACAGTAAACCTGGATTAATTCTCATTTCCTATGTACAAGCATCAAGGATAAGTAAACAAAAGTAAAGGTGGAGGAAGTCCCTTACCCCAAGACAGGTCGATTGATCATCCTAGCTTTAAGCAGGCTTAAAAGACCAACCCTAGACTAGAGAATTTTCATTTTTCATTAGCTGTTGTATGTATTACAATATATATTAGGGGGTTAAAAACAAAAAGTGGGGGATAGGAAGGAACACCAAAATACTTGCTGTTAAATTACCGATTATACCCTTCCATACGTGGTTACCAGACACCTACGAAGAGGCACATTGCAGTACTTGTATGCTTCTAGCCGAAATCTTATTAAAAATGGGAGCATATGGGTTGATTCTAATCAATATGGAACTATTATCGCATGCCCATTCTATATTTTCCCCCTGGTTCATGATAGTAGGTATCGTGCAAATAATTTTCAGCTTCAACATCTCATTAAATGAGGATTTGGTTCATCCCATGCACACACGTCACGGGCATTTGGTTTTTCTATGTTTTATAGATTTGGATGAAATTATTAACGGTGAAGATGTTATGCACAATGTAACTATTCCACCAAAAAGTTTTCTTTTAGTTCAAAATTATCAATATGTCGAATCAGAACAAGTGGTTGCTGAGATTCGGGCAGGAGCATACACTTTGAATTTTAACCTTGATCAAGAAGTGGATTAATTAGCAAAATTCTGGTAAATCATTGATTCATCTGGTGTTTAAATATGACATTTCTAAATTGACTAGATCGAAAACAAAAATAGATAGATCCAATGTCACATTCAGTAAAGATTTATGAAAAATGTATAGGGTGTACTCAATGCATACAAGCTTGCCCTACAGATGTATTAGAAATGATGCCTTGCAAAAAAATTCAAAGTGTATCATTTATTCTACTAAATGGATATCCGTCATCGCTAAGTCTTGAAAAAATGATATTTATTGTTGATCAATATAGAATTGATAAAAAAAATCCAAATTCGCTAATATATATCATCGCTAGATTCTCGTAATTGTTAGATTAATCATTATGTTCTATATCTATTGTTATTGTATTCAACATTTATTTGAAATTCGATTCTCTATTTTATTCTTTATGAATAGCTAATAATGTAAGGTTAGTAGATAAGATCCTAGGATCTCTACGCTTGTACAATTTCTCTTATTTAAGCCCGGGCTTTTTTGGTACGAAATGAGCCACTTCAAATAGGTTCATTGCTCCAGCCCAGAATATGATTAATCCAGCATAGGCTCCATGAGCGCCCAGCAGTTTACAGGATAATTTGATAAGTCAGGCATTCCCGGCCCACCAAGCGAAATCGGTGGTTTCTTGGTCACGACCTGCTATAGCTAAAGTTCCATTAAAGAGCGTTTCCACGGGGTTGTATTTATGTTTTGACATTTTTTATGTTACCCTGCTGTTTTCAATATTATTTTAGTTTTGCAATCAAATGAAGTAAATAATTAAATATAAGATTCTCAATAAAATTTAAATAAGTATGAATAAAAAATTAATACAAATATAACATTAAAAAAATAAAGCAATAAAATGTATAGATATATTTTTAAATATGTTATAATTAGCATAAAAAATCTATTTAATGCAAATAAAGAGTACCACTATATTAAACAATAATTACCAAAGCTACCTAACAAGTTGATACTTTATAATAATTATTTTACTTCACTGAATATTACTTTAGCATTCAACATTTTTTACACCGTCTATTTCTACATTCAACAACTATAATCATTCTAGTTTGCACTAAAATACTTTAAGTACATAGCAGAACACATTAAAAATTAGCATCAAGTTTGGCAAACAACATATTGAATGCATTCAACAAAATATTGATAAGTTAAAAAACAGTATAAATCTACCGACTCCATTTAAATATACAGTAGGATAAAATCTGGGTATATAGTGTTGTAGCTTTTACCTATAATAATTATGCCAAATAAAGTTTATATGATTATCATAAACATACAAAGAACTTCCTCTCTCATCCCTAAGTACTATATACACAGATATTGCAAATTCTAAGCATCAAGCAGCAAACAATTCAGCTATTAAATATCTTTACAATTCATATAATCTAAGCCAGTCAATTTATCATAAACAGTGGTAATTGTTCAATTAAGCACTGTTTTGGATCATAATTCATCCCAAACTGTATTCTTCATCAAAATAAAAAAAAATGTTATTATGTAACATACATTGTTTTCATGAATTTATAAATCTTAAACAATCTATTGGATATACTTCATCACTTAATAGCCACATTCAAAGGTTCTAGGTTGTTTCGGACACTAAAAAAAATAAAAATTAGTCTCGAATAAATTGATGAAAGTAACAATGAATGTTAGAACTTTGTTTTGCTAATACCTTGAGAGAGACCCATTGCACAGACTTCTTTTTGTTAGTCTTCACTTGATGCATTATTATTCGACTATAAGCAATAAATAATGGATGTCAACAAGTGAATTCAAAAACAAATCATAATAATAAGTAAACCAATCAGAAACAAATTCATTCACCATCTGTCTTAACTTATTATCTGGATTATCATATAACAAATCAAGATAATATACTTTGTGCCTCAGCATATCAATTGCTACTGCAGTGGCCACCAAAAAAACCTATTAGAAAAAATAATAAAGAGATTACAAAAAAATTTAAATCATTCGTGCAAACAAATAATTTATATGGGAAAATAATGATCTAGGTTATGTGTCTTGCCCAATCCTATTTATTTAAATAATAACTCATTTTATTCATACTTTTTAAACAATAGTTCAAAAATACCCTTCCATAAATTTAAAATTAGTTTACTAAATAATTCATTGAGGGAAAAATAAGATTTTCATTTAAATAAATGTAAAATAATTAAAAATTAAAATATCAAGAACTATTAAATAAACATCCGACTTTTTGCATAAATTTAAAATTTAAAATAACTTAAAAAATAAAAATAAAACTACATATATATATATAATGTGTGTGTGTGTGTGTCTGTTTTTTTTTTTTTTTATCGTATCCCCGACTTTAATATGATCAATGATCCCATATTGCAAACTTATTATTATTATTATATTAAAAAAATCTAGTTGGCTTGATTAAAGATTTAATTAGCATATATTAATAATAACAATAATAATAATAATAAGTTTCCAATATGGGATCACTATTTATATTAAAGTCAGAGATACGATAAAAGATTAAAAAAAACACAATTTAATGTTGTGTCTTTTGTTTTGTAATATTTTAAATATGTGTTTTTATGTCTTTCGCATATATTTTTTAAGTAAATGAAGAAGTTTGTGTTGACTTCAGTATTGATTGATTATTTATTTATTTATTTATATTGACTGTATAAAAGTCACTGACAAGTTAAAGAAACAAAAAAAAAAATCATTATATGAAATCTATGTTTTTTTCTTATTTTGTCCTAAATATATATTTTTCATATTATTTAGTGTTATTATTGTTTATTTATTAAATTATCCTTAGATTGGAAATTGATACAAAAATCATATGTTATGTAATTGTGTTTGAGAGTTTTATTTTAAATACTTTGTATATCCTTAATTAGAAATCTTGGTTTTCCCTCAATGAATTATAAATTAACTAACTGATAATTTTTAGAGGGGAATTTTTTTTTTTTTTTTTTGCAAATAATGAACCGTTTAGTGCAAACAGCTAGCTGATAACTCTTTGCAAGTTATTGAAAATTAACTAACCGATATCTAGTTAATAATTCAAATTTGTGCATAACGGTCATTCGCACAAGGTCAAAATAGTAATCCGATAGAGGCTAATGACAATTCAATTATGCCCAAAAAGTTAATAACGACTAGTTTTTATCTCAACTATAAAGAGACTCAATCAAATTCAAATCTAACAAAGATTATTGCAGTTATCATTGAGCTATCTTCTGCAATATTGATTTAATACTTGTTTATTTTCTCAATTAATCACACTTTGAGCTTTCATTTGTAATCATATAAATTGTGTGAGAGAAAATCATTGTGAACTTCATTTCAATATCAAAATTGAATGACTGTAAGTGTGGAGAACACTTGGGTCAATAGTGAGGGATTCATCTCAAGTTTGTGAAGGCTTATTGACTCCATAGAAGTCAATAATACGATTTTAAAGCTTTGGGTTGTGAGGCTTAGATAGTGAAATCATCAACATTGGAGTGTTTGTAGGTATGGACGTAGGCAGGGTTTTCCAAACTACGTAAAAATTCTTGTGTTTGTTTTCTCTTTTCCTTATCTCTTTATTTTCATTTATTGTTTAAATTTACTTATATTGAAATTGCTTGAGATATTAGTTTAAATTGTATTATTTTATTTCAGCAGAATTTTTAAATCCTAATTTATAGGGGGTTGTATACTTAGAATTTCATATTGGGTATTGGATTTTAAGAGTAGTTCCTACTTTTGTCGCTCCTTTTTATTAGTAAAATTATCTTCCAGTCTTTGTCTATGGACGTAGCCTTTAAGTCGAATCACGTAAATTATTGTATCATATTTTCTTTACATTTATTTATTCCCACATTTATATTTCTCTAAAAGTCATGGTCACCATAATATTAATAATTGCTCAACCTGCACTTCCACAACAATTGATATTAGAGTCGACGATGCATACTTAGAGTATATGGTACTATATATACATACAATATTGTTCACAAATATGGTGGAGTCAATGATTTTTACTTGTGGTTATTAAGAGCTTGCAATGTAGTTATGTGGATAAGTACATGTCTAGGAAAGTTCTGTCAATAAGGTAATAATTACCTAAGGAGTCTAGGTTTTAAGTAAGACCATTGCTACCCTTCTAGTCTTTCGTGAGAACTTTCTTGGTTCATTATCTATACAAATAGACATGAAGGCATTGATCATTTGGGTTGAGCAATTAAAAAGAATGGAAATGGTGGTGTGACGTCCTTGTTAGTAAATAAAGCAATTCAAACACATAAATTTTTATGTAATTTGGCCAACAATATCTACATTCACTCCTCAAAGTTCATCGGACTTTAGGATTTCACTAAGCAAGCCTCCAAGGCTTGAACAATGCTTACAATTGACTTCTAAGGTGTCAATCAACCTTTACAACAAGAGATTATCCTCAACCTCTTAACCCAAGTGTTTCTCAACACTTACAATCACTCAACTATGATTTTATAATAAGGATTACAAAAAATTTCCATCCCACAATGAATTTGATTGCAAATAAAAGCCCAAAGTGTTATTCAACTAAGTAATAACAAGTTTAAAGTTCAAAGAATGATTGTATACTTAGTAGCAAGCTCGATAATAATTGTTGAATCCCTTTTTATTTGAATATGATTGAGTCTTTTTATAGTTGGAGTTGAAAACTAGTCGTTATTGACTTTTTGCACATAACCGATTTTTTGTTTGCAATAGTCGGTTTGTCGTTTAATGTTATCGTTGCAGCTGCCAAATGAATTTTTTAAGTATCTGGTTTCCAATTTATGAATATCCGATCTGCCATTTAATTTTAGAGAACTTATCTTGAATAACGGTTTCTAAGTTAGCTTAAGCAGGCACTTGGTTAGTTCCAGTAAGCATACTTATTGAATATGATTTTTAGGTTAGCTTAAGCAGGAACCCGTTTAGTTCCAGTGAGCACACTTTTTAAATCCAGTTTCCAAGTTAGCTAAAGCAGGAAGTTATTTAAAATTTAAAATTTCTTTTAAAAATGGCATAAAATGTCAAATACTCTTCAAAAATGCATATTACCTTGTCTTCCCCTTTGGACCAAAAAAAAAAAAAAAAACCTTAAAATGCATATATTTCTCCCCCTTTCAATATTGTTTAAGACAAGCATGGCTTGTACATTCATCAATATATCAATAAAGTCCAAAAAAAATTCATTCATTCACCAATCATAGATATTCATAAGATCAACTTTATCAAGTGGAGTATAATCATCAAAGCACATCATGTATTTTGAACCTTTATAAAGACTCCCCCTAAGTGCGCTTAGTTACAAATATCAAAGTTTAATTTTCAGCTCCCCCTCCATGTGTGCGTAGATGTCATGGTTATATAATCCAAAGCACAATCAAACACATACACTTGTATATAAAAAATGCATCTACTAATCTCCCTTTTACTTAAACTAAACATAAGTACATGATATCAATATATAAAGCATCAAAACCAACATAGCTATCAAGATAAGTTGACATGCTATAATCATATATCCGTATATGATGATAATGCATTCAATCTTATACTCAATGATAATTTAATCATATAGACACGCAAACATGTTTCACAATTTCAATATACTATCCATGATCCACTAAATATAATCAATAGGTAAAATAATCTTCCCAATATCATACTAATGCACTTAATGTCACGATATCATAAGATAGGTATGAAATATTTACTAAGAATAAATTAAATGAGCATGACTTATAATCAATAAAGTAAGAATTGCTACTAAAACAAATAAATCATCTTACTTCATCATTTTCTTCTTAGATTATGATCAAGTGACTTCCTTCACAAGTTTCCTTTGGACCCAAACATATTTAACTCTATAATATGTATTTTCTTAACATGACATCTATTACTCATGTGAACATTTTTATTGCAATAATGACATACAATTTGATCATTAATGACAGTACCATTCACAAAATAATTCTTATAGTATTTTTATTTTAAATTTGGCTTATAGCCAATACGTCCCTTGTCAAAAACACATTTTTGTAATCCAAACAATTTATCCAACATATTTTGCCCATTTGTAAACTTTAAAAACAATATCATTAAGCTCATTACTCTTTTTCTTAAGCATTTAATTTTTTTTCTCAAATCATCAACATATTTTATATGCTCATGTAAAGTGCTAGGTTTCTTATTTAATAATGTAATTCTATTATGCAATACTTTATTCTTTAAATCAGTCTTTTCATCTTCTCATTGAGTGCAATATTTTTCTTCTTCTTATCTTCATTACCTCTTTCAGCTGTCAAATCTTCTTCATAAGAAATGAGTGAGCCAATTAAGTCATTAATAGATAAGGTATTTAAATCTTTGGCTTCCTCAAAGGCAGTTTTCTTAGGTCTCCATTCTTCTGATAACAGCCTAATAATTTTCTTTACCCTCTGACTATTTGAAAAGGTTTTTCCTAGAGTTTTTAATGTATTCACTATGTCTGTAAACCTAGTACACATAAAATTCACTATATATTCACTAATTAATATTGTCTAATATATCTACTAATCTTAGACTCTTTAACTTAGTTTGTACTTTCATAGACAATTCAAGTTTATTCTAAATTTCATGAGCACTTTCACAGGTAGAAACTCTAAGAAATTTTTTTTTATTAAGAGCACAAAACAGAGCATTCATCATTTTGGAGTTTAATAACAACTTTTTTTTTTCTAATTTATTTCATTGACTAGAGGGTTTAAGAATATCTTCCTCTATTTCATTTTTAGTAGTTTGCAAGAAATGACCATCATAAAAAATTTCTCCCATTTCATAATCTAAGGCCTACAAATAAATTCACATCCTTATTTTTTTAATATGGGTAATCATTTTAATCAAAATAGTGGTGGATTGACATTCTATGAAGGCTGACCTACTTTGAGTTGCTAAGGATCTTTTATTCTAAATGGTTACATCCAAATAGGAGAACCTCCCTCTGATACCAAATGAAATTCTAAGTGTACAACCCAAGAGGCAGGTGAATTGGGTTTCTAAAAATTATGCAGTGCTTGCACAAACATTAAAGAAATTATAAAATAAATTCAAACCTATAATAGAAAAATAAAGTAATTCAAAATATAAAAGCGTAGGGATAAGAGAATACAACACAGAGATTTTTACGTGATTTAGCCAACCCTACCTACATGTAGGCCTCCAAGCTCACTGAGTTTGAGGATTTCACTAAACAAGCCTCTAAGGCTTCAACAGCACTTATAATTGACTTCCAAGGTGTTAATCAACCTTTACAATAAGAAATTATCTCCAAAATTTTGACTCAAATGTTTCCCAACAATTACATCACTTAAGTATGATTTTACAATAATGATTATAAAAAATTTCTCTCACACAATATGTTTAATTATAAATGAAAGCTCAAAGTGTGATTCAACTAAGCAATAACAAGTTTAAAGCTCAAATAAAGATTGTATACTGAATAGCAAGCTCAATAACAATTGTTGAATTCCTTTTTATTTAAATATGATTGAGCCTTTTTATATTGAAGTTAAAAACTAGTCGTTATTAACTTTTTGTCCATAACAATGTTATCGTTGCAACTGCTAATTGGCTTTTTTAAAAATTTAACTTCTAATTTATGAATATCCAGTCTGCCATTTAATTCTAGAGAGCTTATCTTAATAATTGATTTCTAGTTTAACTTAAGCAAGAACCCGTTTATTTCCAGTGAGCACACTTACTGAATCCAGTTTCCAAGTTAGCTTAGGTAGGAAGCCGTTTAATTCTAGTGAACACACTTCTTGTGTTTGGTTTACAAATTAATTTAAGCAGGAAGCCATTTAGTCAAAAATTTAACATAAAAAAGCTCTTTTTTTTCTATGATTGTGAAATCGTATCCTTTTTTTAAGTAAAAAAATTGACAAAACATTATTCATTTCCTCATTATCAAAACATAATTAATGACATTAAATTGCAGTTTGGTATCATCAAAATTAACATGTTACGTAGCCATATAAGTTAACACATAATGCGATACTTCACTGTTCGAGATACACTAAAGCAGAATGGAGTGGCAGAACGCATTAACCAGACTATACTAGAGAATTTTCGATGTATATTGTTCAATACTAGAGTAAAGAGTTTTGGGTTGAAGTGGTTGTATATGCGTATTATCTAATTAACTGTTTGCCATCACCTACAATTACAGGTAAAATGCCAATACAGATAAGGACTGGTAAGCCTACTACAAACTATGATTCTTTACATGTCTTTGGTGGTTCCACAGCCTATTATCATGTAAAAGAATCTTAATTAGACCCAAGAGAAAAGAAAGCATCATTCATAGGTATAACTGCTGGGGTAAAAAGATACTAATCGTGAAGTCTATTTAAGAAGAAAATCATTTTCAGTATGAATGTAACTTTTGATAACTCTACTATATTCGAAAAAATTATCCAACTAATGTTGATAAAACGAATAATGATTCTCTATCAACACAAAATGAAGAAAAGGTTTTGACCCGAGGACCTACACAAGAACTTAATTCAATTGTATAGTAAAGGCCACAAAGAGAAATTTGTAAGCCTTATACACTTCCAATTATAGAGAAGCAATAAATAACCTTGAAAGTGTAAAGTAGAAGAAAGTAATAGATTAAAAAATACAGTCTCTATCATAAGGATAAAACTTGGAGTTAGTTACATTACCTAAGGAACAAAAGGCAATTTGGTGCAAATAGATATATGCAAAGAAGGGAAGATTTCCTCACAATGATGAAATTAGATATAAGGCTAGATTAGTAGGGAAAGGTTACACTCAGCAAGAATGAATAGTCTACAATGAAGTATTTTCTCCTGTTGTGAATCATTTCTCCATCTGAATTTTGCTAGTTATAGTTGTGCAATTTAATCTCAAACTAATTTAGCTTGATGTAAAAACTGTGTTTTTACACGGTGATTTGGAAGAAAAAATTTACGTGACTTAGCCAAATGGATTCAAGGTTGCTAGAAAAGAAAATTGGATTTGCAAATTGAAAAAAATCACTTTATAGATTGAAACAATTTACATGGTAGTAGTACAAGCGATTTAATTAATTTATAAAGGTTCATGAGTACACAAGAAACAAATTTGATCATGGCGTGTATTTTCACAAGCTACAAGATGAACCTTTCATATACCTGCTCTTGTATATTGATGATATGCTAATAGCATCTAAGAGTGAGGATTAGACTAAAAAGTTGAAGATTCAACTTAATCAATAATTTGAGATGAAAAATCTAGGCGAAGCAAATAAGATTCTTAGTATAGATATATACAGAGATAGAGCTTCTGATAGAGTTACCTTGTCTCAGAAGCAATATTTGAATAAAGCATTATAACAACTTGGCATGAATGAGAAGAAAAAACTTTTAAGTACCAACTAGCTTATGTTTTCAAGGTTTTTGCAAAACTATCTCCTTTGACAAATGCAGAATGAGAATATAGGTCACGAATTCCATATTTAAATGTAATGGATAGTTTAATGCTTGCAATACTACATACAAGGCTTCATATTTCACAAACAGATAGTATAGTGAGTAGGTATATGAATAATCCTGGTAAAGGGCATTGGCAAGATGTGAAATAGATTCTGCAGTATATTTAGAAGACCATAGATGTTGGTTTGCTATTTAAACATAATGATTTACTTGGTCAATGTGTGACTGGATATGTTAATTCTCACTATGCTAGCGATCTAGACAAATGATGGTCAACCACCAAGTAAAACTAGAGGGTCAGTAAATTGGATGTCTATATTACAGTCTACAGTTACTCTGTCGACCAAAGAGGTCGAGTACATAATAACTATAGAGGTTGTTAAAGAGGTTATTGGTTGCAAGGCTTGCTTGAAAACTTGAGGATGGTATAGGGGCATAGTAATGTGTATTGAGATAGTCAAAGTGCTATTCACTTAACAAATAATCAATTTTATCATGTACATGTAAAATATATTGATGTACGATTTTACTTTGTGTAGGAAATTATTGATAGAGAAATTCTTCTTCATAAAATCAAGACAGTAGAAAATCCTACAGACATATTAATGAAAGTAGTGATAACGATCAAGTTTGAGTATTTTTTAAACTTAATCAATATCCTACAAGTATAAAACAGTAAGGAATGCATAGATTGGAGGATGATTTTATATATGAGGAGTTTAGTAGCATTCAAATCAAGGTAGAGAATTGTTAAAATATTGACTTGATTTTTATGTTCACATGATAAAATGTGCATGTTGGTTGGATGAGCATTGTTGACAAAATATGCAAAGTAATTGTAAATTGTTGACAAAATGTGTATGATGGTTGGATGAGATGCCTATAAACGAGGCATGATTCATTGAGCAAAATTATCCAAAATTTGCAATAATCAAGAGCATTGCAAGTGAGCTCTTCAAGAATATAGAGAGAGCATTTCCTTGGATTTCCAACTAGTGGCTGCCATTAATTTGTATTTTATTTTAAATAAATTAAAATAAAAAATTTATAAGGCAAAAAATATAGGAAACAATAGTAATAATATTAAGAAAAAATTCAATTAAAGTAAATATGAAAAAAATAGTTTTTATCATTAATATTATGAAAAATAAATTAAAAAGAGTGTGTAAAAAAAGCTAAAAGCTTAATTCACTGTTACAGAAGTACTCATTTTTTGTGTTCATTATTACATAATTTGTATTAAATATTTCATATCTTTTATTCTGTATTTCATGTCTTTATTATACGAACATCCCTAAGTTTTTATACTTCATTTCATTCTATGTTTAAATTTTATATTATAAATTAAGAGTTTTAGGTTTTATATTTTTGTTTACTGTTATAGAGTTACTCATTTTTTGTGTTCATTGCTACATAATTTGTGTCAAATGTTTCATATCTTTTGTTTCGTGTTTCCTATCTTTATTACGCGAACACCCCCAAGTTTTTCTTTTTGTACCCTGTTTCATGTTTATATTCTAATTTCATATTATAAGTTAAGAGTTTCATGTTTAATGTGTTATATTTACTGTTACAGACGTACTCATATTTTATGTTTATTATTGTATGATTTGTATAAAATATTTCATTTTTTTTTCTATGTTTCATATAATTATTATACAAACACCCCCAAATTTTACTCTTTATCCATGTTTCATGTTTAATGTTTTATTTTTATTGTTACTAAGATACTCATGTTTTATGTTCATTATTTCATGATTTGTGTAAAATGTTTCATAGCTTCAAATTTCATATTATAAGTTGAGAGTTTTATGTTTATTGTTACAAAAGTACTCATATTTTATGTTCATTATTGTATGATTTATGTAGAATATTTCATGTTTTTTGTTCTGTGTTTCATGTAATTTGTTGGTCTAAAAGACTATTTCAAGTCTTTAGTTTTGATAATAACTAACCACATATAGAAAGGCCAATATGGTTAATTTATATTTCATTATCTTGCACTCTCTTACAAGGCAAATTTTATTCAATTGAAATCAAGCTTAAGACAATCATGGATAACGGTAAAATTGAAACTACAAAAAGGTTCACTCACTATCTGATAATTATTATAAAGCTAGTATAATTTAATGTATTCATGTTCTGGCATCTTAAAAGCTCAAGATTTTCTTCATAATATCTAAATAAATCATTATGCATTCATAAACTAAGGTTTTACATTTATAAGGCAAATAATTTTATCGAAATGAATATTTTTAAGATTTATGGACCACATTAAAAAGATTTGAGTTTTAAAATCCATAAAATTATTTTTAAAATATGAAAATAGACTTATTTGAAAATATTTTAAATTAATTGAACCATATCATAATTTCAAAAAATTTTGAGGCCAAATTATAATTTTAAGAAATAGTAACTTAATTCTAAAAGGTTATTGGTTAACCGTTTGATGGGAAGCAATTAGCTACTAACTTTCTATTTTCTTATAAAATATTTTCTAAAATTAAAAATATGCCCCAAAAATCTTTCTAAAATTACTCTTAAACCCAATTCATTTTACATATTATCAAATAAGTTCATTTTCAGAATTTAAAAATAACACTTATGGAATTCACAACTCAAATCTTTTCAATGTAGTCCATAAATCTTAAAAATGCTTATTTTGATAAAATCATTTATCTTATAAATATAAAACCTTAGTCTATAAAAAATAATGATTTGTTTAAAAATTATTAAGGAAATCTCTTAGAATCATATGCATGGATCTAATTAGAATAGAAAATGTTTTCATAATTTATGGATATTTAAGTTCGCTTCAAAAACTTTACCTGGAGTTTGAGAACATTAGACAAAAGTCCTTTTAAGCTAGAAACATATGCATTTGTCACATCCAATCATAAAGAATTCAAAACCTTAGTCTCATATACCTTACAGACTAGCGATCACAAAAACTAAATGATTTGTGAAAAGTTCATTTAGAAGCTACAAATCCAAATCAATAAGTTTATGAAATTCAAAATGTTAAAGCCTCGCACTTGCACACCATCAAGTGTCAACCATGCTTCCTGGACCTTAAAAAGCATATCAATATTGTTGTAGCTAAGCAATGCTTGTTAAGTCCTAGAGAGTATATATTTATAAAGGATAAAATCATCATTTTAGACTCCAAGTCTCACTAACATCTCCACCTTTATGTATTTTAAGTCCCTTGATATTTAATTGTATATGTTATGTGTATTTTTAATACTTTATATATTTCAAGGATATTTTAGTCAATAAACAAAAAGTCGGACAGTAAAACGGACAACATTTTTGAACTCAAAACAGCCAAAAACCTTAGGAAAGACATAAAGAACAAAATCATAATTTTAGTAAGCCCCCTGATGTGTCGTTGACTGATGATATGGCATTGACGGATGATGTGGCAGAAGTTTATTGGACCGAAAAATGAGCTTACAATACATGCAATGCACTAAATCATCATTGTTGACTTTTGCGTTGACCGATGACATGGCAGAATATTAGTGGACTGAAAAATGCCCATACCGTACATGCATATACATGGAATGACAACCCTAATGACGTGTTCCAACAAATCAGAGAGTGCCACGTGGTGCAATCCTGGACGTTCAAATTTTTTCATTCGATGGCCATGATTCACTCGTTGTATCTATAAATAAAGGGCTTCGCCCCTAATTTAACACCCCTGAATCCATTTTTAGGCTCTATTTTCTATAATTTCTTCTCCATCTTGTATTTTTTTTATGTATTTTAATAAAATTTTCATTTTATCCCTAGTTATAGAATGAGTAGCTAATTTATTTACAACCTTGGATTAAAGATGAACCCTCAACATAATCTGCGAGCTTAATTTGGTAAGTTTATTTTTATTTTTAATTTCTCTAATTTATTTAAATTATTTTGACTTATTGTAGACAGATAGTAATAATCTTGTCTAGATATTGTACTAGTATACTGGCTCCTTAGTGTAAGGTTATTATATTTGACACGATGAGTACTTTACTCAAGATTTATTAGAGAAAAACATCTCTCTAATTTGTGTTGACATAAAATTGATATACGTTCATTAGTGGATAGTCTTGCCACCTTGTCAATAGTTACATTATTATTACCTGGCACAATGTGTTCTTGATACCACATTTAATAATGTAACTACTTATAAGTTATTTTAATTTTAGTTGATTTATTTTAAGTTAATTTATTTTCTTTTAATTTTTGTAATTTAATTTTTATTTTACTTTTCTTTGTAATTTTACATTCATCTTGTTAATCTATGTGGCTGGTTTAACCACATATTAATTCATTTTAATTTCAGTTTATTTCAATTTTAGTTAATTTATTTTATTTCATTTTTTTTCCTCTTATTGTACATCCATAGCACTTGAGTGTATTTTCATAACAAAGTTGTAACAAGCGTGATAAGGTTAGTATCATAACTTATCTTCTCTTTATTTTTAATCTTACTTTTGTACGTGTTCTTTACATGCATGGTCGAAGGTCACTATCACATAATTTGGAACCTATAAATCTCGAGCTAGAGAAAACACGTCGCACACGTAAACACATTACATCACAAGTGGAAATTGTGGATAAAATTGAAATCAGTTTACAATAACAACCACAAGTACCGCAGGATAGGTCATTTAAAGACTACTTTAGTCCCTTAGGTAATTTGAGCATATTATTCATAAGATACCCAAATGTAGCTGCTAAGAGTTTTGAGCTAAAACCTAGTGTGCTAAATTGTCTTCCATCATTCTATGGCCTAGAAAATGAAGATTCATACAATCATTTGAATGATTTTCATGCCGTTTTTCAAATGTTTGAACATGAGAATTTTTCAGATGATGATGTTAAGCCTAGATTGTTTCCATTTTCTTGAAAAGATAGAGCTCGTTCTTGGTTCAATACATTGCTTACAAATAGTATTACATCATGGGAATAAATGATTACTAAATTTTTAAATAAATACTTCATAGTGCATAAAACCAATGCTATAAACAGGGAAATCTCAGAGTTTACCCAAAGAGAAGAAGAGCAATTTTTCGAAGCATAGGAATGATTCAATGGGCTACTCTTGAAGTGCCCACATTATGGGTACGAGAAATGGCATCAATGCCAATAATTTTTGGGATTTTTTTCAGCGACAAGCAAATAATTCCCAACAGCGAAGTCATGGGTACTAGAAATGGCATCAAATGAGTGAACTACAATCAGCGAAGTTCATGTTGATGAATCAAGATCAGAAATCAAAGAAGTCAAAGAGATAGTTAAAAGACTTTCTCGCCAAATAACATTTTTGATGGCTGCAAAATCAATAGAGCCACATGCCTATAATTAACTTGATTATAGCTCATACTCAAATCAAGCCAATGCAATTGGTGTGATGGGAAAGCAGTCAAACTACAATCCTTACTCTAATATTTATAATCCTAGATAGAAAAACCATCCTAACTTTTCATGGTCTCAAGGATTCTAACAGAACAAAGCAGCAGCCCCAACTAGTTTCTCAAGCTCCTCAAGTCTCTCAACAATTATTCAAACCATACAATCAGAGCCAAAACTACTCGCAACCCAGAAAATGGGAGGAAGCATTCCAAAATTTCAAGAATTTTAGTCACTTTACAATAGATCAACAAAATCGAACCATTGATGAACTGCGGAATGAGGTGAGAGCAGGCTTCAATTCACAAGCCCAGTCAATTTCAAACTTAGAAAGGATGGTAGATCAGCTAGCTTCTTCAGTTCAAAACTTAACAATGACTGTTGAGAAAGGCAAGTTACCAAGTCAGCCAGTGCCTAATCCTAAAGGAGTGCATGAAGTAAGTATCAGTTCACCCCATCATCATGAAGAGGTCAAGTTGTCATGACTTTCCAAAAAGGTAACAAAGTCGATAATAAAGTGAAGATGCTAGAGACAAATCAAGCTGTACTTTTAGACTCTGATGATTCATCATTAAAGGAGAAATAAGAAAACAGCTCATGAGAATATGTCCCCAAAGCTCCATTCCCTCAGAGATTAGTTAAAGCAAAAAAGGAAAATTCTAAAGGTGAAATTATGGAGATCTTTAAACAGGTAAGTGTTAACATTCATTTGCTTGATGATATAAAGCAAGTACCTACTTATGCCAAGTTTCTTAAAGACCTCTGCACTAAAAGAAGAAGCATTCATATTTAAAAGAAGGCTTTTTTAACCGACATTAGTTCCATACATCAACAAAAATTCCTTCAAAATTTAAAGACCTAGGATTCCCTACTATCTCATGTAGCATTGGGAACTATATATTTGAGAATGCATTATTGGATTTAGGAGCTAGTGTAAATCTTTTGTTGTACTCAGTATTTGTGAAACTTAGATTGGGAGAATTACACCTAACCTCCGTTGTGTTATAACTTGCAGATTGGTCTACGAAAATATCTCATGGTATTGTGGATGACGTGCTTATCCAAATAGACAATTTTTATTTTTCTGTTGATTTCATTGTGATTGACACTCAACCAGTGCAAGATTTAAAGAAGCATATCCCTATTATCCTAGGAAGACCTTTCTTAGCAACCACTGATGCTCACATTCAATACAGGACCAGAAATATGAAGTTGTCATTTGGCAACATGACTATGGAGTTGAATATCTTTAACATTGCCAAGCAACCTCAAAATGCAGATGATGGAATTATTAATGTGGATTTAATAGAAGAATTAGTTTTCCTTTTAACCTTAGTAATGACCCTTTACAAATATGTTTAATTCACTTTAGTTTGAATTTTGATATTGACAGATCAATCGATGAGGTAAATGCCTTACTGAGTTAGTACCATCTATAAACACCAATAAATGGTATTCGAGAATTAAACAACTAGCACCATCAGGGAAGAAACACATCCCATCATCAGAATCACCACCAAAACCGTTACCCAACATTTTGGAACATGCATTCTTAGGAGAAAAAAGTACTATGCTAGTAATCATTTCATCCTCCCTAAATGAGAAACAAAAAAGTAAGTTGTTGGAAGTTTTAAGAAAACACAAGGAAGCATTAGAATGGACCTTGGCCTATATAAGTTATAAACCCAATGGACTGCATGCATTACATTCATCTTTATGAAAGTGCTAAATCTACTAGGGAAACAAAAGAAGTTTTTAGAACAGAAGTTCTCAAACTATTAGATGCAGGTATCATTTACCCTATTTCTGATAGTTCATGGGTCAGTCTTATGCAAGTTGTTCCAAAAAATTCAAGAGTCACAGTAGTTACCAACGCTGATAATGAATTGATACACACTAGTGTAACTACAAGGTGACACGTATGCATTGATTATAGAAAGATTATTCGTGCGCTTGCAGTTCAATAAAATTTGCACAAAAATCGGCACTTGTCACCATTAGTTTATACTATAATAGATTTATGCATTTATAAGTTCAATAAAATTTATAGGGATTTAATGAGTAATTAAAAAATTATTGACATAAGTTACTCAGGTCATGATATTGGAAAAAGTAATAACCATAAAAATTAACTAAGTAATTATTGTAGTCAGTTCCATTAATGTATAGATCATTGAAGCTTTGATAAGAATATGCCAAAATAAACTTCGATCCAGGTAATTAGCCATCATTAAATTACGCAACTAATTTATAGAGCTCTCATCAATTGAAAAGAATGATTGGCTTGTGATATTTTCATTGCATCTTGTGCTATTGTTACCACTGAATCGTGCAAAAGAAGTGGCATAAGTTTTTTCCATGCTCGACTACTGACTTGAGCGTCGGAGGGTTCACGTCAGAAAAATTTCCGGTGCCTCTGACCATCTTTTGTGATTTCAGATAATGATCGATAGTCTACTAGCAATTGCAGGCATCCATGATATTAACAAGCCACTTCCCTAAAAAAAAAATATAATGATGATGCTAAAGTCAGAAGATTTGCTCGAGGTAAAGGAAACTAGATTTTCGGCTTCAACATTGAGTGCCATCTATAGGGAACGGTACAAAAAGCTAACATTTTGTCTCAACTTATTTCTATGTAGCCAAAACGTAAAATATTATTATGCATGAATTGAACCAATTAATTGTTGCCTGTAGTAGCATATTAAAATCCATTTTTGGAATATAAAAATACTTTAGAAGTCTACCATCATAACGGTATCATGTATAGACAAAAATTCATACTTACATTAATTCATTGGTTCAACATGCTTGGCTATAAAATTAGTCTATAAATTAGAAGCATGTACGTTACAGTTTTAGTCTTACTTCATTCTTCTATGACTAAATTGTAGTATATATATAACTTTAAATAAAATGGATGTAATAAAAATTCATTTTGTTTTTCTTTTCTTGTCGAATTTTCTCTAAAATGGGTAAAAAGATTGAAAGCTATAAAACCTTGAACTGAGAAGAGCAGCTTAAAGCTACTTCAGTTACTAAAATGTTAGAAGTCTTGAAGCCTTCTATAGGTAAGGCAAAAAACCTTAAACTGATTAGAGTTGCTTGAAGTTGCTCAAGTTAGTAAATGGTTAAAAGGCTTGAAATCTCAAAGGCTGCTCAAGATGAGATAAGAATAAGAAATTTGCCTAGGTATGCCCAACCAGACAAAAATGTGCAGATAACAAGTTTTGAAAATACTTTTTCAAAAATACTTTAAGGCAAATAGAAAGGCTTAAAGTCTCAAATCCCGCTCGAGGCGAGACAAAAATACAAAGTTTGTCAAAACTCATTTAAGTAAAATTAAGCTCTTAAAAACATGATAACACTAGAAGTCTCAAAGCCTGCTTGAGGCGAGACAAAGAGACAAGGTTAGCCAGAATTAATTCGAGCATGTAAAGCTCTAAGAATATGTTAAGGCTATAACTCTCAAAGCTTGCTCAAAGCGAGACAAAGAGCCAAGTTTAACCAGAATAAGGCTTGAGAAAATTAAGCTCTAAAAACACGATAAGGCAAGAAATCTCAAAACCTACTCAAGGTGAGACAAAGAGCCAAGTTTAGATAGAATAAGGCTGGAGCAAATTAAGCTCTAAGAATATGTTAAGACTATAAGTCTCAAAGCCTGCTCGAGGAGAGATAAAGAGCTAAGTTTAGCTAGAATAGGCTCGAGAAAATTAAGCTCTAATAAAATATATCAAGCCTCAAAGCCTAATCAAGCTGTGATAAAGAATTTAATTGTCAAAAGTACTGGATTCTTATTCCAAATCTCTCTTTCTCTTAATAATTCTCAACCAAATCTCCACCCAAATTACATAAGTCACCTTCTAACTGAATTCTCCAAAGTATTCGAATCAACTACCAGCTTACCACTAAAAAAGCCACACGACCATTGCATTCTACTACAACAAAATACTAAATCGGTAAGCATAAGGCCTTATTGCTACCTCTATTACCAAAAAATAGATATAGAGAAGATGGTGAAAGAACTACTACAATCAGAACTCATAAGGCCAAGTAATAACCCATTTTCATTATCAGTCCTACTTGTTAAGAAGGCATATGGCAATTAACAATTTTGCGACTACAGAGCTTTGACCCATATCACGGTCAAGGATAAATATCCTATTTAAGTAATTGATGAACTTTTTGATGAGCTTCATGGAGCAAAATTCTTCTCCAAGTTAGGTTTCAGGGTCAGATATCACCAAATTCGAGTACCTGAGGCAGATATACTGAAAACAACCTTTAGAACACATGAAGGGCACTATGAATTCCTAATAATGACGTTTGGCCTTACTAATGCACTTACCATCTTCCAAAGCCTAATGAATGACCTCTTCCGCTCTTATCTCTGAAGATTCATCTTAGTCTTTTTCGATGACATCGTAGTGTACTCCAAAACATGGAATGATAATTTTTCACATTTCTGAATTGTCCTCACTATTTTAGAAACTCACCAATTATTTGCTAAGAAAACAAAGTACAGGTTTGGTTTTTCTTAGATGGATTATTTGGGTCACATCATTTCAGAACTTTGAGTAGCTGTTGATCCCATCAAAATACAAGTCGTTCTTGAATGGCTAACTCCAACCACAATAAGAGGAGTACATTGGTTTCTCGGGCTTGCAGGATATTACCAAAACTTCAACCACCATTTTGGATGTATAGCAGCTTCGTTATATCAACTCTTATCCAATGAAGGATTCAAGTGAAGTGAGGCAACTAAACTAGCATTTACTAAGTTAAGAAAAGCATTAACATCACCATCGGTCTTATGCCTTTTAGATTTTCTCCACGATTTGTGATTGAGTGTGATGCTAGTGGGATCAAAATTGAAGCAGTTCTTTCTCAATAATTGATAATAGTATACTTCAGTGAAGCTGTGAAGGGA
This sequence comes from Murraya koenigii, assembly GCA_025617385.1. Taxonomy (NCBI): domain Eukaryota; kingdom Viridiplantae; phylum Streptophyta; class Magnoliopsida; order Sapindales; family Rutaceae; genus Murraya; species Murraya koenigii. Next base: position 27,216,533 of record CM046811.1, read on the forward strand.
TCTGTCTTATTATTGTCTACCTATGAAAGAAAATGTTGTTTGTTGTTAACTTAATTCGAAAATGGCATCCATATCTCTTGGACAAACCATTTACAGTCCACACTGATCAAAAAAGCCTCAAGTATTTACTTAAACAGTGAATTACCAGTCTGGTGCAGACTCGATGGCTTCCAAAGATCGTTGGATATGATTATGAAGTTGAGTACAACATGGACCTAAAAACCAAGCGGCTGACTCTCTTACTCCTGTGGTTAAATTTCAGTTCACATCTATTTCTGGACTACATTCAGATTGGTGGCAAAAATTACAATAAGACTCTTTTTATAAGAAGTTGAATCACTCATCATTGTCATGTCGCTTTTTGAATGTGCTGGGAATTTAGGCTTTTTGAACTGATCCCCACAGATGGCGCCAAAATATTGATGAGTTTTTCTAGTCGCTCCCAAACAGTGATGTAGCTTCTAGTTACTGGTTGCTCAAGCAGGATTTTATGTAGGTTCCTCTATCTTTTTGTTCACTGGAGCAATGGTGCTTTTTCGGTGAAAACTCTTCGACGCTCAAGTCAGTAATCAGATTGATTCTTTTTTAAATCTCTCTTAATCTGAGAGAAACTAGAAAAATAGAAAGTTGAAAAAGATAAGGAAGGAGAAGAGAAATCAGAATACTTTTACTTTACCCTTTGTCTGATAATTATCCCCCCTTTTTTTACCGCCACCCTTACTTGATCACCATTCCTTGCATTAATTGCGCCTGCGTCTTTTTAACAGCTATAGGTTGCTGCGGCACAACGTGGGGTGTGGAATGTCAGACGGTTATGCGTTCCTGTGATCAAATGATGATGCCATTGAGGTTTGTGTAAAATGATGATACTGTAGAGGCATGCGCCGTAATAGTGATGAAACCCTACGAAGTGGGGTGCCTGTCAGTTATCGGTCGTCGTTACAAGTTGTCAGGGCATGGGCCTACCAAGCTTAGGTTTGCTCTGCTTGAGCTCTGGTTTCTTCCTGTTCATGGTGTTGTTCATAACGGGACCAGGACTCGCTCGGTGGTTGAGGATCTTTGTGACCTTACCTGAAGTAGGATGGGAATATTCAAACCCAACTAACTTAGAATACTTGACCCCGACTAGCTTTGACACCGAGCAGGGGCGTCTTCGTGCCAGCGATTAGGTCTTCTGTTCTAACGGGTTTATTCTCGACCAGGTCTGCTTAGCATTCCCCAAACACCAGTCCCCTAGTTTCTAGTCTTGAGAGTGAAACGGAATAAGACTAGAAATTACTTATTCGAGCAGGTTTCCCCCTTTTTTACATTTTCATACTGAGTTGTCCGCCTCTTCCGTTAGTTCACATTTAATGTGAGTCGCGTGGGTTAATCTAGACCACTCATTTGAAATTAAAAGAGGCGATTACCTGAACAGTGATGTCCCCTTGAGTAACGTGCTGTCTGTTGGTGTGACCTGTTTTCCTCTTTATAAATCATTAATTTCTCCACTGTGCACTTTTTTATTTTCACACTTTGCCCAGAACTGAAAAACCACCACCTACAAACGAAATCCATCTTCTCAATTACCGTCGTCACCACTTGCATCATTCAAATCTAGTCTCAGGTATAAGCTCCTTGACTTTTTTCTCCTCATTCTCATCCTTTTTGTTTAGTGTGTCTTTGTTTTCCATTTGGTAGATTGTGGTCCCTAGGAAAAATGTCAGCCACTCTGCAACCCTACAGGATATCCCCTGAAGAATTATCTTCTTCTAGCGGCTCTGAGGCCAGTAGAGGGGGTTATAGGGAGAGACCAAAGTTCTGAAGAGGTCACTCATACAACCGAAGACGCCATTAAGGGCAGTGTTATAGAGGAAACTCTACCACATAAAAAGCAAAGGACCCGCCAAAGGTCAGAGGTCAAGTCCTTCGCTATTGATTACATGAGGTGCGAGACCTTGCACCAAGATCTAGATCGGCTTAGAGCCACTTACCACATCCCTGCAAGCGTTGACCTCCGTCTCTGTGGCAAGAAAAATACCCCTAGCCGCCCTCCTCAAGGGTACGTCACTCTCTACCTTGAATGTTTTAGGTGGGGTATTAAGTTGCCCTTACAACCCAATTTTTCCTGGGTCCTCTCCCAATTGCATTTGGCACCGAGTCCTCTTTTATTGTTCTTTCTGGCATTTTGCAGTCTCTCGAAGTGTATCTTATTGGGTCGGGGAGGAGCTACAGTCGAGGAGTGTATCCTATCGAGTCGTGCAAAGAATTACTGACTCACCAAAGCCTTGTCGAGTTTGGCCTAGCTTCCGAAGAAGACATGAGCGGCATCCTCGCTCAATTGAAAAAGTGCTCGAGCACTGTCGAAGCCCGAGCAGCTCCTCTGCTCCACCCAAGAGGTCCAGAATTGACCTCACTATCTCGCCAGTCAGGGTTCTTCCTCCTGCTCATGAGAGTGAGAGAGTAGTTAGAGAAGCTCCTTCGAGGGGCCCTAAAGTTGTCGTCCCTGCTCGGCTCAGATCAGCAAGCTCTCAGAAGCAGGCTGATTTCTCTGACCCCTACGTTAGAGAGTTCACCAAGTATGTAGGGGAAAATTTTATGGAAGAGTTGGAGTCCTCCAGCCTTAACGAGCTGGCCAATATCTTTTAATGCTCCTTCTGCCAAGCTACTGCTGCCTCTACTGCTTTCAAGACAAAGGCTCTAAACTTCGAGAAGAAGATTAGTGTCGACAACCAGAGCTTGAAGAATCAGGTAAAACAAGGAGAGGAGGAGAAGGCAAAACTCCTTGCTGAAATCTCCACCTTTGAGGAGAAGGCGGCCATGGCTGAGTCTAAGGTTTTTCAGTTCGAGAAAAAGTTGTCTATGGTCCGAGATGAGCTCATGAGTGCCAGAAAAGATCTCGATGTCCAGAGATTTTCCTTTGAGAGGACCATGGAAGTAGAGACTTCTCACCTGCAGAATAAGGTGAACTCCTTGGGGAACCAGCTCATTGAGGAGTACAACAAAGGGCTGACATTATGCTACGAATGCATCATGTCCGTCTTGGGTAAGGAATACCCCGAGCTGGATATGTCCAAGCTTGAGGCGGGCGTGGATGCTCACATGAACGAGCAAAATGACTGGGAGCCAGGGACCAAGGGATCCGTCTTCTCATGTGAAAGTGGCTGTTGTAAGGCCTGGAGAGGTTGCTCTTCCACCTGAAGAACCTCAAGCTGTTCTTGCTGTCGAGAAGGATCCTCAGGTTGCCCCCTCTTCTGAAGCCCTTGTCCCAGTTGCTAGCCCGACTGCTCCAGCTCCTTGACTGGCTTTTATTTTTTTTTTTTGTACTTGTATTTGTAGGCCTTGGTAATAAAATAAAGAGGACACATTTTTCACTTTGCCTTCGTACTTTTAATCTGTTCTAAAATTCTCTGTGGGTGAATTTCCAACAGGCTTTGAGTTTTGCCCTTATCCATAGGACTCTGGTTTACTTTTGTTCGTCTTGCCAAAATATAAACAACTGAACTTACCCACTCTGAATTTTAGCTATTTTGCCTTAACGCAAACAGCAGGTCATAGTCCCTTTTAGGTGAGCTTATCTTGCTTGAGTCTTGTCATGGCTATGCCTAGCACTTTGTCTCACCTTAAGTTAGGCTCTAAGACTTATGGCCTTTGGCTTTTCTTTCGCAAGCTTCTCTTGCTCGAGCCTTCTCTTGGCTATGCCTGGCACTTTATTAGCGAGCTTATCTTGCTCAAGTCTTTCTGGCTTATGCTTGGTAATTCGTCTCGCGTTGGGGTAGGCTCTGAGACTTATGGCCTTTAGCTTTATCAGCGAGCTTACTTGGTCGAGCCTTTCTGGCTTATGCTTGGCACTTCGTCTCACCTTAGATTAGGCTTTGAGACTTATGGCCTTTAGTTTTATCAGCGAGCTTATCTTACTCGAGCCTTTTTGGCTTATGCTTGGCATTTCGTCTCGCCTTAGACTAGGCTATGAGATTTATGGCCTTTAGCTTTATCAGCGAGCTTATCTTGCTTGAGCCTTTCTGGCTTATGCTTGGCACTTCGTCTCGCTTTAGATTAGGCTTTGAGACTTATGGCCTTAGCTTTTATTTTTTTTCAAAAGCTTTAATTTGCTCGCATTGGACTAATTTTTGGAAGCGTTTTTTTTCCTTTTATTCATGTACAAGATTTTACACACTTCTATTTTGAGAGAAACTGAATATCAATGCTTGTAATACAAGGGAACTTACTGTAAATACTTCATTAGATGTTGTGCATTCCATGGCCTTTTAACTTCCCGTCCATCTGGATAAGATAGCCTATATGCCTCCAGGCCTGCTACTTGCGAGACCCTGTAAGGACTCTCCTAATTCGGGCCCAACACCCCTTGCTTGGGATCTTTAGTGTTCTGGTTCACTCTTCTAAGTATCCAGTCCCCCACTTTAAATTGGCGGATGTGCACGTTCTAGTTGTAGTAGCAGGCCACCCTCTGCTAATATTCTACCATCTTCATTACTGATCTTTCCCTTTTCTCCTCCAGCAGATCCAAATTCGCACACATCTACTCATTATTTTGCTCCTCATCGAAGTGCTTCGTCCGATGTGTGCCCACCTCTATCTCTGCTGGGATCACTATTTCATGTCCAAACACTAAGGAAAAAGGCGTTTCTCCCGTAGCGGTTTTGTGTGTGGTCATATAAGCCCACAATATACCAGCCAGCTCGTCAACCCATTCTCCTTTCTATTCTCCCAGTCTGGTCTTGAAGAGACACTTTATAGTTTTGTTCACACCCTCCACTTGCCTATTTGGCTGTAGATGTGATGGCGAGCAGAACTTCAGCTCTATCCTTATATTTCTGTAGAAGTCTCTGAACTTGTTGTTGTCGAACTGCCTCCCGTTATCTGTGCCCAGCGTATGGGGGATCCCGTACTTGCAAATCACATTTCTCCAAATAAAGTCAGTGGTTTTGCTTTCTGTAATGCTGCTCAAAACTTCCACTTCAACCCATTTAGTAAAATAATGCCACCATGGTATGTGTTGCTGATGCTTTTCCCTTTGGCAATGGTCCGATCAAATCAATCCTCTATTGAGCAAATGGCCATGGTGAGTTCATTACAGTGAGGTTCTCTGGTGGTTGAGCTATGTGATTGGCGAAGCTTTGACAACTCTTGCAGCTTCTGGTCTTTTCTAGTGCGTCCTGGTGCATCCTAGGCTAGAAGTACCCTTGCTTCAAGACTTTAAAAGCTAGAGACCTTGCACCAGAGCGGTTTCCACAAATACCCTCATATACTTCCCTGAGGACGTAGTCAACCTCTTCTTCGTCCAAACAGTGTAACAGTGGTAGGGTGTATCATCTTCTGTATAACACCCTGTTGATCAGTACATACCTCGCTGCTTGACACCTCAGCTTTCATGCCTGCTTCTTATCGACAAATAATGTCCCTTTCTTAAGGTAGAAGATAATTAGATCCATTTAAGTGCTGCTCGAGGTCACGTTCATCACCTCTTCTTCCTGCTCGATGCTCTAGCTGGTCTCCATCTTCTCGCCCTTGGCTTGGAAGCTTTCATTGAGGTGGTTTACCACTAATTGAGATTCTGTTTGAACCTTCACCTCCTCCACCTTCGCCACTAATGTAAGCTTTAGTCTTGCAATAACGGCCTCGTATTCGGCTTGGTTGTTACTGGCTTTGAACTCGAGTTTCACAGCATATTATATTTTCACTCCTTTAGGGCTGAAGATCGCTACTCTCGCTCCTGCTCTTTAGTCTTCACATGATCCATCTACCGTGATTGTCCATACCTTGCCTGGAATATGCTCCCCTGCTGCCTGCTCGTTATCTGCACTTTTATCTGACTCTGTATATTCAATCACAAAGTCATTCAAGGCTTGTGCTCTAATTGTTGTCCGAGGCTGGTAGCTGATGTCAAACTCACTGAGCTCTATTGACCACTTTACTAATCGACCGAGGTCTCTAGTTTGTGCAGGATTTCCTAAGTAGCTGGTTCGTCAAGACTACTATTGAGTGTGCTTGGAAATAAGGCCTCAACTTTCGAACTACCGTCACCAATGTGAGCGCCCATTTCTCCACCAGTGGGTACCGAGTCATAACCTCCAATAAAGCTGTGCTCGTATAATATACAGGGTGTTGTACCCCTGATTCTTCCGTTATTAAAACCGAGCTTGTTGCCCATTGTGACACAGCCAGGTATAGGTAAAGGACTTCTGCTGCTCGCAAGGTTGACAGTAATGGGGTTTTTAACAAATACTCTTTCAATTGCTGGAACATCGCCTCGCATTCTGGTGTCCACTTCATTTTTCTCCCCTTTTTCATCTCTTGGAAGAAGACGTGGCACTTGTCCGTTGCTCAGGAGATGAACCTGTTCAGGGCTGCCAGCTTACCCACAAACTCTGTATCTCCTTGAGAGTGTGCGGGGACTTCATCTCTACTATCGCTCTTATCTTCTTTGGGTTAGCCTCAATTCCTCTGTTACTAACCATAAAACCTAATAACTTCCCCGACCCCACTCCAAAGGCACACTTCTTGAGGTTAAGCTTTATTCGGTACTCCCTCAAGAGTGTAAAGGTCTCTTCCAGATGCTTGACATGCTCTTCTACATCCCTAGACTTGGTGATCATGTTGTCGACATAAACTTCCATTGTACGGCCGATCATGGGTTTAAAAATCTTATTCACTAGCCTCTGATATGTAGCTCCCGCGTTCTTCAAGCCGAAGGGCATGACCTTATAGCAGAATAGACCCTGATTGGTGATTAAGGCTGTGCATTCCTCGTCTAGTCCAAACATGTGGATTTGGTTATAGCTGAAAAATATATCCATAAAGCTAAACAGGTCGTGCCTGGCTGTGGAGTCAACTAACTGGTCTATCTTCGGCAATGGGAAACTGCCCTTTGGACAGACTTTGTTCAAATTTGTAAAATCCATACACATCCTCCATTTCCCACTTGCTTTCTTTACCAGTACCATATTCGAGATCCATTCGGGGTAATTAACTTCCCTAATGAATCCTGCTTTTAACAGCTTTTCCACATCGTTGTTTATGGCTTCATATCTTTCCTGGTTGATGCACCTCCTCCTCTACTTAACCGGCTTCGCATCCCTTCTCTCTACCAGCCTGTGGCATGCCAATTTCGAGTCAATCCCTGGCATGTCTTCATGTAACCAGGCTAACACATCAGAATGTGCTCTCAAGCACTCGACCAGACTTCTTCTCGGCTACTCGATTAAGCACAAGCCGATCTTAACCTTCTTTACTAGGTTGTCTGGTCTTATTATAATTTCCTCCAGCTCTTCAGCGGGCTCTTATCTCCCTTTCTTTGACTCGTTCCTCGCATCTAGCGACATCACCTATATTGCTTCTTTAGTCGCCGTGGCATAGCAGCTTCTCGCGACCCTCTAATCGCCCTTAACAACTCCCACTGCTCCATTCACGCGATACTTTAGGGCTAAGTAGTGGGTGGACATCACCGATTGGCTGATCCTCATAAAAGGCCTCCCTAATATTGCCTGGTAGGGGCTGACCTCGCCACAATTACGAAATTCCAGCATCATATTCTTCTCAAAGGGCTTCGAGCCCATGGTCACTGGCAGATTTACATTCCCTAGGGGAGTTAGCCTTCTTCCACTAAACCCTTTCAAGGAGGTGCTCGTGTGCTCGAGCCTCGCATATGATATTCCCATCTCATCCAAGGTAGACTTGAAGAGAATATCTATTGAGCTTCCGAAGTCCACCAGAATCCGGTTGAGTTCTCTGTTTGCGACATTTGCTTTTATAACCAGGGCGTCCTCGTAGGGGTATAGGACTTCCCGACTAGTAGAGGCATATCGGCTATAATTCTTCCTAGCTCTGTTTGAATTCCCTGCCATCGTCAGCCCTCCTGCTATCACCCTTACAACAGGTTGTTCATGATCCATATCATAGGCTTGTCCATCCTCTGCCTGTTGCCGCTCTACTACTAGGTGCCCTCCTTCAATGAATTCGTATAAGTACCGATTTCTTACCAAATCCTCCACCAGGTTCTTTAGGTCCTGGTACTGAGATGTTGAGTGGCTATGATCGTTGTGGAATGGGCAGAACCTACTCTTGTCCCTCCTATTTTTTGGTTTAGACATCGGTGTCGGGGAACACAACAGCCCTCGTTCTTGTACAACATGGAACATCTCCTCAAGTGACACCTTCAATAGGGTGTATTGCCTGTAGGTAGGACTCTGATCAACCATCTGCACCGTCCTATCCCGGAAAAAGTTTCTCGCCTGTGGAGGCAGCAAACGGTTGGCTCTATTGTTGCTCTGTATGGGCTGATTCATAGGGGAATTACTGGGCGGGTTGCCACTGTATTGTCGATAATCCCTCTGGTCCCTAATTGGGGACCTGCGGAGTGGACCGGGACCCAGTCGTGGCTAGGGCCCTCTTGGTATGGGTTGTAGGAGCAACCCGGTCCCTTATTGCTCTAGAAGTTAACAGGCTCCGAGAAGGCCCTCCTTTTTCCTTGTGTTTCACTCCACTGATCTACTCCCTCCTTGGCTTTGCAGCTTTTTCCTCCTTAATGGCGATGTCCATCTTCGTTTGCTCGTAGGCATCGAAGTATGAGCGGATCGAAGGACTCCACAAGTTGTACCAGGGTCTTCCCATCTTCACCCTCTCCTTCAACCCTCTCAACGCTTGGGGGTGATTGAATACCCTGAGCTCTAAGACTGCCTGGTGGTACCTCTTGATGAATTCTCGGAGAGACTCCTCCTCCTTCTGTTTGATCTCCACTAACCCCATCAGGTCATCTTCGGGAGCTACCGCCCCCCCGAACTGCTCCGCAAACTCCGTGCACATCTGTTTGAAGCTCTGAATGCTCCCTGCAGTAACTTGTGGTACCATTCCCTCGCTCTCCCTTCCAAAGTCAGCGGGAAGGCTCTACATCTTTGGGTTGCTGTCAAGCCCTGCACTCCAGTATGTCATTGAAACGCTCTATGTGCACTAGCGGGTCACTTCTCCCTGAAAACTTTAAGTCGGGAAAATGAAAATCCCTGACGATTGTGACACCCATGATTTCTGCTAAAAGTAGGGATTCGTTGTCCAGCATGATCCTTCAACTTGGTGCTTTCCCATTTCCCTGAAAGTCTTCAACGACCTGTGCCAACCTGCGCACCTCCCCCTCAAACTCCTCCGCACGATAAGGGGGCATCGCGTCCTGCAAGTGCTGTCTTGATTCTCTCTCCTCAAGGTTCGTCTCCTCCCTTCCAGTAGTGTTCTGTACTTTCTGCCTCTAGGCTCTATCTCCTACGTTCCCGTCCGTGGGAGCTTTCCCACGACTGGATTCAGGAACGTCATTGCTTGCTCTCTTTTGTTCATCCCTCAGTTCTTGTAGGATGGACATCAGTGTTTCCATTTGCTTTTCCATCTGATCCATCCTTTCTTGCATCTCTCTGTCTCGAGCCTCATTGGCCGCCTCCCTCAGAATCACCGATTCTTCGGGGCTTACTCCTCTTCTGCCGTTTCCTCTTATTGTCACGTCGCTTTTTGAATGTACTGGGAATTTAGGCTTTTTGAACTGATCCCCACAGACGGCGCCAAAATGTTGATGCGTTTTCTGGCCGCTTCCAAACAGTGATGTAGCCTTTTGTTCGCTGGTTGCTCGAGCAGGATTTCTGGTTTGTTCCTGTATCTTTTCGTTCACTGGAGCAGCGGTGTCCTCCGATCTATATCCACAGAAGAAGTATCAAGGGTCGCCGGGTGTTTTCTGGCAAAAATCTTCTGACGCTCAAGTCAGTAATCGGGTTGATTCTTTTTGAAATCTCTCTTAATCTGAGAAAAACCGAAAAAATAGAAGGTTGAAAAAGATAAGGAAAGAGAAGAGAAACCAGAGTACTTTTACCTTACCCTTTGTCTGCTATTTATCCCCCTTTTTTCCCACCACCCTTACTTGGGCTCCATCCCTTACATTAATTGTGCCTGCGTCTTTCTGACGGATATGGGTTGCTGCGGCAAAACCTAGGGGCGTGGGATATCAGATGGTTATGGTTCCCGTGATCAAATGATGATGCCGTGTAGGTTTGTGTAAAATGATGATACTGTGGAGGTATGCGCCGGTCATCGGTAACAATAACGAAACTCTACAGCGTGGGAGTGCCTGTCAGTTATCGATCGTCGTGACAAGTTGCCAGGGCATGGGCCTGCCATGCTTAGATTTGCTCTGCTCGAGCTCTGGTTTCTTCTTGTTCATGGTGTTGTTCATAACGCAACCAGGACTCGCTCGGTGGTTGAGGATCTTTGTGACCTTACTCGAGCAGGATGGGAATATCCGAGCCTGACTAACTTAGAACACTTGACCCCGACCAGCTTTGACACCGAGCAGGAGTGTCTTCGTACCAGCGATCAGGTCTTCTGTTCTGACGGGTTTGTCCTCGACCAGGTCTGCTCGGCATTCTCCAAACACCAAGTATTCTTATTTTGTGGCTCTAAAACATCCACACACTGCTATTACAGTTGCTAAAGCATTTATAGCCAATGTAGTTCCCCTAGACGACATTCCAACATCCATTGTGACTGACCGAGCCAAAGTGTTTACAAGTTCTTTATGGCAAGCATTATTCCAGTTACAGGGAACTAAGCTTCGCATGAGTTCAAGTTACCACCCCTAGACAGACGGTCAAACCGAGGTAGCAAACAGCACTTTAGAACAGGACTTGCGATGTTTTGCAGATGATCGACCACGAAAATGGTTCGAATGGATTCCTATTGCTAACTTACATCCCCCGTACATCCCGCAATCAAGCAGTGGACGAGTACCTTCGTGACCGTGACACCATTTTGTGTGAACTTCGTCACAGCCTTTCTATGGCTAATCAATGCATGAAATGTCAGAAAGATAAAAAACGGCGAGAATTCTTCTGTGAAGTTGTTGGCTACGTGTATTTTAAGCACCAACGACCATGTCGACAAACTTCTGTGCCCTCTGTGCTTCTATGAAGCTAGCTCCATGTTTTTTTGGTCCATATCCGGTTATTGAAAAGGTGGGTACAGTGGCGTATCGGTTAGCTCTTCCTCAAAGTTCCCAAATTCATAATGTGTTCCATGTTTGCATGCTACGAAAATAATTGGGTCCTGTACACACTTTAGTTTCAAGACAACTTCTACCAATATCGGATGATTCTATTATTCTCCCACAGCCTGAAACTATACTTGACCAACGAGTTATTCAAAAAGGAAAGTATCACCTGAAATCTGAAATTCTAGCTAAGTAGAATAGAGCTCCAAAAGAATATGCAAACAGGAGAACGAGTGGCGCTTTGCCAAGTCCTATCCTAATTTTATACTTGTGGCCAACAATCCTTAAGCACGTATGCCTTTGGATTATTTTTGTTATCGTGCAGTTGAATTGGCCTTAGATTTTTTCCTAGATTATAGCATTCTTATTTAAAAATTCCAGCAGTAAAACTATTATAAATAGTCAGTTCTAAATAAAAGGACAGCAAGTATTACAGAACTCCTTCTTATATTCTTTTATTCTTTTCTTCTTTCCTATCTCTTCGTTTCTAATTAAATCATAACACATGATTCCTCACGTGTGATATTGGCAGTTAATAAATAAAAATATATAATTAACTAAAGCACAATTATACAATATCATTAAAAAATAGGTCTCGTTACATTATTAAAAGCTCATAAGGGTTTCGTAAGAAGAGAAATCATGCTATAAATTTAAACACTTAATATTAATTAATTGAATTTATTTATTTTGTAATCTCAACATTTATTCTAAGATATTTATTTTTTTGAATTAAAAATAAGTTCTTTTCATATTTTATTCAAATGAATTTTTTTAAAAAAGGGACAAAAATGAAATTTTACATAATTGATATATTTTTATTTTTTTATGAACCAGTCAAAATATCAAATATAGAAAAAATCACATATTAATCTATTTAATTTGTGTTCAAACCAAAGTTCCGAGGTTCAAATCACACTCGCATGTCGCATAGGTAAGTGGGGAAGGAAATTTACTACCACGGTTCTTCATAGAAAGAAAAAAAGGCACCTATTTAGAAGCTATTGGCAGCCCTTTAAAACTCTTATCAAACCCTTTTTTTTTATAACTTTGTAAATTTAACCTTAATCTGAATTATTTTATACAAAATTTAATTAAACTCACTCATCTTCTTAAACAATGCCGTCAATAATTAGGATTGTTGTTTATGACCTAGATTTAAAAATTCAGTTACAAACCATTCATTAACTAACAATCTCTAAGAGATAAATACCAGGTTCACACTATTAGAAAAAAAAAATTTTATAACGATTATTACCCGTCATCTGCTTTATGGCATGCGGTTGAGCGACCATCATTCATTCCGACGTCAAGAAAATAGTATGATTATTTTCATATATTATGTTAAGCATGACCTATTATTCATGAAGATTTCCCATTCATGATTATTATTACTTTGAAGAAAAATTTTCAGACATGACTAATATCTATCGTATATGCGTATATGTTTCCCATTCATAATTGTTGAGTGTCAAATAAACATAACATATTTAATTAGAATAATAAAATTATTTAATAATTTTAATTAATATTAATTTCTTAAAATTTTTTTATTAATTCTGGAGGGAATAGTTGAGATTTCTTCAAGATTTGGCAGTAAATAAAACTAGAATTAATGAAAATAGCGCCAATTTTGTTTATATTATTTTTTTGTAGAGATTGAAATATATTTTTTAAATTATTATTTAAATAAAAAAAATAACGATATTTATATATAATAATAATAATAATATTTATATATATATTCATATATAATAATTCTCAAATCCATCCACAAGTTTCATAGATTATAATTTAGTTATGAAATAAAATAACTACAACAATTATAGTTAAATAAATGCATCATCAGTTCTTAATTTGTTTTCCAACATAACAATTACAATTCTTACAAGTGAACAATCTTTAATCAGTCATCTAAATCAACCAACACCACCTAAAGCCAATAACACTGCCTGAATCAACCATCTCAATAAACCAGCAACATCAGCTGAATCAAGCACCTGAAATTAACATCAGCACAATAAGAACATTCTTGAATCAACACCGAGAACAGACCAAACTACCATAAAATGCTTCAAACCAAACACAGTCTCATAATGCCATCAAATGCAAGTAATATATGTAATAAAACCAAAAGTAAGTGAAATTCTAGAGAACATCAAATAAACCAAACCAAACCAAATGCCACTAGATTCACACTTCTGGTAGTTAAACTAGATGCAGTGTTTAATTAAACTAATTGTAGTCTCCTACTGACGTTACATTCAAAATTCCAAAAAGGCAAGTTCCATCAGCGAAGCTGTAAAACCAAACCAACATAATCCAGCATAATTACAAGCTCAACCCAAACACATGATAGGACTTAGGGCAAAATTAGGGTTAATCTTTATTGATAGAATTAAAATAAAGAACAATCCTGACCTACAGTTCGAGAGGTAGGTCGATCTCTCCCAAGACTTCTAATACTTCTAATACTTTGATAGAAAACTCCACATAACCCTAAATGACTCCTTAATCTCCTATTTATACTAATAAGTAAATAAGCAAATTTACTAAACTGCCCCTACCATTAAAAATACTAAACTACCCCTGCCCTTTGATACTTATGTCTAACATAAGTTTTCACGGGTCTAACATTACTTCCCTCCCAAAAAGACACCTTGTCCTCAAGGTGGAATTCAGGAAACTGTTGTTGAATCAACTCATATGGCTCCCATGTCGCCTCATAGTCCGGCAAGTCCTTCCATGTAATCAACACCTCCTTAGCAGTCGGTTGGCCTGTTGCCCCCTGTCGAACTCCCTTCACAGCAGTTGGTTTCAACACTACCTCCATGTCCTCAGTCAGTGCTGGTGGAAGCAAAGGAGAGGGTGTATGTTCTCCAATAGCTCGTTTTAACTGAGACACATGAAACATCGGGTGAATGACCGATGTTGGTGGCAACTGCAATCGGTAAGCTACCTCTCCAATCCTTTCGACGATTTCATATGGCCCAAAATACCGAGGGGACAGCTTCTCATTTCTCCGTCGTGCTAGAGACTTCTGTCGATATGGTCGTAACTTCAGGTAAACCCGCTCCCCCACCTCAAACTGTACGTCCCTCCGATGACCATCAGCCTGTGTTTTCATTATATGTTGTGCCTTAGACAGATGCCTCTTCAACTCGTCTAGTATTTGATCCCGCTCCTCTAAATACTGATCTACCTGTGACACAGGTGTTGAGCTCTGTCCGTAGTATACCAAATGTGGAGGATCGCGCCCATATAAGATCTGAAAAGGAGTAGTCTGCGTAGCAGTGTGATAAGAAGTATTGTACCAATATTCTGCCCATGCTAACCACCTCGCCCATTGCTTAGGCGTGTCCGACACGAAACACCGCAAGTAGGTCTCTATACTTCGGTTGACGACCTCAGTCTGTCCATCAGTCTGTGGGTGGTAAGCAGTGCTTCTCTTCAAAACCGTACCCTGCATCCGAAACAACTCCCTCCAAAAGTGGCTCAAAAAAACTTTATCTCGGTCCGTTACTATCGACTCTGGAATTCCATGCAAACGTACAATCTCCCGCATAAAAGCCACTGCAACAGTTACAGCAGTATAGGGGTGTCGTAGGGGTATGAAATGAGCATACTTGCTTAGTCGATCAACCACCACCAAGATCACCGTGTACCCATCCGATCGTGGCAGTCCCTCAATAAAATCCATAGTCACCTCCTCCCAAACCTTATCGGGTAGCGACAATGGCTGCAACAACCCTCCTGGTGCCATTGCCATATATTTGTGGCGCTGACACACATCACACCTTGCTACCATCTCCTCAACATCCTTTTTCATTCCCGGCCAATACAGCTCTGCTGCTAAACGTCGATAAGTTTTTAGAGCACCAGAGTGTCCCCCAATAGCACTCCCATGAAATTCTTGCAGCAACTTCGATATATGGGTCGATGTCCTGGGCAGCACAAGGCGTCCTTGATATAGAAGTCGCTGTCCATGCATGGAATAGCCCGGATATCCCGTCTCCCCACACAATAACGCAGCCCGAATCTTTGCCAACCTCTCATCTGCCTCAATCTCTCGCGACACTGCGTCCCAGTCTATTACCAAGGTTTTGCATAAACTCGAGTCGCCCCGTAGCACTACCACCCTACCATTGACCCGAAATTCCATTGTTAATAGCTTCCAATTCACTTTCATCTCTCCGAACGATTGTAGCCACCTCATTCCCAAAATTACGTCTGTACTTCCCAAGTCCAAAGGGAGGAAATCCTCCATCACCTGAAGGCCCGGTAACAGCAAGATCAGCCCCTTACATATTCCTCTACTCTTCTCTACCTTCCCGGTACCCATGACCACCCCAAAACTACCAGTGTCTGTCAAACAGAGTCCCAACCGGTCCACTACTCTGTTAGAAATAAAGTTATGGGTCGCCCCACTATCTATTAGCACTACCACATCCTGCTCCCCTATTCTCCCCCTTATCTTCATTGTATGGTTCAGTGTAAATCCCACTACTGAATTAAGCGAGACCTCAACTACATCCAAATGGGGATGTCCTTCCTCTACCTCCTCTTCTTCCTCGGCTTCCTCCCCGCCATCCTCCTCATCACATACAGTTAGAACTTGTAGTGATTTGTCCTTACATCGATGCCCCGGTGAAAATTTCTCATCGCATCGAAAACACAACCCCTTCGCCCTTTTGTCCTGCATCTCCGTCTCAGTGAGGCGTTTGAATGTCACTCCCGATCGTACCCCACTATTCCGATCCCTTTGGAAATCCCTTTGTGACCCCATCACTTGTGTTTTCTGACCTCCAGGCAGTGCACTTTGGGATTTGCGCTGAAACCCCAAGGTTTGGGTTTTCTGTCCAACTAGTGGTACACTGTTTCGGTATGAAAATCCAATTGAATTGCTCCTTCTAACCCGCTCCGCTGTGTTCTTATCCTCAATCAACTGTGCCAACTCCATTGTCTCCCCTAGCCCTCTCGGCCTTAGCAGGCGTAGCGCGGCCCGAATCTCTGGCTTTAGTCCCTTCATAAAATTTCCTTCCAGTACTGCCTCTGAGATTCCCTCTAGACGCCCAGATAGCAATTCAAACTTCTCCCTATATTCCATGACTGTTCCTTCCTGGGTCAGGGCAAAAAATTGTTCATGCAAATCCCCTTCTTGAGTGGCCCGAAACCTCTCCAACAACCGATCCTTAAATTCACCCCACGACCTTAATGGTTGTCGTTGTTCTCGCCATTGGAACCACGCAAGGGCTTTTCCCTCCAAACATAATGCTGCGGCCATCAGTTTTTCCCTATCTGAGAGCCCATTGATGGAAAAATAGCGTTCTACCCTATACACCCACCCATAGGCATCCTCGCCTTCAAAAATGGGCATTTTCAGTTTCCTCACCCTAGAATCCGCTCCAAATTGAGTCTGCCCTACCCAATTTCGTGCCATCGGAGGTCTCCAGCCACCCGAATCTACTCCAGTTTCCGTAAATCCCGAGAACCCACCCCAAGATTCTCCTTGCCCAGCCCCATATTGGGCTGAATTCCCTTGCCCAGCCGCATTCCAGATATATCCACTCCCCCTTCCGCCGGAAACCCCTCCTCCCGGCTGTCCGCCCCCAAATCCGACCTGCCCATACCCAAAACCGCCTCGCCCAGGCCTAAACCCAGCCTGTCCAGACCGTGCATCAGCCCCTAACGCAGTCGAGTCGCCAAGCTCAGTCACCCCGGCTCCTGCACCGTCTCCGACCACGGGTTCTGTACCGTTGGATCCTCCTTCTGCCGCACCGCCGTGGCCCGTCAACGCTACCGGTGGTGGGTTGAGGTGTTGTTCCGTTAATTTCTGCAGCATAGATTCAAGGGACGAAAATTGTTGTTGAACGGTGTTAAATCGCTCATCAATGGTAGCTTTGAGCGATCCAACCTCCGCTTCTAATTTCTCTTCAAGTGCGTCCACCTTCTTTGCTGCCATTGTCCCAGGATATTTTGCTCTGATACCACTTTGATAGGACTTAGGGCAAAATTAGGGTTAATCTTTATTGATAGAATTAAAATAAAGAACAATCCTGACCTACAGTTCGAGAGGTAGGTCGATCTCTCCCAAGACTTCTAATACTTCTAATACTTTGATAGAAAACTCCACATAACCCTAAATGACTCCTTAATCTCCTATTTATACTAATAAGTAAATAAGCAAATTTACTAAACTGCCCCTACCATTAAAAATACTAAACTACCCCTGCCCTTTGATACTTATGTCTAACATAAGTTTTCACGGGTCTAACAACACAATTATACATTCTATTGACATATCAAATTTGGCTCTTGAACCAAGCTAACATAACTAAGTAAATTAACATGAAAACTCAAAACCGACCCAAACTAACCAAGTATTTAATAAACAACTCCTCATCTTATATGAACATTTGGACATAGTTCACATACCTCATCCATTTCTGCCTGAGTGTAAACCGGTTTGTTGTTAAACTGATGGCCAAATGATTCAACAACAAATATGATGGACATAAAATATTAACTAAAAATGGACATAAAACATATCACTTACATTGTTGGGCAATAAACTAGGATCAGCAATAATATCCCCCATATACAGCATGTCATAATATCCACAGATTGAGTTTTATTCCTGTAGGTTCTGAAACAACCTGGTTCATAAACATGTAGTTATAACATGTAGTTAATTAAAATGATATGGGACAAAAATTGTATTACCTGTACTGACTTAAATTCAGGGTATACTCTTTTTTTACCGCTCGTTGCTGTGAACATTGCAAATTACAAGAGAACTACCAGTCAACTAGATAGTTTCGAAAGTGGGTTTTGTCTTGTTTTATCTAACTTGAACAAATGACTTTTCCCAAAAGGTAAATAAAAAATTGCAAACATTGACAAAATAGTTACTTGATCTACTAGGAACTTTGTCATAATTATCTACTATTAATCACTATTATTCATGTTCCTAGCAGTAAATGCCTTTTTTTGGGTGTGTGGGGGTTGGGGTGGGTTTGTGAAAGGGGAATCTGTTCAATCTTAAAAGGTTTGAAGATTTAAAAGATTTTACATACATGGCTTGCACTTATGTTCCCATGTGTCTTCTTTGATTACCAACTTAATTGTCTTGTCACACTTTCATATGTGGCTTTTAGCTTGGTTCAACATTCAAGTTTCTACTTCTAAGTTTCAAATTTATTAGTCCATTTCTTGTGGAACCAAAAATCCCCAGGGACCTTTAAATGTATACATAAACTAAGATTATTAACAAATTTTAAGTATATATGAATTTCCATTTGAGAATTGAGCAATACAATTCTCTTTTCGTTTTTTCCCCTCAACTTTGACTCTCATCATCATTGTACTTGCCCTAAGCCTTATAAAAATCACTTTTTACAGCTCAAATAGACAAAAGTTATTGACAACTTCAGTGTTTCCTATATCTTTAAATTAGCCACTGCACCATAATATCCTATCAATTCTCTCAGTATCCACAAACTTAAATGCCATTAAAAATTCAAATAATAAAAACAAAACCCTTCTTAGCCCTTAATCAAGCTATAAACACTAAGTGTTCTCTTTGCAAACTTTTGAGGAAGTGCAGTTTCTCTCAGTATCCACAAACTTAAATGCCATTAAAAATTAAAATAATAAAAACAAGACCCTTCTTAGCCCTTAATCAAGCTATAAACACTAAGTGTTCTCATTGCAAACTTTTGAGGAAGTGCAGTCAATGATCAACTAATTAGACAAGTAGTAGGCTGCATCATCAATTCAACCTTTGGTGCTAGCCTACATCACTCTAGTACAGAAATCGCAAGTAATGACTGAACCTACTGAAAGGATTGAGCACAAATTTTAATCTCAGACTAGCAGAGCTCAAGCATAACAACAATGAAGTCATACCTACGACTGTAATAATCCCACTAAAAAGAACTTGGTGATGATACTTTTACCTGATGTCCTTACCCCCATCATCCTTGGTTTTATGTTCTCAAGCACAATGTAAAAACTGTTAATATACTTGTAAGGATATCAGAAGAACACAGAAGCTCCAAAGTCAATATGCATATGCAATTATATCATGAAAATAATGATTTATTGGGAGAATAAAACTTTGAAACCTTTTTACTTGTTAGATCAAAACCCTGAGCTACTGATGGTTTAAGGATGAAATTGGCAATGGCTGTGATGAATATAACACCAGAAAAAAAAAAAAATTGCTAAGAAGTGAAAAATTATTGTTAGAATCAACAGGAATAAGCCACTATAGTCAAAGTTAAACAATAAAAAGATGAATAAAGAGAGCATAGCCAACCCAAAGGTTTCCTTGCAAAAAGCCGATGGAGTTTATGGCATTATGAGCCAAATCTAGAAATGATATGCTCAACACAAGGCCTGCAGCAAAACACTGCACGTGAGCCAACTAGGATTTAGACAATGTCATTAATTAGAGTTTTATAATTTATCATTTTATATCATGCTCTAGTAAAGTATACTTCAAGAAATCCATCTACACTTTCTCAAATGAAAAATGAAAATTATAAATAAAAACTCAGTTTAAAAAAAAAAAAAAAAAAAAGACATTTTAATACTATTCCAATGAATATAACCAACTATCTAATTTGATAAACCATGGTTTGTCCTTTTAATCAAAATCCATTTAAGCAAATCACAAACCAAAATTTTAAGGCCAAATTCAGTTGTCATTTAACTGAAATGCACAATTCTTTAATCTCATTGCAGTCAACTAGTCACCTTCTCTAAATTCCATATAAACAAGTAGAATCCACTAAAATTTGACCTAAAATACAAACTCAACAATTACCCAGTACCACAAAAACGTAAAAATCATCGATAAATAAGTAGTCAACAAACACAATCACATTAGTAACAATCATTAAATTTCAATCAGAAGCCTCTAAACACAATACCTTAAAAAGTCAAATTCATGAATTTCGGCACAAAAACTAGCAATGTTATAAAATAAAATTAAGGAACCAAAATAGAAAGTTAGCAAATACCCAGAAACAATTAACCAAAAAAATCTTTCTAAATTTCAAATAAAGCTCACCAATAGAAGTACTCAATCCACCCACAAGTAAAAGCCTAAGCTCTACCAAAACCTAAGAATCCATTTTCTTCTTCTGGATATCCTTTTTCTCCCCTCAAAAACTCAAAAATTGTAGTGGGTATTTGAGATTGGCGAATAATATTTATATGAGTTTAACATTGCAAATTAAAATATTGAGTGAGGCATTTGATTAACTTACTTTTTCTTCTTCTTCTCTTTCTTCTCTAACAACAGTTGGTGTTTTGAATGAGGGGCTGTTGAGTGACGGCTGATGAGTGTGGGTGCAAAAGGCTTCATAGTTAGAGGGCTTCTATAAATTCGCGATGGGTGCTTGGTGGCTGTGATGGGCTTCGTTCAATTGATTTTCCTGACTTTGGGTGATTAGGGTTTTCATCAATTGATTGAAAAATAGGGTGTAGTAGCAGTGCTGCTTCTGTGCTTGAGGGGATGTGAGAAAAGAAAAAGAAAAAAGGGGTTTGAATCGTTGCAACACTAAGCAAATTTTGCGAAGTGTTGAAACGATGTGCAAAACGATTGCGTTTTGTTTTTTTTTTATTTTATTTAAATAATTAAATTAAAAAGTGATTTCAATCGTTGCAGCACTTGCTTTTGCTAAGTGTTGAATCGTTATTTCCAAAGCAAAACGATTGCGTTTTGTTTATTTATTTACCAATGTAAATAAATTAACTTATACATTAAAAATATTCCTAAATAATTAGCAATGGAAAATTTGCAATAAAAATAATCTTAAACAATTTCAGATTTCATAAATAAATCAATTATATGTTTAAAATAAATAATTTTTAAATAATTCATTTAATTGATGGCAATTTTGTGTCATATAAATTAAACAACTTAATGGCATGTTGTTTTGAATTTTTAAAAATTTAAATTAAGCAACTGTGACATTGATCTATCATCAATTTATGTCTGTTTTCTATCAGTCACAAATACGTCATGAAAATATGACATATGTTATATATTACGAAAATATAATTACTGTAGGATAGACTCGTAATATATTAGTATTTATCATAAAATCTTTCATATATTAACATTTTTTTGGTAGTGCAACTAGACACAATTATTAAGTTATCTAATATTACTTCTCTTTTAATAATAACGCACATAGAATTAATTTATTTTTTAAGTTATCATGGCATCCACCCACCTTCCAAAATAAATGTATCTATTAGAAATGAATGTTTGATCTTTTACTTTGAATTCCAGAGGTGAAATTAACTTGATTTTCCTCTCATTTGTACATTGAAAGTTGGGTTAATATATGTCTTTATTTTTATCAATAATGGTAGATATTTTAATTTTTTAATACATTATATATATTAAAATTTATATTTTTATTTTTTTAATTGACTCTTAATTTTAGTATAATCAGAAATTCTTGATTAGAACACATATTTTTAAACTAAATTTGAGTAATGACATGTTTAAAAAATTCTAGTATTACAATAGCATGTCAGCAAATTAGTAACAACTAATGCCCGATAATAATTAACATTTTATGCTATCATTAATAAGATAGACCAAATCAATATTTACTAATTTAAAATACATATTGATGATCCATTTCAAATGTTTTTTATAATTTCCTGGTCATGTACTCCCATGCTTGCCATGTGTATTGCCCAAGCTTGCTTTATGCACTGCTCGCAATTAATACTACATTTTTATAGTAATTAATTATTACCATATGTAGCATTATTATATGAGTATTTTTTATTTCAAATAACTATCTAAATGATGTAGTGTTCATCAATTGGTTGGTAAGATAATATAATTAATTCATTTTAAATTTATTAACCAATTGATGAATGTTACATTATTTAGTATAAAAAATTTTAGATGTATAATATTATTGTTATTGTATTATATTATTCATTCTCAAACCTATCTTAAAGTCTTTTAAGATGTCTCCAGAATTGAATCCAATAATAGCGAGCTGCGAGCAAAAATTGTGATTTATGTTTTGATATTGTTGGCCATCCACCATTGCTTAGTTTGGGTTGCAAGTGTGCAATATGCAAAGACACGCAGTAAGATTTGGCTAAATTGCCAAGTGTGATGCCGCAGCTGATTAGCTTGGTACTTCGAGAAGAAAAAGCCTTAGCGTGTTGTTACGGGCCGCATGATTCCAGCCCGCAATGGCCCAAGAGAATGAGCTAAGATGTGCTAGCTTGACTCGATTCTAGAACATTCTAGCAAACTCTAAGCACTTTTGTACATAGCCTAGATTTGTGACACTTGTACTGGTCTAGGTTTAGACACATGTACATAGAACTCTCTAGAATTAGCCAAGCTTTGCTATAAATAGAGGTGAGCTCTAAGCATTGTAATCATCCAAGCAAAGCATCAAACACTTGTAAGCTCTCTTGTAAGTTTCTCTCGAGTAATACAATTTCGCGATTTGGCTACATTGCTCGCTAGCTTCTCCTTCTCTTTAGCATTTCGGGAACCTCTTGGCTTAGCTATCGAGAAGCGCAAAGGCTTACTTAGCAACATCCCGACAAGGTTGTTCTATGTCACGACCGGTTTGCTGCAAGAAACACCCATCCCGTGACAAGTGGTATCGTAGCTACGGTTTGCACACACGCATTCTAGCAATGGCCAACCTCCCAACCTCAAGCTTGACGCAAGAAGCTGCTCATGGTGTGAGAATCATCCCGAACCAAGCCGGGCCGCGATGACACTCGCAGGCAGTGCCAAGACTCGAGGCAAGTCGAGGTCGCATCCGTCGATGCTTTGGAGCCACGATTGGCTACGCTTGAAGCAACAACGTCCACTGCTCAGGACACCCTCGAAACATTGGAGGAAAGGGTTGACGGCCTCGAGGGCGTAATATGCCGACTTCACAGCTGGCATCGAAGGCCCTCATGCAAGAGCAAGCCAACACCCTCCGAGGGGAATTTCAAGCATTCCACGAGGAGTTGATGAAACTCCGCAGCTTCAGACAAGACGAGCCGCGCACTGTCCGCATCGGAAGTGGAAGAAGTACGCGCAGATTGGGCATGGCACAAGCGCACACTCTCCGCTAGCCCAGCTTCTACAAGCACGAGTGATGCGCGACGCATTGACGTGCTAAAGCTCGACACCTACGATGGCACACGGAATGCAACCATCGTGGATAACTTTCTATTCGGCTAGATCAATACTTCGATGCCATGGGTGTGAGAGATGAGGCATCAAAGGTGGGCACCGCACCCACGCTCTTAGAGGCGCTGCACAACTATGGTGGCGCCGCAAGCATGGCGAATGGGCAAAGGCATCTGCGCCATCAACACATGGGCAGACTTCAAGCAAGAACTCCGAAAGCATTTTGCCCCAAGCAATGCCGAAAGAGAGGCGAGAACACGCCTACGTCGCCTCAAGCAAACGGGTAGCGTCCACGACTACGTCAACGAGTTCACTACCCTTATGCTCGAGATCAGCGACATGTCCGAGAAGGATTCACTCTTCTACTTTCAAGATGGCCTCAAGGATTGGGCCAGCACGGAGCTCGACCGGCGTGGCGTCCAAACACTTGACGACGCTATTGCTACCGCGGAGTCGCTGCACGAGTACTCCACCCAATCCAAGGAGAGAAGGCCTAGCCAGTGCAAAAGTGGGGAGAGAATCACAAGGACAAGGGCAGAATCGCAAGGATTGGGGCAGAAAAGCCTCCAAGCGGCAAGAACGGGCAAGCAAAATCGGAAGGCAAGAAGGAAGCTCCGAAGCCCCGCAGCCCATGCTTCATTTGCAACGGGCCTCATTGGGTACGCGACTGTCCGGAGAAGAAGTCGCTGAATGCCCTCGCTGCCCAGCTCAAGGGCACTTCTACACCCATACCGGATGAACCCCAACCCAACGATGGGTTCGATCCAAAGACTTGGCGCACTCGACAGCCCTCAATCAAGCACTCAAGAAAGGGCTAATGTATGTAAGCCAGCAGATAAACGGCCACACCGTCACAGCGTTGTTGGATCACGGGAGCCACACACAACTCGTGATCCGAGGATGAGGCCAAGCGCCTAGGCCTTAGAACTACGAGGCAAGGAGGTACAATGAAGGCGGTGAACTCACCCGCCAAGCCCATTGCGGGCACCGCTCATGGAGTGAATGTTGCACTTGGCACATGGAGCGGAAAACTCAATTTCTCTATCGTGCCCATGGACGACTTCAAGATGGTCCTTGGCATGGAATTCTTCGACCAAGTCCATGCCTTCCCTCTTCCAGCCACGAACTCCCTCAGCATCCTCGACGGGAGCAAGGCATGCATGGTTATTACGGAGCGAGGAAAGTCCGAGGAGAAGACACTCTCCGCCATGCAATTCAAGAAGGGTTTTAAGAAGGACCCAAGCTTCTTGGTCTCCATCCGGGAGCTCAATGAGGGAGAAAAATCCGCAAGTGGTCCAAGCCAAGTCCCTCCATCCATGCAACCCGTCCTCGAGGAGTTCATGGACGTGATGCCTCCTCAGCTTTCCAAGAAGCTTCCACCTAGACGAGAGGTGGATCACCAAATAGAGTTGGAGCAAGGTTCAAAGCCTCCAGCCTTGGCGCCCCACCGCATGGCGCCACCCAAGCCTCAAGAAATGCGGAAACCACTCATCTGGTTTACTAGACGCCGGCCGGATCGCCTGCCTAAGGCTTCTCTCGATGCACTTGTCCCTTCCCAAGAGAAAAGGGATGGATTGTTACCACCGTGCATCGATCCCACAATTGCACATCAACGGGATTGGGCGAGTTGCTAGATGTCGCCCAATTTTCCAATAATCTCCAACGGAGCGAGGTTACCGGCAAAAGTTCTTTCGAGATCATCATGGGATTCCAGCCCATGACCCCCAATGCCATAGCCTCGACATATGGAGGGAAAAGCCCACGGCACACAAGCTCGCCCGCGAATGGCATGAAGAAGCGGACATCATGCGAGCATACCTCGACAAAGCCGCGAGGAAAATGAAGAAGTGGGCTGATACACGGAGACGGCATGTCGAATACAAGGAAGGAGATCGAGTCATGATCAAGCTCCTACCCCAACAGTTCAAGACGCTTCGGAAAGTCCACGAGGGTTAGTGAGACGCTACGAAGGACCCTTCCGCATCATCCGACGTGTAGGCAACGTCTCGTATCAAATAGAGCTTCCACCAAGGCTCAAGATCCATTCGGTCTTCCATGTGAGTCTTCTCAAGCCATATCACGAAG
Organism: Murraya koenigii; assembly: GCA_025617385.1. Classification (NCBI taxonomy): domain Eukaryota; kingdom Viridiplantae; phylum Streptophyta; class Magnoliopsida; order Sapindales; family Rutaceae; genus Murraya; species Murraya koenigii. The sequence continues at coordinate 27,241,822 of CM046811.1, forward strand.
ACGTGGAAGAACCAAGTCGCGGAGAATCAAGGCGTGCCCCAACAGCCGTTGTCACCGCGTTCGACAAAGATGTGGACTACATCCTTGCTGATCGCACCATTCGAAGAAGGGCGTGCCACCATACTCACGAGTACTTGGTGAAGTGGAAGAACCTCCCCGAGAGCGAAGCCACTTGGGAACGAGAAGATGAATTGTGGCAGTTCGCGGAACACATCCAAAGGTACAAGCACGAGAACGCGACGAGGACGCCGCGAGCTTAAGTGGGGGAGGATGTTACGGGCCGCATGATTCCAGCCCGCAATGGCCCAAGAGAATGAGCCAAGATGTGCTAGCTTGGCCCGATTCTAGAACATTCTAGCAAACTCTAGCACTTTTGTACATAGCCTAGATTTGTGACACTTGTACGGTCTAGGTTTAGACACATGTACATAGAACTCTCTAGAATTAGCCAAGCTTTGCTATAAATAGAGGTGAGCTCTAAGCATTGTAATCATCCAAGCAAAGCATCAAACACTTGTAAGCTCTCTTGTAAGTTTCTCTTGAGTAATACAATTTCAGCATTTGGCTACATTGCTCTGCTTAGCTTCTCCTTCTCTTTAGCATTTCGGAATCTCTTGGCTTAGCTATCGAGAAGCGCAAAGGCTTACTTAGCAACATCCCGACAAGGTTGTCTAAGTCATGTCGCAGGTTCTGTCGCAAGAAACACCCATCCCGTGACAGATGTGCTTACTTTCATAATGGTTGTTCGATTATTAATTTCATTAAAGAATGTGGTTAATAACGTGTCCATATAAAAATAAATGAAGCTATTCATATAAAAATATATATATATATATATATATATATATATATATATATATATATATATATATATATATATTATTAAATTTAAGTAATGATATATTTTAAAAAATTTTAGTATCCAAATAGTGTATCAACAAATGAATAATTACTCATACTCGATAATAATTAACTTTTTAATACTATTATTAATAAGATAAACCAAATAAATAATTGTTAAATCCCTCCTTATACACATTCATTGTTTAATTTTATATTATAGGTAGGATCTAGCCTAACTCTTACCTTAAAAAAAAATTAATAATTTCTAATTTAAAATACATCTTGATGATGCATTTCAAATATATTTTTGAATTTCCTAGTCATGTACTGGCCTCGCCTTACGCTTTGCACCAATTAATTCTAAATTTATACAGCAATTAATTAATACGTTCACTATTTTGTAAAAAAACGTGGCTTTCTAGAAGATATAAAAGTCACACTCTTTGATCAAAGTTTGAATTTGGAAAGAAAGAAAGAAAAAAGGAGGCGGCACCAATTAATACAATTCACTATCTTGTCAAAGAACGTGGCTTTCTAGATTGAATTTAGAAAGAAAAAACGATGCGGCATTAATTGGAAGTTGCATAATTTGACAAACAAATTTTGAAATTTATATTCTTTAATTAAAGTTTGAATTCTGAAAATTCAAACTTTGAATTTAAAAAGAAGGGCACTGATTGGGAGTTGCACAATTTAAAAAACAAATTTAAAAAGCCACATTCTTTGGTAATGGTCAATTTGGTTACATGCATATCACTTAATGGACATGACCTGCATTGCATGTCTTTATGAAATACGCCTTACCTAAGTTGTATGATTCATCTAGCATGAAGTTGTATTATTAATCTAGCATGACATGACTAACTAATTTTTTATCAACAGATTTTAGTCTTTTTTATGAATTTTGATTGTAATCTAATAACTTTATGGCTAGCGATGTAGGATATTGCATAGATAAAATTTTAACTTATATTATATTATAATTTATAATTTTCTATCTTTTTATTTGTCTTTTATCACATTAAAATAAGAGAACATTTACTATATAAATAAGTCTATATCATTTTAGACACCCAATCAATCTTCACACTACTATAATTACATTGTTTGTGAGCAAAAGAAATAAGAAATTCAAGAAAATATGGGTAATGAAGAGAGAGACGAAAGCTTTGCATATGCCGATCAATTGGCGGCAAGTTCAGTGCTCCCTATGACCATGCAAGCAGTAATTGAGCTGGGAGTTTTTGAGATCATAGCCAAAGCTGGTCCTGGAGCAAAGCTCTCAGCTTCAGAGATTACCGTTCAGTTGCCTGCCACCAAGAACAAAGATGCACCCATGATGCTGGACCGGATTCTCAGGCTTCTGGCTAGCCACAGTATTGTTGAATGCTCACTTGATGATGTAGATGGTTCTCAGAGACTCTACAGTCTGAATGAAGTTTCCAAATACTTTGTGCCTAAGCAAGACGGTGTCTCATTAGGCCCCTTAATGGCCTTAATTCAGGACAAGGTGTTTCTTGATAGCTGGTTTGTCTACTCTTTCTCATTTTGATTCTCTATAATTTTATTTTTATTGAGAACAATATCAACACATTGGTTAGCATATATACTTTTAATAAAATAATTCGTATATATACGTTTAATCAAATCAATTCAAGAGTTAGATGAAATATTGTTGATGGTGTTTTATTTGCGAAGGGTAGGAAGAAAAGTGTTTTCCATCAAGGATATTTTCTTCTTTTACTTGCAGAGAAAATGAGAGTAGTATAAAAAAGATAATGTATTTTGTTCAATTGAGAGCATTTATTGAATACTGTTCTTTAATTTTGGCAGAAATTTTTGTCAAGAAAAAAAAAATTTTAACTTCACCAGAATTTTGCTCAATTAAAAGATTCTCATAAAGAGAAACTAGAAAATAAAAATCTTTTAAGGGAAAAAATAAAAGTTAGCAAGACCTAGCTACATGAAATGGTAAACAAACTACATATACACTAATTTATGATATTGTTAAAATTCAGTAACCCACCCGCATAATGTCATTACCCTATTTTCTAATTTCTTTTCTTTTTATAAAGATGTACGTGACAATTATGCGTTAAGATAAAACATTCGATTCTACGAGGAAATGAATCTTTATCTTATCTTTTAACGATATTAAGACATATATTCATCGTCGTATATATAATTATAATTTGTGTGTATCCATATATTTTTATCAACGACGAATCAGTAAATCTGAAAAAAATACGACCAATGCAAAATGTGGATATAATGAATACAGGATTTGGATCTGAATCCAATTATGGAGTGATTAATTAATTGATCGTGTAGGCCCCAATTGAAAGAAGCTATTATTGAAGGAGGAGTTCCATTCAATAGAGTCCATGGAATGCATGCGTTCGAGTATACAGGATTGCACCCCAGGTTCAATCAAGTTTTCAATACAGCGATGCACAACCTTAGTGCTTTCATCATCCAAGAAATCCTTGAGGCTTACAAGGGTTTCGAGCACATAAAGCAACTGGTCGATGTTGGTGGTGGCCTTGGCAATACCCTTAAAGCTATTACTACCAAGTATTCCCACATTAAGGGTATCAATTTCGACTTGCCTCAAGTTGTACAGCATGCACCAGAGTATCCTGGTATCAACTATCACTTATTTTTATGATAATGTGAGAGACATTACTTAGCAGTTTTTAAATAATTTTCTTTAAATGCCAAACTAATAATAAATTCTACAGAAGGTTGAAGGCAAGAAACTTTATTTGGGTTTTCCCACAATCTTTTTTTTTTTTAATGTCAATGTTTTGAAGAATAATATATTATAATTAGAAAATGGTAAACAAAGAAAATGCAGATTTTTCTTTATTTTGTTGCAAAAAGACTTTTAACCGAACTCGATTTGCTATATTTTCAATTTATTGAGAAAATCAGACCTGATTTACTATTGTTTTTGTGTCTAAACTTTTTGCTTGAATACCAATGCTCTTATGAATTTTTTGTCCATCCTACGGCCAGATCTTAACAGAGGAAACTAAATTGTATGTAGTACAGGTATTGAGCATGTAGGGGGTGATATGTTGCAGAGTGTTCCAAAAGGTGATGCCATTTTAATGAAGGTAAGTTTAATTTGAATTCAATTTACAGATATTAATATTATGTGTACGACCCTTGAACAAATTTCATAATATTTCATATTTTTTAGTGGATATTGCATGATTGGAGCGATGAACACTGCTTGAAGTTGTTGAAGAATTGCTATAAAAGTATTCCGGAAGATGGAAAGGTAATTGTTGTGGAGTCAATACTTCCAGAACTGCCTGATACTAGCACTGTGTCGAAAAGAACTTCCCTAGTTGATGTCCTGATGATGACTCAAAATCCGGGAGGAAAGGAGCGAACAAAGCATGAATTCATGACCTTGGCTACTGGAGCTGGATTTAGTGGCATCAAAATTGAATGCTTTACTCGTACTGCAGGGGTTATGGAGTTCTATAAGTAGCCAATGAATGCCCATAAATTCTATGAATTGTACCTCGTTTGATCATTTGGAAGCAACTTTTACATTTTAAATTTTGATTCAATAATGTATTTGTTGTGCTTATCTTTTAATAATTAATCTTATCTCATGAGAGCATTTACATTTATGTATGATTAAAATTTAATTTTATTTTAATGACTATCACATATCTCTAAAAGGTCACTGACATTATCAGCACATGATAAAAAATAAAAAGTAAATTTAATCACTTATATTGTATTTGTTTTTGAACAGTGGACATCATTTTTTTTTCCATTTACTATAGCATAATTGATACATATGTATATACACAGTTATCTACGGCACTACTAAAAAAATAATATTTACTATGTTATTTTAATGTTAATAATTATTTATAGTAACACTTATTAGTAATATCAATAATCTAGCAGTAAAAAAAATAGGGACACTTGTAAGTAGTATCAGGGATTACTATTACTACAATATTATAACTATTATGACACTATAATAATAAAAATTACTAATTATTATTACATGTCAAAAGTTTGTTTCACTATAGTATTATTAATTTTATGACACCCCAGTGACAATGTTTAGCAACAATTATTATATGTTAAAAGTTCATTTAAATATATTATCGCTAATATTATGACACGCTCTGACAATTATTACATGTCAATAATTTGTTTTTATACCAACAAATATGACATCATAAAATATAAACAATCATATCTTAGTGTCAATAATTATTATTTCTATAATATCATTAGTACAATCACTCTAATGGAGCTTATATTTTATGATACTTTTTTTTTAGTGTCAATGACTTTTAATTATATTTATGTTATGACATTTTTTATGTTCCCTACTGTTTTCATTGTTATTTTAGTTTTGCCAATCAAATGATGTAATTTAAAGAAAATATTAGAAGTAAGCTGAACTGCTAAAGTGAATAATTAAATATAAGATTCTCAATAAAATTTAAATAAAAAATTAATACAATATAATAGTAAAATAAATATTCCAAATATAATTTGAGAACAATATAATGACAATTTACAGAAATCAATCATTTATCCTGAGAACATCTACTCCTTGACCTTCCCCTTTCCCTTTACTTTCCCCACCTACAAGTGCATCATACAGTCAATTAGCTAGTATGTTACACCAATCAATTATTGGATATTTAATTACAATAAAAATATGCTTATAATTTTACCGGATTATTGTATACTACAATTAACTTTACAACATAAGTGGCCCACTTATTGCGAAGTTGCGAAATATCATCCACAATGTACTTACTTATCACAACCCTTTAACTTAAAAAATAAAGCAACAAAATGTGTAGATTTATTTTTAAATATGTTCTAATTAACATAAAAAATCTATTTAATACAAATAAAGAGTATCACTATATTAAACAATAATTACCAATGCTCCCTAACAAGTTGATACTTTATAATAATTATTTTACTTCACTCAATGTTACTTTAGCATTCAACATTTCTTACACCTTCTATTTCTACATTCAACAACTATAATCATTCTAGTTTACACTAATATACTTTAAGTACATAGTAGAACACATTAAAAGTTAGCATTAATTTTGGCAAACAACTTATTGAGTGCATTAAACAAAACATTGATAAGTTAAAAAACAGTAATAAATCTACCAACTTCATTTAAATATACAATAAGATAAAATCTGAATATATAGTGTTGTAGCTTTTACCTATAATAATTATGCCAAATAAAGTGTATGTGATTATCATAAACATACAAAGAACTTCCTCTCTCATCCATAGGTACTATATACACAGATATTGCAAATTCTAAGCATCAAGCAGCAAACAATTCACCCATTAAATATTTTCACAATTCACATAATCTAAGCCAATCAATTTATCATAAACAGTGGTAATTGTTCAATTAAACATTGTTTTAGATCATAATTCATCCCACACTGTATTCTTCAACAAAATATCAAAAAATGTTATTATGGAACATACATTATTTTCACGAATGTAAAAATCTCAAACAATCTATTGGATGTACTTCATCACTTAATAGCCACATTCAAAGGTTCTAGATCGTTTCAGACACTAAAAAAAATAAAACTTAATCTCAAATAAATTGTTGAAAGTAACAATGAATGTTATAATTTTATTTTGCTATACCTTGAGAAAGACCTATTGCACAAACTTCTTTTTGTTAGTTTTCACTTGATGCAATATTGTCCAACTATAAGCAATAAATAACGGATGTCAACAAGTGAATCGAAAACCAAATAATAATAATAGTAATAATAATAATAAGTAAATTAATCAGAAACACATTCATTCACCATCTGTCTTAACTTATTATCTGGTTTGTCATATAATAAATCAAGATAATATACTTTGTGCCTCACCATATCAATTGCTACTCTAGTGGTCACTAAAAATTCCAATTAGAAAAAATAACAAAGAGATTACCAAATAAATTTAAATCATCCGTGCAAACAAATTGGGTTATATGGGAAAACAATGATCTAGGTTATGTATCTTGTCCAATCCTATTTATTTAAATAATAACTCATTTCATGCATACTTTATAAACAATAGTTCAAAAATACCCTTCTATAAATTTAATGTAAGTTTATTGAATAATTCATTGAGGACAAAATAAGATTTTGATTTAAATAATTGTAAAATAATTAAAAATTAAAATATCAAGAACTATTAAATAAACATCCGACTTTTTGCATAAATTTAAAATTTAAAATAACTTAAAAAATAAAAATAAAACTATATATATATATATATATATATATATATATATATATATATGTATATAGTGTGTGTTTTTTTTTATCTTTTATCGTATCCCTGACTTTAATAAGAACAATGATCCCATATTGAAAACTTATTATTATTAATATTATTATTATATTAAAAAAATTTAGTTGACTTGATTAAATATTTAATTAGCATATAATAATAATAATAAGTGTCCAATATGGGATCATTGTTCATATTAAAGTTAGGGATACGATAAAAGATTAAAAAAACACACACTTTAATGTTGTGTTTTTTGTTTTGTAATATTTCAAATATGTGTTTTTATGTCTTTTGCATGTATTTTGTTACGTAAATGAAGAACTCTGTATTTACTTTAGTATTGATTGATTATTTATTTAATTATTTATTTTGACTATATGAAAGTTTGTGACAAGCTAAAGAACCAAAAAAAAAAAATCAATATATGAAATCTATGTTTTTTTTTCTTATTTTGTCCTAAATATATATTTGTCATATTATTTAGTGTTATTATTGTTTATTCATTAAATTATCCTTAAATTATAAATTGATACAGAAATCATATGTTATTTAATTGTGTTTAAGAGTTTTATTTTAAAATAGTTTATATATCCTTAATTAGAAATCCTAATTTGCCCTCAATGAATTATAAAAATAACTAACCAATAATTTTTTGAGTGGAATTTTTTTTTGCAAATAATGAACTATTTAGTGTAAACAACTAGCTGATAACTCCTTGCAAGTTATTGAAAAGTAACGACTAACCGATATCTAGTTAATAATTCAAATTTGTGCATAACGGTCATTCGCACAAGGTTACATTTATCCATCATCAGTTTATGTCTGTTTTCTATCAATCACAAATACGTCGTGAAGGCATGACATATGTTATATATTACGAAAATGTAGTTACTGCATGATAGACTGGTGACATATTGGTATCTATCATAAAAAATCTGTCATAGATTAGCGTTTTTTAGTAGTACAACTAGACACAATTATTAAGTTATCTAATATTATTTTTCTTTTAATAATAACGCACATAGAATTAATTTATTTTTTAAGTTATCATGGCATCCACCCCACCCTCCAAAATAAATGTATCTATTAGAAATGAATGTTTGATATTTTATTTTGAATTCTAAAGGTGAAATTAACTTGATTTTCCTCTCATTTGCACATTGAAAGTTGGGTTATTATATGTCTTTATTTTTATCAATAATGGTAGATATATTTTTTTAAAAATATTATAAAATAAAATATATTATATATATTAAAATTTATATTTTTTTATTTTTTAATTGACTCTTAATTTTAGTATGATCAGAAATTCTTGATTAGAACACATATTTTTAAACTAAATTTGAGTAATGACATGATTAGAAAATTTTAATATTACAAGTAGTGTGTCAGCAAATTAGTAACTACTAATGCCCAATCATAATTAACATTTTATGCTATCATTAATAAGATAGACCAAATCAATATTTGTGAATTTAAAATACATATTGATAATGCATTTCAAACGTGCTTTATAATTTCCTGGTCATGTACTGCCATGCTTGTCATGTGTATTGCCCAAGCCTACTTTATGCACTGCAAGTAATTAATGCTTCTTTTTTATAGTAATTAATGCTATATATCTCAAATTTTTTATTTCAAATAATTAACTTAAATGATGTGATATTTATCAATTGGTTGTTAAGATAATATAGTTAATTCACTTTAATTTTATTAACCAATTAATGAATATCACATTATTTGACAAAAAAAATTTGGGATGTATAATAATATTATTATTGTATTATATTATTCATTCTCAAACCTGTCTTTAAGATGTCTCCAGGAGGTTTGAATCCAATAATAGCGAGCTGCGAGCAAAAATTGTGATTTCTATTGTGATATTGTTAGCCATCCACCATTGCTTAGTTTGGGTTGCAAGTGTGCAGTAAGCAAAGACACAACAGCAAGACTTGGCTAAATTGCTTAAGTGTGATGCTGCAGCTAATTAGCTTGGTACCTCGAGAAGAAAACCTTAGCGTGTGCTTACTTTGAGAATGGTTGTTCGATTATTAATTTTATTAAAGAATATGATTAATAATGTGTCCATATCAAAATAAATGAAGCTATTCATATAAAAAAATTATATATATATATATAATTAAATTTAAGTAATGATATGTTTTAAAAAATTTTAGTATCCAAATGGTGTATCAGCAAATGAATAATTACTAACGCTCGATAATAATTAACTTTTTAATGCTATTATTAATAAGATAAACCAAATTAATAATTGTTAAATCTCTTCTTATTTATCATTTAATTTATATTACAGATAGGGGTCTAACCTAACTCTTACCTTAAAAAAATTAATAATTTCTAATTTAATATACATGTTGATGATGCATTTTAAATATATTTTTGAATTTCCTGGTCATGTACTGGCCTTGCCTTACGCTTTGCATGCAATTAATGCTAAATTTACAAAGCAATTAATTAATACGATTTACTATTTTGTCAAAGAGCATGGCTTTCTAGAAGATATAAAAGCCACACTCTTTGATCAAAGTTCAAAATTGGAAAGAAAGAAAGAAAAAAAGAAAGTGACACCAATTAATAGGATTCTCTATCTTGTCAAAGAATGCCGCTTTCTAGAAGATATAAAAGCCACACTTTTTTTATGAAAGTTTGAATTTGAAAAAAAAAGAAAAAAAAAGAAGCGATAGAGAGTTGCACAATTTGACAAACAGATTTTGAAAATTATATTCTTTGATTAAAGTTTGAATTCTAAAAATTCTAACTTTGAATTTTAAAATAAGGGCACCGATTGGGAGTTACAAAATTTGATAAACAAATTTAGAAAGCCACAGTCTTTAATAATGGTTAATTTGACTACATGCATATCACTTAATGGATATGACATATATTGCGTGTCTTTATGAAATACGCCTTACTTAATTAAGCACGTTTGGATTGATTGGAAGCTAAACCGTCAAGTGCTAATTTATAAGTGGAAGCCAACTTAGCAAAATTTGACTTTGAATTTAAAAAGAAGGGCACCGATTGGGAGTTACAAAATTTGGCAAACAAATTTAGAAAGCCACATTCTTTGATAATGGTTGATTTGGCTACATGCATATCACTTAACGAACATGACATACGTTGCATCTCTTTATGAAATATGCCTTACCTAATTAAGCACATCTAGATTGATTGAAGGCTAAATCGTCAAGTGCTAATTTATAAGCGGAAGCCAGCCTGATACGGAAAAGCTAAGTTAGGTTGCTAAGTTGTATTATTCATCTAGCATGAAGTTGTATTATCCATCCAGCATGACATGAATAACTGAATTTTTTATTAATAGATTTTAGTCTTTTTATGAATTTCGAAAAAAATTTGATTATAATCTAATAACTCTATCCCTATCATATCATTAACATATAAATCCACACATCTGTTGGCAAGTCGGCTATGATATTAATTAATTATAATAGCCTATTGTCACGGGATGGGTGTTTTGCACAGCAAACCCGTGCGGCACTTAGACAACCTTATCGGGATGTTAGCTCATGCGGCCCGTAACACTATGCTCAGTAACCAAGTATATATTGTTCGCTTTTCAGCACATAATCTATCATAGTTTTCTTATTGGGCTTAGTAGTCTAAAACGCCTCTGTTTAGTTAGGAGAGCTCGTAGTATATAAATTAGTCCAAGAACTCTCTTGCTAGAAATGTGAGATTTTACATAAAATTTATGGTTTAGCTCATATGGCAAAGAGCAGTCTTCCTAGGACTCAGGTCTTGAATTTAAGTTTTAGTGGTGGCATGAATAGATAATATGAAAAGATGTAGGCATTATTAATGTTTTACCGTAATAGCTTTGGCCCACTAACCAAGTAGATGCTGTACATGTCTGCTTTGGACGCACAACATGTCATTGATTTAAGATTGGATTTTGTAACCCAGAATGTATCTTCTTAATTAAAAGAGCACATGATTTATAAACTAATCTAAAAACTCTCTTGATACCAATTATAACAACCTAGACCCATTAACCAAGAAAATATTATCTTTTTTGGGCATATAGCCCGTCACATTTGCCTAGTTCGCAAAGCCCATAGCTTATAACCTAGTCTTGAAATTCTATTGCTAGCAATATGAGATGTTACATATAGTATATTAAAATTTGTATTTTTTTAATATTTTAATTTATCCTTTATTTTAATAAAGAAATGGATTCTTTTATTTTTTATTTACTTTACATATAATATGGCTCATTTCATTCTTTATATATATCTCTCTCTGTGTGTGCGTGTGTGTGTTTTTTTTTAATAAGTAACCACTTATATTATTAAAGGGATAAGTTATATAAAAATGAAAACACCTACTCTAATATAGTGCATTTTATCTTATAATATATTATAATTTATAATTTTCCATCTTTTTTTGTCCTTTATCACATTAAAATAAAAGACCATTTACTAAATAATAAGTCTATATCATTTTGGACACCCAATCAATCTTCACACTACCATAAATGCATTGTTTGTGAGCAAAAGAAAGAGAAACTAAATAAAATATGGGTAATGAAGAAAGAGACGAAAGCTTTGCATTACTGATCAATTGGCGACAGGTTCACTGCTCCCCATGACTATGTAAGCAGTAATTGAGCTGGGAGTTTTCGAGATCATAGCCAAAACTGGTCCTGGAGCAAGGCTCTTAGCTTCAGAGATTGCCGCTCAATTGCCTGCCACTAAGAACAAAGATGCACCCATGATGCTGGATCAGATATTCAAGCTTCTGGCTAGCTATAGTGTTGTTGAATGCTCACTTGATGATGTAGATGGTTCTCAAAGACTCTACAGTCTGAATAATGTTTCCAAATACTTTGTGCCTAACCAAGACGGTGTCTCATTAGGCCCCTTAATGGCCTTAATTTAGGACAAGGTATTTCTTGGCAGCCGGTTTGTTTGCTCTCTCTCATTTTGATTCTCTGTAATTTTATTTTTATTGAGAACAATATCAACACATTGGTCAGTATATATACTTTTAATAAAATTATTAATATATATATGTTTAATCAAATGAATTCAAGAATTAAATGAAATATTGTTGATGGTGTTTTATTTGCAGAGGGTAAGAAGAAAAGTGTTTTCTATCGAGGATATTTTCTTCATTTTCTTACAAAGAAAATGAGAGTAGTATGAAAAAGACAATGTATTTTTTTCTATTGAGAGCATTTATTGAATATTGTTCTTTAATTTTGACAAAAATTTTTGTAGAAAAAAAATTTTTAACTTCATCCCCAGAATTTTGCTCAATTTAAAGATTCTCATGGAGAGAAATTAGAAAATAAAAGTCTTTTAGGGGAAAAAATAAAAGTTACAGGACCTAGCTATATGAAATAGTAATACAAACTACATATGTACTAATTTTTGATACTGTTAAAATTCAGTAACCCACCTGGATGATGTTATTACCCTTTTTCTAAAAAAAATATACGGCCAATGCAAAATGTGGGTATAATGAATAGAGGATTCTGATTTGAATCCAGTTATGGACTGATTGATTAATTGATCGTGTAGGCCCTAATTGAAAGAAGCTATTATTGAAGGAGGAGTTCCATTTGATAGAGTCCATGGAATGCACACTCTCGAGTATATGGGATTGCAACCCAGGTTCATTCAAGTTTTGAATACAGCGATGTACAACCTTAATGCTTTCGTCATCCAGGAAATCTTTGAGGCTTACAAGGGTTTCGAGCACATAAAGCAACTTGTCGATGTCGGTGGTGGCCTTGGCAGTACCCTTAAAGCTATCATTGCCAAGTATTCCCACATTAAGGGTATCAATTTTGACTTGCCTCATGTTGTACAGCATGCACCAGAGTATCCAGGTATGAATTATCACTTATTTTTATGATAATGTGATAGACATGGCTTAGTAGTTTTTAAATAATTTTCTTTAAACTAATAAAATTCTACGGAAGGTTGAAGGCAAGGAATTTTATTTGGGTTATTCCCAAAATCCTTTTTTTTTTAAATGTCAATGTTTTGAAGAAATATATATTATAATGAGAAAATGGTAAACAAAAAAAATGCAGATTTTTTTTTTATTTTGTTGGCAAAAAGACTGGTAACCGAACTCAACTTACTGTGTTTTCAATTTATTGAGAAAATCATACCCGATTTATTCTTGTTTTTGTGTCTAAACTTTTTGCTCGAACATCAATGCTCTTATGAATTCTCTTTCCATCCTACGACCAGATCCTAATAGATGAAAGTAAATTGTATGTAGTACAAGTGTTGAGCATGTAAGGGGTGATATGTTGCAAAGTGTTCCAAAAGGTGATGCCATTTTAATGAAGGTAAGTTTAATTTGAATTTAATTTGCAGATATTAATATTATGCGTTCGACCTTTGAACAAATTTCATAATATTTCATATTTTTTGGAGGATACTGCACGATTGGAGCGATGAACACTGCTTGAAGTTGTTGAAGAATTGCTACAAAAGTATTCCAAAAGATGGAAAGGTAATTGTTGTGGAGTCAATACTTCCAGAACTGCCTGATACTAGCACTATGCCAAAAAGAGCTTCCCAAGTTGATGTCCTGATGATGACTCAAAATCTGGGAGGAAAAGAACAAACAAACTATTAATTCATGACCTTCGCTACTGGAGCTGGATTCAGTGACATCAAAATTGAATGCTTTACTCATACGAGAGGTGTTATGGAGTTCTATAAGTAGCCAATGAATGGCCATGAATTCTATGAATTGTACCTTGTTTGATCATTTGGAAGCAACTTTTACATTTAAATTTTGATTCAATAACGTATTTGTTGTGTTTATTGTTATCTAAATTTTATTGAACTAGTAAGCGCACGAATATTTTGAAGTATAGATTAATAGTGACGAGTGTCGATCCCATGAGGAGGTAGATTTTAATTATGTAGAATTATTATTATTTTTTATTATTTATGCATTTTTGTGAAATTTCTTAGTTTATTCTATCCTAAAATTGAAATTAAAATGGTGAGAATAAATTGAGACTTGATCAATGTAATAAAGTTCTTGAGTCTTACGATTCACACTCAACATTTCACCATGGGCTTAATATTTATTTTTTAGTTCCAATTAATTTATGAGGGGGGTATTTCCATTCCTCATAAACCTAACTCTAATAAACATGACATCAAGTGCTCATTGTACCAGGAAGAATAATTTCATGTTAAATGTGGTATCAAGAACATGTTGTACCAGGTAATAATAGTTTAACTGTCGACAAGGTGGCAAGACTATCCACTAATTAACCTAGATAAATTCTATGTCAACAATGAGTCAAGACCTACCACATAAATTAGAGGGAGATTTTCTCTAATAAATTTAGTGTAAAGCGCTCACCGTGCCAAATAGTAATAATTTTGCACTAGAGAACTGGTATATCAGTGCAATATCTAGACAAGATTATTAACTATTTGTCTACGATAAGTCAAAACAATTTAAATAAATTAGAGAAAGGAAAAATAAACTTACCAAATTAAGCCCATAGATTATGTTGAGTCTTCACCTTTAACCTAAACTTGAAAATAAATTAGCTACTCATTTTATAATAAGGGGTAAAATGGGAATTTTACTAAAATACGTAGAAAATATAAGATGGAGAAGGAATTACAGAAAATAGAGCCCAAAATGAATTTAGGGGTATCAAATTAAGGGGGAACCCCTTATTTATAGATACAACAAGTAAATCATAGCCATCGGATGAAAAGAATTTGGACACCCAGGATTACGCCCTGTGGTACTCTGATTAGTTGGAACACGTCACCAGGACTGTCATTCCGTATATATGCATGTACGGTACGCGCGAGTTTTGGTTCACTGATATTCTGCCATGTCATCAGTCGATATAAAAGTCAACAAATATGATCTAGTGCATTGTATGTATTGTAAGCTCATTTTTCGGTCCAATATACTTATGCCACATCATCCATCAATGACACATCATCAGTCAATCAAACGTCTGCAATCAACACCACGTCATCAGTCAACGCCACATCAGCGGGACCCACCAAAATCTTAAAATTATGATTTTACGCTTTATGTCTTTCCTAAAGTTTTCAGCTGTTCTGAGTTTAAAAATACTGTCTGTTTTACTGTCCGACTTCTAGTTTATTAAAAAATGAATAGAATACCCCTAAAATACATAAAATATTTAAAATACACATAAACATAGACAATTAAATATTAGGGGACTGAAAATACATAAAGGTGGAGATGTTAGTGAGACTTTAGGGTGTAAAATGATGATTTTACCCTTTATAAATATACATTCTCTAGGACTCAACACACCCCCAACCGGCTTATTGCTAGTCCCTAGCAAATTAAGCGATAACAAAATTCAACCAAATTTTTTTGTTTCTAAAGGCAATTATGTTTACTTCTTTAATTAGATTAATGACAATAATCAAATAAAAGTATAAGCATTATCTCCAGCCTAAAAAGATATCACTCGCACATCAGCCATCCACATGAGTCAGTCAAGCAAACACATGCAAATTGATCGATTATCAGAGCTACATTAATTAAGCCACTTTCAAGTGTGATATATCAACCCCAAAATTTCATAGGTTAAAGTGACATTCTCAGAAAAAAATAAACCCAAGAAAAACAGTCGCTCTAAAAATGATAACTTGAGAGAAATTAATGAATGGTAATATCACGCACTCTCATCAAGAATAATGCCCACAGCTTAGCATATAGTATGACACCAATTAAAATGAAATGATAGTCAAACCAACTCTTTATATGTGTGTGTGTGTGTGTGTGTGTGTGTGTGTGTATGTGTGTGTGTGTGTGTCACTACATAATTTTAGTCTATATTACTAGATTCTATATCAAACTATAGGTCCCTAAAATCAAGAAGAATTTTTATTAGAATGTAATGTAGGTTAAGAGTATGGCTAACAAAGAAGAGACAATAGGAAAAACAAAATATTGTTTGAGAAAATAAAATAGAGATATTTTGAAAATTATAAGGTGCAATTCATTTATTATTATTATTTTTCTTTTTTTTTTCTTTTTCATATATATATATATTGCACAAATTTTTTTAAATAATCATCTAAAATTTTCTCAAACATGAGTAGGTGATGAAACACATAAAACGTAGGGTACTACTCTAAATTAGAGTAGAGCAGGATGATGAGTTAACAAAGAAAACATAATAATTTTTTTTTTATCTAGGTTCAAAATGGCTAACTATGGATATTTTACAAAAGGGATGGCTGAAAAAGACTCAAACGGGTCAAAGATGGCTTTTCCATCATCTTTTAGGGCTCTAAATAATCTTATATTTTTACTAGGTCAATGGACTTTTAGATGTAGCAACACAATTTTTTTTTTTTTTTTATGTTTGACTCAAAAGAAAATATAGAGATCATGTATAGTAAATTATATGAAAAATGGGCAAAAATGGTTACTCTTCAAGAAAAATGATAGGCTTAAAAGCTCACTTGGAATTTATTAGGACATGTGCATTCCTTCAAGTAACTTAACCAATTTTATTCGTTAGCTCGCTCAATTCTCATTTGTCACTAACATCAGCATGCAGAGTAGTAAATATGATGTAACAAAATTCAAGGTCAAAGATAATACAAAGACGAGAATTTGAAAGTCATCATGTCATTTAATGTCAAAAGATCACAAAAAATACCTTTTTTATTTTTTATTTTTTATTTTTTATATCAAAGACTAAGAAGATGCGTTTCTAGAGTCACTAAACTCCATATTCAGCCATTTTTGACTCAAAAATTAAGCCAAAGTTAGTTCCTACAACAAAAATTAGTAGAAACTTCTCCAAGATTAAGATATTCCACAATCATCAACTATTCCCTCCCCCCAACCAGAATGAAATATTGTCCTCAATGTTTTAAAGGAAAGAAGTAGGGTTTAGAAGACATAACCTGAGTGTTGCAACACAAAATGAAAGAAAACATTTATAGATGGAGAGTTAAATCTAATTTATGCTTTTTACTGCTGCTGCTATCATCATCAGTCGACCAATCTAATTCCCTCCCCCCAACCAGAATGAAATATTGTCCTTAATGTTTTAAAGGAAAGAAGTAGGGTTTAGAAAACATAACCTGAGTGTTGCAACACAAAATGAAAGAAAACATTTATAGATGGAGAGTTAAATCTAATTTATGCTTCTTACTACTGCTACTATCATCATCAGTCGACCAATCTAAAGAAGAGGTCCTAGGATCTGGCTCTAATTTATAAGCTTGTAAAATATCAATTAACTAGTTAGCAGTAGGGGCACAAATAAAAAAATTTTTTTATTGTGAAAGGAATGAAATGATTTTTTATTGCATGGTTAAGAAATGCAAGTAAGCCATCAAAAACGTTATTAACATTTAGCAAACCGATTAGTTTTTGATGAATGTTCAGATTGACCCAAGATGCAAATGTAAATAATGCCTCTAAAGTTGTAAGATCTCCTGGTAAGAAAATGAAAGTTTTAGCATGTTGTAGCATTTCAGATAGTCTTTCTTGCATGGTGGAGACAACTAACTCCTCTCCAATTGGTGGGCCGGGCATGCTTACAAAAGGTTTTGAGGTTTTTGCAATGATGCCTAGTACTTGGCTTCCTCTATTGTAGGCAGCTTCTGCAATAAGCTTTGATAACCCTCGATCACCTCCTCCATATACTAACTGTATTTTTCTCTCTGCTAGGACTCGACTAAGATCTATGGTTGCTTCAATAAACTCTTTATACTTTCTATAGTGAAACCCAGAAACCACACAAATGTTCTTAAATTATCTACTTGAAGGTGCTGCCATTGAGACAATCATAAAAAGAAAAAACCAACTTGTGAATGTTTAATAAAAAAAGCTCATATTTAAAGATCTTATTAACAATCATAATGACACACAGCTGTAAAGGAAGTGGTACATTTTTCAAATGACGCGTGAAGTTTGTGGCTTTAAAGTCAAAAGCAAAAAGTAGACAACAGGAAAAGATAACACAATAATGCAAATGATAAAAGAACAGTAAATAAAAATGATATGTACTAGTAGTTGTGATTGTGGCTTACATCTTCTTCTGGTTTTACGTTCAGAAACAACTTGAACGCCCTTTATGGGTCGAGGATAAGCTTCCCATCCAGTTTTCTTATAAACTGGTAAGCAAGGTCGTTTATAGTCAGATTCTTGAGACTATATCTTGTATGTTCTTTTTGGAATAAAGGCCATAACTAGAGAATTGCTCTCTGTACGTATCCACTGGAATGCGTTTCAAGAGACAAAAGGATATTATCTAATGACTCTTTATTCAAGCCATCCCTAATGAATTGAATCTTGTCTTCCCAGTTATTAGACAGCATTCCCAAAGTACACTTCTCTTTATTGCATTCTATTTTGGCACACTTATGACAAGCAACTAGAAGCCGTCGAGCTCTTCGTTTTCTTGAGTAGTTTCCTTTACCAAAACTAGGCATATATGCAATAAATTTGGGGGGTAACTCACCTGCCAATCGTACTTCGGCTTCAATTAACCATCAGATGTTAGTAGGGATGTTATTTCTTATAAGTAATCACATGTGTTCGGACCATGCTTTATAGATTGTAAGGAGAGCATTCTAAGGAAGTAAAAGAAATCATTTGTGAAGCTTTGCCAAAATTGTGTTTTTATCCATTTTGTCTCCTCAGAATATTAGTTATTATGGGAAACTGAAGTAACCAACTTTGAGTGTTACGAAGTACCGTTATCCATCATTTAACCGGGATAACAAATTAAAACACACTTAAATAAAATAAAGCATGTCAAATTAAGTAACACGTGAAAGCAAACAAAATAAAAACACACAACGAAAAGAAAAAAAAATGCGTATAAGCAAAAAACTACTTACAAACGTCCTCTTATTGAATTTACCTCAAGTTCTAATTGGATTTCATAGATACCTCAAGTTTAAGCTCGAGTTTTGTCAATGATTCTGATGGGATGAGATTTTCCCTAGATGTTGCCAATTGCTCTTCTTTTAATTTCTAGTTATTAGTATCCATGAATGGTGATGAATCGAGTGCGGCATTAATCTGGTAAAAAACTATACCAAAGTGAGTTAACCATTCTTGTAAAGGGTCATCACTAAGGTTAGAAGAAAGATTAGATCAACTAATTCTTCAATAAAATTTATATCAATAATTTCATTGTTCCCATCATGAGGTTATTTGGCAATGTTGAAGATATTAAGCTCCATAGTCATATTGCCAAAAGATAACTTCATATTTTTGGTCTTGCATTGAATATGAGCATCAAAAGTTGCTAAGAAAGGTCGGCCTAGAATATTACGAATGTGCTTTTTTGAGTCCTGCATTGGTTGAGTATCAATTACAATAAAATCAACAGGAAAATAAAACTTATCGACCTGGATAAGCACGTCCTCCACAATACCACGAGGTATTTTTATAGACCAATCTGTAAGTTGTAACACAACTGGAGTTGGGTTTAATTCTCCTAATCCAAGTTTCATAAATACAGAATAAGGCAAAAGATTTACACTAGCTCCCAAGTCCAACAAAGCATTCTCAAATGTATGGTTCCCAATACTACATGAGATAGTAGGAGATCCTAGGTCTTTAAAATTTGGAGGAATTTTTTGTTGGAGTATAGATATAATGTTTTCAGTTAAAAATGCCTTCTGTTAAGCATGAATGCTTCTTTTTTTAGTGCATAGGTCTTTAAGAAACTCAGTATAAGACGGCACTTGCTTTATAGCATCAAGTAAGGGAATGTTAATACTTACCTGTTTAAATATCTCTATAATGTCACCTGTGGAATTTCCCTTTTTTTACTTTAGTTAACCTCTGAGGGAATAGAGCTTTGGGAACATATTTTTGTGAACAACTTTCTTCTTTTTCCTTTGATGAATCCTCAAAATCTACAGGCACAACTTGATTTATCTTTGTCACTAGCATCTCTACCTTGTTGTCAATTTCTTTTCCTTTTCGTAAGGTCATCATACCTTTGACCTCTTCATATTGCTGGGTTGAGTCAGTACTTAATTCATGTACTCCTTTAGGATTTTGCACTGGCTGACTTGTGAATTTGCCCTTTTTAACAGTCATTGTTAAGTTTTAAACTGAAGAAGCTAGCTGACTTACCATCTTTTCTAAGTTTGAAATCAACTGGGCTTGTGAATTGAAGCCTGCTCTCATCTCATTCTGCAGTTCGTCAATGGTGCAATTTTGTTGATCTATTGCGAAGTAAGTTCAATTTTTAAAATTTTAGAACACTTTCTTCTATGGTGGGTTACGAGTAGTTTTGGTTCTGATTGTATGGTCTGAATAATTGTTGAGAGACTTGAGGAGCCTGAGGAGCTGGTTGCATTGATGGAGCTGGAGCTGCTGCTCTGTTCTATTGGAATCCTTGAGACCATGAAAAGTTAAGATGGTCTCTCCACCCAGGATTATAAGTATTGGAGTAAGGATTGTAGTTTGGCTGCTTTCTCATTATACCAATTGCATTGGCTTGATCTGGGTATAAGTCATGATCAAGTTGATTATAGGCATGTGGCTCTGTTGATTTTGCAGCTGTCAAAGATGATATTTGGTGAGAAAGTCCTTTAATTATTTTTTTTGACTTCCTTGATTTCTGATCTTGACTCACGAACATGAACTTCGTTCACTCCTTTGATTTTTCTCACATTTCTGAATGATCTACTTCGTTGTTGGGAATTATCTGCTTGTCGCTGAAAGAAATCCCAAATCTCTGATGCACTTTTCGACATCAACTCTCATCCACTTGTCACCATTAGCCATCCTGCACATGTGGCAATAGTCCTTCCAAAAAGTATTGGCATTGATGTCATTTCTCGTACCCATGATGTGGACACTTCAATAGTATCCCATTGAATCGCTCCCATGCTTCACAAAATTGCTCGTCTTCTTTTTGGGTAAACTCTGAGATTTCCCTGCAAATAGCATTTGTTTTATGCACTGGAAAGTATTTATTTAAAAATTTAGTAACCATTTGTTCCCATGATGTAATACTATTAGTAGGCAATGTATTGAACCAAGATCGAGCTCTATCTTTTAAAGAAAATGGAAACAACCTAAGCTTAACATCATAATCTGAAAAATTCTCGTATTTAAAAGTTTGAAAAATAGCATGAAAATCATTCAAATGATTGTATGGATCTCCATTTTCTAGGTCATAGAATTATGGGAGACAATTTAGCACACTAGGTTTTAGCTCAAAACTCCTAGCAGCTACATTTGGGTACTTATGCATGATGTACTCAAATTAGCTAAGGAACTAAAGTAGTCCTTAAATGGTCTCTCCTGTGGTGCTTGTGGTTGTTGTTGTAAATCCATGTCAATTCTATCCACAATTTCCACATGTGATGCAATGTGTTTACGTGTGCGATGTGCTTTCTCTAGCTTTAGGTTTATGGGTTCTAAATTATGTGATAGTGACCTTCGACCATGCATGCAAAGAACACGTACAAAAGTAAAATTGAAAATAAAGAAAAGAGAAATTATGGTACTAACCTTATCACACTTGTTACAATTTTGTTATAAAAATACACTCAAGTGCTACAAATGTGCAATAAGAAAAAAAAAGTGAAATAAAATAAATTAAGTAAAATTAAAATAACTGAAATTAAAATAAATTACAAGGCAGTTAAACCGGCTATATAGATTAACAAGATCAATGTAAAGTTACAAAGAAAAATAAAATGAAAATTAAATTACAAAAATTAAAAGAAAATAAATTAACTTAAAATAAATCAACTAAAATTAAAATAACTTATAGGCGGTTAAATCAGCCATATAAAAAGAAAATTAAAAGTAAATAAAAATACGAAAAGATATTTACACAAGAAAATTAATTCTACAAATTGAAATGACTTATCTCCCCGGCAATGGCGCCAAAAACTTGTTGTGCAAATTTTATTGAACTCGCAAGTGCACGAATCTTTTGAAGTATAGATTAATGGTGACGAGTGTCGATCCCACGAGGAGCTGGATTTTAATTATGTAGAATTATTATTATTCTTTATTATTTATACATTTTTGTGAAATTTCCTAGTTTATTCTATCCCAAAATTGAAATTAAAATGGTGAGAATAAATTGGGACTTGATCAATGTAATAAAGTACTTGGGTCTTAGGATTCATACTCAACGTTTCACCATAGGCTTAATATTCTCTTTTTAGTTCCAATTAATTTATGAGGGGGGTATTTCCACTCCTCATAAACCTAACTCTAATAAACATGACATCAAGCGCTCATTTTGTTAGGAAGAATAATCTTATGTTAAATGTGGTATCAAGAACACATTGTACCAGGTAATAATAGTTTAACTGTCGACAAGGTGGCAAGAATATCCACTAATTAATCTAGATAAATTTTATGAGTCAAGACCTACCACATAAATTAGAGAGAGGTTTTTCTTTAATAAATTTAGTGTAAAGCACTCACCGTACCAAATAGTAATAATCTTGCACTAGGGAGCCGGTATACCAGTGCAATATCTAGACAAGATTATTACTATCTGTCTACGATAATTCAAAACAATTTAAATAAATTAGAGAAAGTAAAAATAAACTTACCAAATTAAGCCCATAGATTATGTTAAGGCTTCACCTTTAACCCAAGCTTGAAAGTAAATTAGCTACTCATTTTATAACTAGGGGTAAAATGGGAATTTAACTAAAATACATAGAAAATACAAGATGGAGAAGGAATTACAGAAAATAGAGCACAAAAATGGATTCAGGGGTGTCAAATTAGGGGGGGCCCCCTATTTATAGATACAACAAGTAAATTATGGCCATCGGATGAAAAGAATTCGGACGCCTAGGATTGTGCCTCGGGGCACTCTCTGATTAGTTGAAACACGTCACCAGGGTTGTCATTCCGTGTATATACATGTACAATATGCACAATTTTTGGTCCACTAATATTCTGCCACATCATCGGTCAATGTAAAAGTTAACAAATATGATCAAGTGCATTGCATGTATTATAAGATCATTTTTTGGTCCAATAGACTTCTGCCATATCATAAATCAATGACACATCATCGGTCAACGACTCATCAGCAATCAATACCACGTCAGCAGTCAACTATAATCAATATATTGAATGGGTTAATACTTTATAATAATTATTTTACTTCACTCAATATTACTTTAGCATTCAACATTTCTTACACCTTCCATTCCTACATTCAATAACTATGATCATTCTAGTTTGCACTAATATACTTTAAGTACATAGCAGAACACACTAAAAATTAGCATCAATTTTGGCAAACAACATATTGAATGCATTCAACAAAATATTGATAAGTTAAAAAACAATAATAAATCTACCCACCCTATTTAAATATACAGTAGGATAAAATTTGGATATATAGTATTGTAGCTTTTACTTATAATAATTATGCCAAATAAAGTGTATGTGATTATCATATTCATACAAAGAATTTCCTCTCTCATCCCTAGGTACTACTATATACACGGATATTGAAAATTCTAAAAATCAAGCAGCAAACAATTCACCCATTAAATATCTTCACAATTCACATCATCTAAGTCAATCAATTTATCATAAGCAGTGGTAATTTTTCAATTAAACACTGTTTTGATCATAATTCATCCCAAGCTATATTCTTTAACAAAATATCAAAAAATGTTATTATGGAACATACATTGTTTTCATAAATGTAAAAATCTCAAACAATTTATTGGATGTACTTCATCACTTAATAGCTACATTCAAAGGTTTCAGGTCGTTTCGGACACTAAAAACATAAAAATTAGTCTAAAATAAATTGATTAAAATAACAATGAATGTTATAACTTTTTTTTGCTAATACCTTGAAAGAGACCAATTGCATAGACTTCTTTTTGTTAGACTTCACTTGATGCATTGTTATCTGACTATAAGTAATAAATAACGGATGTCAACAAGTAAATCCAAAATCAAATAATAATAATAGTAATAATAATAATAAGTAAACCAATTAGGAACATACTCATTCACTATTTGTCTTAACTTATTATCTGGATTATCATCTAATAAATCAAGATAATATACTTTGCGCCTCACCATATCAATTGCCACTCCAGTGGCCACTAAAAAACCAATTCGAAAAAATAACAAAGAGATTACAAGATAAATTTAAATCATTCGTGCAAACAAATTGGGTTATATGGGAAAACATTGATCTAGGTTATGTATCTTGTCAAATCCTATTTATTTAAATAATAACTCATTTTATCCATACTTTTTAAACAATATTTCGAAATTACCCTTCCATAAATTTAAAGTTAGTTTACTTAATAATTCATTGAGGGCAAAATAAGATTTTCATTTAAATAATATAAACTATTTAAAAATTAAAATATCAAGAACTATTAAATAAAAATCCAACTTTTGTCATAAATTTAAAATTTAAAATAACTTAAAAAATAAAAATAAAACTAAAGATTATATCTATATATATATATATATAGTGTGTGTGTGTATGTGTGTGTTTTTTTCAGTCTTTTATCGTATCCCTGACTTTAATATGAACAATGATCCCATATTGGAAACTTATTATTATTATTTTTATTATTATCTATTATATAAAAAAATCTAGTTGACTTGATTAAAGATTTAATTAGCATATATTAATAATAATAATAATACTAATAATAAGTTTCACTGTTCATATTAAAGTCATGGATATGATAAAAGATTAAGAAAACACACCCTCTAATGTTGTGTCTTTTGTTATGTAATATTTTAAATATGTGTTTTTATGTTTTTTGCATGTATTTTTTAAGTAAATGAAATAGTCTGTGTTTACTTCAGTATTTATTAATTAATATTTATTTATTTATGTTAACTATATGAAAGTCAGTGATAAGTTAAAGAACAAAAAAAAAATCACTATATGAAATCTATGTTTTTTTCTTATTTTGTCCTAAATATATATTTTTCATATTATTTAGTGATATTATTATTTATTCATTAAATTATCCTTAAATTGTAAATTGATACTGAAATCATATGTTATTTAATTGTGTTTAAGAGTTTTATTTTAAAATAGTTTATATATCCTTAATTAAGAATCCTAGTTTGCCCTCAATGAATTATAAAATAACTAATCGATAATTTTCAGAGGAGAATTTTTTTTGCAAATAATGAACCATTTAGTGCAAACGGCTAGTTGATAACTCCTTGCAAGTTATTGAAAAGTAACGACTAACCGATATCTAGTTAATAATTCAAATTTGTGCATAACTGTCATTTGCACAAGGTCAAAACGGTAATCCGATAGAGGTTAACGGCAATTCAATTATGCACAGAAAGCTAATAACGATTAGTTTTCATCTTCAATTATAAACAGACTCAATCAAATTCAAATCTAACAACGATTACTACAGTTATCATTGAGCTATCTTCTGCAATATTGATTTAATACTTGTTTATTTTTTCAATTATTCACATTTTGAGCTTTCACTTGTAATCATATACATTGTGTGAGAGAAAATCATTATGACCTTCATTTCAATATCAAAACTGAGTGATCGTAAGTGTGGAGAACACTTGGGTCAATGGTGAGGGATTCATCTCAAGATTTTAAAGGCTTATTGACACCATAGAAGTCAATAATAAGATTTTAAAGCTTTAGGTTGTGAGGCTTAGATAATGAAATTATCAAGCTTGGGGTGCTTGCAGGTATGGACCAAGCCAACGCGATTAAGTTACGCTCTAATTAAAGTGTGATTAGATCCATTCTAATCCAATTGACTCAATGAGATTTTTTATTAACGCATTAAGCGGGATTAGATGATGCATTAATCTAAACAACTCTGCAAAAGAGATTTTGATAGATAATTTTAGAGAAAATTATGAAAAGGGGTGTTTATTAATTTATTGAGGTTCAAGTTTCAATTATAAGACATCTCTTTTTATAATAGAGTAAACCAACTTCCCTAAGTTAACTTAAAAGAAAAAAGTAATTACCATTATAATAGAAATAAAAGACTAAAATACATACCATAATTGATTCTAATTAAAACAGAAAATCTTAAAACAAATTCCTACATTAGTCTCTCATCTTAAAAGAAACTTATCCTCAAGTTTTATTTGAAAGATAAAACATAAAATGGAGCATAGATGCATCTTAGAGCCTGAACTCATAGTATTGTTCATCAATCATGCTTGAAACTTGAAATTTTATATACTTCATCTTCTTCTTGATCTTGCTAGACACATTGCGAAAAGGGGAAGTCTTGTACGAACAAGTAACTTCCAAGTCTCTTAAGTCTTTTGCCAAATCTCGCTCAATATTTTCGCTAATTAACTTTGTCTTTGCAACCAAATCTTCTTCAAGAATAGCCTTTGTGTCTTCGATGTGAATAGGCATAATCACATCAATTATAGTTGGGATCTCGTCAACTTGATTTTGCTGCACAACCCCATTCATAGCAATAAGCTCAATGCTCAAATTAAGAATATGTTATAATTCTTCTTTAGAAATCTCATATAGATCAAAACTTTCATCGTCTTCTACTTACATTGGTTCGACATCATCACAATGAACAAAATAGTCTTCCATCAATGGCATTATTTCAAACCATTCTTTGATTTTTATTTTTATTTTTTTGCCTTTGTCAAATCCATGATTCTTATAATTGTTCCCACCGATCTAAAGCATTACTTGTCAACTTAAATGATGCATGAAAAACAACAACTTTTGATGAGAAAGAATGAAGAAAACCATCATATCATGTATATCCAATAAAAAATATCATCAGGATTACCATCAAAATTTAGGATATCTTCAAACTCAAAAAGATAATATGAATCTCGATACTCTATCTATATCATTTTTTCTCAAATAAAAATAAAAATGAATGGAAAAATTGTAAATAAAACTCAACTCTCAAATTTAGTGTGCTCAGTAGCTGGCAATCATGATTTATTGAGGTGATGGTCGGATATGATAAAGTTAATGGCAGAGAGCACAATGGTGGCTGTGGTTTGGTTAGATTATAGTGGTTCATGGTGGCATATGGCCAGTATTTAGTGGCAATTGGAGATCAGTTATAAATGTGTGAAGGCTAAGGATTTATGCGGTAGTGGTGATCAATAGCGATAAGGTCTAACGGTGGAGATTTTTGTTATGTAAGGCCATAGGCTTTGTTAGTTCACGCGGTAGTTGCGCAATTCTGGTGGATGCTGTTAGGGTTTTGATCTGTAAATAACAGCAATTCTGGTGGTGGATTGAATAGCAGTTGTTCCTGAAAGGAAGACTGTGGCTGGGATATTGGCAGTAACGGTGAGGGTTTGGTTATTTTGGATTTTTTATTTTTTACTTATTTTTTATAAATAATGATGGATGATTTAGTGATGGATGATTTTTTATTTCCAACTGACATAATAAGGTAGTGGAAGCGGAATTAATAGGGTAGAAAAAACAAGATACCGTTCTAGTATTGAACCAAGTAAACATGATTAAATTACCCTTTAATCAAAGCATGATTCAATTCGATCTAATCCAAATGACTCAATGAGATTTTTTAATAATGCATTAAATGACATTAGATGACCCTCTAATCTAAAAAACTCTACAAGAGAGATTTTGATAGATAATCCCAGAGGAAATTATAAAAATGAGGTGCTTATTAATTTATCAAGGTTCAAGTAACAATAATAAAATCTTTTTATTTGTAATAGAGTAAGCCTACTTCACTAAGTTAACTTAAAAAGAACAACTAAATTACAATTATAATATAAATAAAAGACTAAGACATATACCATAATTGACTGTAATTAAAACTAAAAGTCCTAAAATAATCTCTTACATCATGATCAATTTCTACAAGTATGCCAAGATGAAGGCATAATGAAATTCTAAGAGTACAACCCAAGAAGAGAAGGTGAATTAGTTTTCTAAACATTATGAAGTGCTTGGGCAAAAATTAATGCAATTATAAAATAAATTTAAACTTATAACAAATAAGTAAAGCAATTCAAACACATAAATTTTTATGTGGTTCAGCCAACACTACTTACATTTATGCCTCCAAGTTCATCAAACGCTTGAACAACGATTACAATTGACTTCGAAAGTGTCAATCAACCTTTAAAACAAGAGATTATCCTCAACCTCTTAACCCAAGTGTTTCTCAACACTTACAATCGCTCAATTATGATTTTATAATAAGCATTACAAAGATTTCCCTTACACAATATATTTGATTGCAAATAAGAGCCCAAAGTATAATTCAACTAAGCAATAATAAGTTTAAAGTTCAAAGAATGATTGTATACTCAGTAGCAAGCTCAATAATAATGTTGTATTCCTTATGATTTGAATATGATTGAGTCTTTGTATAGTTGGAGTTGAAAACTAGTCGTTATTGACTTTTTACACATAACTGATTTCTAGTTTACAATAGTCAGTTTGTGGTTTAATGTTTCCATTGCACCTGCCAAATGACTTCTTTAAATATCTGGTTTCCAATTTATAAATATTCGATCTGCCGTTTAATTCTAGAGAGCTTATCTTGAATAACGGTTTCCAATTTCGCTTAAGCAGGCACTCGTTTAGTTCCAGTGAGCATACTTAT
Source organism: Murraya koenigii (assembly GCA_025617385.1). Lineage (NCBI taxonomy): Eukaryota > Viridiplantae > Streptophyta > Magnoliopsida > Sapindales > Rutaceae > Murraya > Murraya koenigii. Next base: position 27,270,609 of record CM046811.1, read on the forward strand.
TAAATATGGTTTCTAAGTTAGCTTAAGCAAGAAGTTATTTAGTTTTAGTGAGCATACTTCTTCTATCCGATTTCCAAGTTAGCTTAAGCAATAAGCCGTTTAGTTAATATTTAAATTTTAGCCAAAAACTCCTTTTTTTTTTATGATTGTGATTTAGCGAAATCACATCCTTTTTGTAAGTAAAAGCTTTGAAAAAACATTATTCATTTCATCATTATCAGAACATAATCAATGAAATTAAATCGCGCTTTGTTATCATCAAAATTAACATGTTATATAGCCATATAATGATGACAAAACACACTATGTATTCTGAAAATTTTGATAAAAGTTCCCCCCCCCCCCTAAAGTGCTTTGTAAATGTTCTCCCAAAACAATATGTCAAACATATCAATACTGCAAAATACTTGAAAATACATTCCCACAATATAACTCCCTCTTCATCATAAAAAGATCACTCCCCCTACCAATCTCAACTTAATAAATTAAACACAAAATATGCATCAATTTAAAATTTCTTTTAACAATGGCATAAAATGTCAAAAACTTTTCAAAAATGCATATTAAATTGTTTTCCCCTTTAGACAATAAAAAAAAATATATACTCAAAAGGCATATATTTCTCTCCCTTTCAATATCATTTATGACAAGCATATATCCATATATCATGATAATGCATTCAATCTTATACTCAATGATAATTCAATCATATAGACCCACAAACATGTTTCACCATTTCAATATACTACCCACGATCCACTCAACATAATCGATAGGTAAAATAATTTTCCTAATATCATACTAATGCACTTAATGTCACGATATCACAAGATAGGTATGAACATTTACTAATAATAAATTAAATGAACATGACTTATAATCAATAAAATAAAAATTGCTACTAAAACAAATAAATCATTTTACTTCATCATTTTTTTCTTACATTATGATCAAGTAACTTCCCTCACAAGTTTTTATCAAGAAATTCTCCATCATTCCTTGAATGTGGTAGTTAGAAAAATATCCAAGTTGTGTCCTTTGGTACCCAAACATTCTTGAGTCTTTGAGTATTAGATTCGGTTTCCCTTGGAACCCAAATACATTTAACTCTATAATATTTATTTTCTTAACATGATATCTATAACCCATGTGATTATTTTTATTGTAATAATCACATATAATTTGATTATTAATGATGGTACCCTTCACAAAATAATTCTTGTGGTATTTTTATTTTAAATTTGGCTTATAGCCAATATCTCCCTTGTCAAAAACACATTTTTGTGATCCAAACAATTTATCCAATATATTTTGCCCATTTGAAAACTTTAAAACAATATCATTGAGCTCATTACTCTTTTTCTTAAGCATTTCATTTTTTCTCTCAAATCATCAATATATTTTATATGCTCATGTGAAGTGCTAGGTTTCTTATTTAATAATGCAATTCTATTATGCAATATTTTATTCTCTAAATCAGTCTTTTTACCTTCTCATTTAGTGAATCATTGTATATTTACAAGGTATCCTTTCATTAGAGAGTTTTAACATTTTCTTTTTATGATATATGTTCTTCTTACCAATTTTCATCATGTCATTATATAAATTTTCTAAGGCATCATGCACTTTATTATAAGTAGGAAGATCACTTACCTCATTAAGTTCATCAAATGACTCTTCTCCAAATACCATAAATGCCAAGTTAACACTTTATGTGATTCCTACTCATCGGATGTCTCTTTATTCCGATCTCATGAGATCCGGCTTTTTGCATTAAAAACAAATAATTGCCTCATTATTTCCTTTTTCCAATTTGAGGTTTTCTCTCATAAGATCCTTAAAGTTTCTTCTCTTTATTTGCTTCTTGAAGATCCTTGTAAACTTTCTAACAATTATTTCAATGCCTTCATCTTCATAATCACTCCCATCATCATCATTTCCAGGTTTTAATGATTTGAGTGCAATATTTTTCTTCTTCTTGTCTTGATTACCTCTTTCAGCTGCTAAATCTTCTTCATAAGAAATGAGTAAGCCAATTAAGTCATTAATAGATAAGACATTTAAATCTTTGGCCTCCTCAATGGAAGTTCTCTTAAGTCTCCATTCTTTTGGTAATGACCAAATGATTTTCTTTACACTCTGACTATTTCAAAAGGTTTTTTTTGTAGAGTTTCTAATGTATTCACTATGTCTGTAAACCTAGTATGCATAGACTAAATGCTTTCATTTGTTCCATTTGGAATAATTCATATTGTCTAATATATCTACTAATCTTAGACTTTTTAACCTAGTTTGTACTTTCATAGACAACTTCAAGTTTATTATAAATTTCATGAGCACTTTCACAGCTAGAAACTTTATAAAATTTCTTTTTATTAAGAGCATAAAACAGAGTATTCATCATTTTGGAGTTTAATGACAACTTTTTCTTTTTTAATTCATTTCATTGACTAGAGGGTTTAAGAACATCTTCCTCTATTTCATTTTAGTAATTTGCATGAAATGACCATCATTAACAATTTCTTATATTTTGTAATCTAAAGCCTACAAATAAATTCGCATCTTTATTTTTTTAATATGGGTAATCATTTCAATCAAAATAGTGGTGGATTGACGTTCTATAAAGTTTGAGCTACTTTAAGTTGCTAAGGATTTTTTATTCTAAACGGTTACGTCCTAATAGGAGAATCTCACTCTAATACCAAATGAAATTATACTTGTACAACCCAAGAGGCGGGTGAATTGGGTTTCTAAAAATTATGCAGTGCTTGAACAAAAATTAATGCAATTATAAAATAAATTCAAACATATAACAAAAAAATAAAGCGATTAAAAATATAAAGAGCGTAGGGATAAAAGAATACAACACAGAGATTTTTATATGGTTCAGCCAACCTTGCTTATGTGCAGGCCTCCAAGCTTACTGAGCTTGAGGATTTCATTAAACAAGCCTCTAAAGCTTCAAGAGCGCTTATAATTGACTTCCAATATGTTAATCAACTTTTACAACAACATATTATCTCCAAACGTTTAACCCAAATGTTTCACAACACTTACAATCACTTAACTATGATTTTACAATAATGATTATAAAAAATTTCCCTCACACAATATGTTTGATTACAAATAGTAAGTTTAAAGCTAAAATAAAGATTGTATACGCAGTATCAAGCTCAATAATAATTGTTGGATTCCTTCTTATTTGAATATGATTGAGCCTTTTTATAGTTGGAGTTGAAAACTTGCCCTTATTAACTTTTTGTACATAACCAATTTCCAGTTTGTAATAATCGGTTTACCAATTAATGTTAACATTGCAACTGCTAATTGACTTTTTTAAAAATTCAATTTCTAATTTATGAATATCAAGTTTACCGTTTAATTCTAGAGAGCTTATCTTGAATAATCGATTTTCAGGTTAACTTAAGCAAGAACTCGTTTATTTCCAGTATGCACACTTATTGAATCCAGTTTCTGGTTAGCTCAAGTAGAAAGCAGTTTAATTCTAGTGAACACACTTCTTGTTTTTGGTTTTCAAGTTAGTTTAAGCAGAAAACCATTTAGTCAAAGATTTAACTTCATACGAGAAACTCTTTTTTTTTTTTATGATTATGAAATCGCAACTTTTTTTAAGTAAAAAATTTGGAAAAATATTATTTATTTCATTATTATCAAAACATAATCAATGACATTAATTTGTAGTTTGTCATCATCAAAATCAACATGTTACATAGCAATATAAGTTAACACATAATGTGATACTTCACTGTTTGGTATACACTAAAGCAGAATAGAGTGGCAGAACGCATTAACCAGAGTATACTAGAGAATGTTCGATGTATGTTGTTCAATGCTGGAGTAAGGAGTTTTAGGTTTAGGTGGTTGTACATGCGTGTTATCTAATTAACTGTTTGTCATCACCTACAATTGCAGGCAAAATGCCAATGGAAACAAGGACTGGTAAGCCTACTACAAACTATGATTCTTTACATGTCTTTGGTGGTTCCACTACCTATTATCATGTAAAAGAATCTTCATTAGATCCAAGAGAAAAGAAAGCATCATTCATGGGCATAATTGCTGGGTAAAAGGATACCAATCATGATGTCTATTTAAGAAGAAAATTATTTTCAGTATGAATGTAACTTTTAATAACTCTGCTATATTCAAAAAGGCTCTTATCCAACTAATGTTGATGAAACGAATAATGATTCTCTATCAACAGAAAATGAAGAAAACGTTTTAACCCGAGGACCTTCACAGGAACTTAATTCAATTGTATAGTAAAGGCCACAAAGAGAAATTTGTAAGTCTTGTACACTTCCAATTATAGAAAAGCAGTAAATAACCTTGAAAGTGTACAATAAAAGAAAGCAATAGATTAAAAGATACAGTCTCTTCGTAAGTAATTTGTATTAAATATTTCATATATTTTATTATGTGTTTCATGTCTTTATTATACGAACACTCTTAAGTTTTTATACCTCATTTCATTTTTATGTTTAAATTTTATATTATAAGTTAAGAGTTTTAGGTTTTATGTTTTTGTTTACTGTTACAGAGGTACTCATTGTTTGTGTTCATTGTTGCATAATTTGTGTTAAATGTTTCATATCTTTTATTTCGTGTTTCATATCTTTATTATGCAAACACCCCCAAGTTTTTCTTTTTATACCCCGTTTCATGTTTATGTTCAAATTTCATATTATAAGTTAAGAGTTTCATGTTTAATATTTTTTTTTTACTGTTATAGAGGTACTCATATTTTGTGTTTATTATTGTATGATTTGTGTAAAATATTTCATATTTTTTATTCTATTTTTTATGTAATTATTATACAAACACCCCCAAATTTTACATTTTATCCATGTTTCATGTTTATTGTTACTAAGATACTCATATTTTATGTTCATTATTTCATGATTTGTGTAAAATGTTTTATGTTCATTGTTGTATGATTTGTGTAATATATTTCATGTTTTTTGTTCTGTGTCTAAAAGACTATTTCAAGTCTTTAATTTTGATAATAACTAACCACATGTAGAAAGGACAATATGGTTAATTTATATTTCATCATCTTGCACTATCTTACAAGGCAAATTCTATTCAATTGAAATCAAGCTTAAGATAATTATAGAAAACGGTACAATTGAAGCTATAAAAGGGTTCATTCATTATCTTATAATTATTATAAAGCTAGTATAATTTAATGTATTCATGATCTAGCATCTTAAAAGATCAAGATTTTCTTCATAATATCTAAATAAATCATTATGCATTCATAAACTAAGGTTTTATATTTATAAGGCAAATAATTTTATTGAAATGAATATTTTTAAGATATATGGACCACATTAAAAAGATTTGAGTTTTAAAATTCAAAAAATTATTTTTAAAATATGAAAATAGACTTATTTGAAAATATTTTAAATTAATTGAACCATATCATAATTTCAAAAATTTTTTAGGCCAAATTATAATTTAAAGAAACAGTAACTCAATTCCAGAAAGTTAGTGGCTAACCGCTTGATGGAAAGCAGTTAGCTGTTAACTATCTATTTTCGTATAAAATATTTTCTAAAATTAAAAATATGCCTAAAAAATCTTTCTGAAATTACTCTAAAACCCAATTCATTTTAAATATTATCAAATAAGTTCATTTTCAAAATTTAAAAATAATACTTATGGAATTCACAACTCAAGTCTTTTCAATGTAGTTCGTAAATCTTAAAAATGCTCATTTTGAAAAAATCATTTATCTTATAAATATAAAACCTTAGTCTATGAAAAATAATGATTTGTTTAGAAATTATTAAGGAAAACTAATTAGAATCATATGCATGGATCTAATTAGAATAGAAAATGTTTTCATAATTTATGGATATTTAAGTTGGCTTCAAAAACTTTACCTTGAGTTTGAGAACATTAGACAAAAGTCCTTTTATGCTAGAAACATATGCATTTGTCACATCCAATTATAAAGAATTCAAAACCTAGTCTTATATACCCTATAGACTAACGGTTACAAAATTTAAATGATTTGTGAAAAGCTCACGCAGAAGCTACAAATCCAAATCAATAAGTTTATAAAAGTCAAAATGTTAAAGCCTCGCACTTACACACCGTCAAGTGTCAACCATGCTTCTTGGACCTTAAAAAGCATATCAATATTGTTGTAGCTAAGCAATACTTATTAAGTCCTAGAAATCATATATTTATAAAAGGTAAAATCATCATTTTACACTTCAAGTCTCACTAACATCTCTACCTTTATGTATTTTAAGTCCCTTGATATTTAATTGTAAATGTTTATGTGTATTTTTAATACTTTATGTATTTTACGGATATTTTAGTTATTTCTCAATAAACGAGAAGTTGGACCGTAAAACGGACAGCATTTTTAAACTCAGAGCAATTGAAAACCTTAGGAAAAATATAAAGGACAAAATCATAATTTTAATATTTTGGTGGGCTCTACTGATGTATCGCTGACCGATGATGTGGCGTTGATGAATGATGTGGCAGAAGTCTATTTGATCGAAAAATGAGCTTACAATACATGCAATGCATTGAATCATACTTGTTGACTTTTGCGTTGACTAATGACGTGGCAGAATATTAGTAAACTAAAAAACGTGAATACCGTACATGCATATACATAGAATGACAGCCCTGTAAAGTATTCGAACCAATTAAAGAGTGCCATGTGGCGCAATCATGGATGTCCAAATTTTTTTTCATTCGATTACCATGATTTACTCATTGTATCTATAAATAGTAGGTTCTCCCCCTAATTTGACACCTCTGAATCTATTTTTGGGCTCTATTTTCTGTAATTCATTCTCCATCTTGTATTTTCTATGTATTTTAATAAAATTTCTATTTTACCCCTAGTTATAAAATGATTAGCTAATTTATTTCCAAGCTTGGGTTAAAGGCGAAGCCTTAACATAATATATAGGCTTAATTTTTGGTAAGTTTATTTTTACTTTCTCTAATTTATTTAAATTATTTTGACTTATCGTAGACAAATAGTAATAATCTTGTCTAAATATTGCATTGGTATACCGGCTCTCTAGTGCAAAATTATTACTATTTGGTATGGTGAGTACTTTACACTAGATTTATTAGAGAAAAACCTCCCTCTAACTTATGTGGTAGGTCTTGACTCATTGTTGACATAAAATTTATCTAGATTAATTAGTATATAGTCTTGCCACCTTGTCAATAGTTATATTATTATTACCTGGCACAATGTGTTCTTGATATAGCATTTAACATAAGATTATTTTTCCTGACACAATGAGCGTTTGATGTTATATTTATTACAGTTAGGTTTATGAGAAGTGGAAATACCCCCTTATAAATTAATTGGAACTAAAAAAATGAATATTAAGCCTATGGTGAAATGTTGAATGTGAATCCTAAGACCCAAGCACTTTATTCCATTTATCAATTCCTAATTTATTCCCACCATTTTAATTTCAATCTTAGGATAAAATAAACTAGAAAATTTTACAGCAACCACATTAAATAATAAAGAATAATAATAACTCTACATAATTAAAATTCACTTCCTCGTGAGATCGACACTCGTCACCACTAATTTATAATTCAATAGATTCATGCGCTTGCGAGTTCAATAAAATTTGCAAAATAAGTTTTTGGCGCTATTACCGAGGAGCAAGTCATTTTAATTCATAGAGTTAATTTTCTTGTGTAAATATCTTTTTGTATTTTTATTTTCTTATAATTTTCTTTTTGTATGGTCAGTTTAGCCGCCTATAAGTTATCTTAATTTTAGTTGATTTATTTCAAGTTAATTTATTTTCTTTTAATTTTTGTAATTTAATTTTTATTTTATTTTTCTTTGCAATTTTACATTGATCTTATTAATCTATATGGCCGATTTAACCGCTTGTTAATTTATTTTAATTTCAATTTATTTTAATTTTAGTTAATTTATTTTATTTCACATTTTTCTTTTCTTATTGTACATCCTAGCACTTGAGTGTATTTTCATAATAAAGTAGTAACAAGTGTGATAAGGTTAGTATCATAATTTCTCTTCTCTTTATTTTCAATTTTGGTTTTGTACGTGTTCTTTGCATGTATGGTTGAAGGTCATTATCACATAATTTGTAACCCATAAACCTCAAGCTAGAAAAAACACGACGCACACGTAAAACACATTAAATCACAAGTGAAAATTGTGGATAAAATTGAAATAGATTTACAACAACAACCACAATTACCACAGGAAAGGCCATTTAAAGACTACTTTAGTCCCTTAGCTAATTTGAGCATATCATGCATAAGATACCCAAATGTAGCTGCTGAGAGTTTTAAGCTAAAATCTAGTGTGTTAAATTATCTTCCATCATTCTATGGCCTATAAAAAGAAGATTCATACGATCATTTGAATGATTTTCATGATATTTGTCAAACTTTTAAATATGATAATTTTTCTGATGATGAAGTTAAGCTTAGGTTGTTTCCATTTCCTTTAAAAGATAGAGCTCGTTTTTAGTTCAATATATTGCCTGCAAATAATATTATATCATGGGAACAAATGGTTATTAAATTTTTAAATAAGTACTTCCCAGTGCATAAAACCAATGCTATTCGCAGGGAAATCTCAGAGTTTAGTCAAAAAGAAGACGAGCCATTTTTCAAAGTATAGGAGTGATTCAATGGGCTACTCTTAAAGTATCCAAATTATGGGTACGATAAATGGCATCAACGCCAATATGTTTTGGAACAACTATTGCTACATATGCATTTATGGCTAATGGCGACAAATGAAGGAGAGTTAATGTCGAAAAGTGCATTGGAGATTTAGGATTTCTTTCAGCGACAAGCAGATAATTCCCAACAACGAAGCAGATCATTTAGAAATATGAGAAAAATCAAAGGAGTGAATGAAGTTCATGTTGGTGAGTTAAGATCAGAAATCAAAGAAGTCAAAGACATAATTGAAGGACTTTCTCACTAAATAGCATCTTTGACGGCTGCAAAATTAACAGAGCCACATGCCTATAATCAAAATTGATCATGAATCATACCCAAATCAAGCTAATGCAATTGGTGTGATAGGAAAACAACCAAACTACAATCCTTACACCAACACTTATAATCCTGGGAAGAAAGACCCTCCCAACTTTTTATAGTCTCAATGATTTTAACAGAATAGAGAAGTAGCCTCAACCCCATCAATACAACTAGTTCCTCAGGCTTCTCAAGTCTCTCAATAATCATTCAGACCCTACAATCAAAACCAAAACTACTCGCAACCCAGACAAAATCGAAACATTGATGAATTGTGGAATGAGATGAGAGCAGGCTTCAATTCACAAGCAGAGTTGATTTCAAACTTAGAAAGAATGGTAGGTTAGCTAGCTTTTTCAGTTCAAAACTTAACAATGACCGTTGAGAAAGGCAAGTTCCCAAGTCAACCAGTGCCTAATCCTAAAAGAGTGCATGAAGTAAGTATCAGTTCACCCCATCATCATGAAAAGGTCAAAGCTGTCATAACCTTGCGATAAAGTAAAAAAGTCGACAATAAAGTGAAGATGCCAGAGACAACTCAAGCTGTACCTTTAGACTCTGAGGATTTATCATCAAAGGAGAAAAAAAAAAGTTTCTCACGAGAATATATCCCAGAAGCTCTATTCCCTGAGAGGTTAGTTAAAGCAAAGAAGGAAAATTCTATAGGTGAAATTATGGAAATCTTTAAATATGTGAGTGTTAACATTCATTTGCTTGATGCTATAAAGCAAGTACCCTCTTATTCCAAGTTTCTTAAAGATCTATGCACTAAAAAAAGAAGCACTATGTTCAAAAGAAGACATTTTTAACCGAAAACATTAGTTCCATACTTCAACAAAAAATTCCTCCAAAATTTAAAGATCTAGGATCCCCTACTATCTCATGTAGTATTAGGAACCATATATTTGAGAATGCACTGTTGGATTTAAGAGCTAGTGTAAATCTTTTACCGTACTCAGTATTTGTGAAACTTGGATTACGAGAATTACACCCAACCCTAGTTGTGTTATAACTTGCAGATCGGTGTACGAAAATACCTTGTGGTATTATAGATGACGTGCTTATCCAGGTAGACAAGTTTTATTTTCCTTTTGATTTCATTATGATTGACACTCAACCAATGCAAGATTTAAAGACGTATATCCCTATTATCCTAGGAAGTCCTTTCTTGGCAATTGCTGATGCTCACATTTAATGTAGGTCAGGAAATATGAAATTGTTAGTTGGCAACATGACTATAGAGTTAAATATCTTTAACCCAAACAACTTTAAAATGCAGATGATGAAATTGTTGATGTAGATTTAATAGAAGAATTAGTTTATTATAATTTTTCTTTTAGCCTTAGTAATGACCTTTTACTAAAAAAATATTAATTCTCTTTAGTTTGAATTTTGATATTAATAGATCAGTCGATGAGGTTAATGCCTTACTTAATTTAGTACCATCTATAGACACCAACAAATAGCATTCGAGAATTGAACAACCAACACAATCAGGGAAGAAACTCATCGCATCATCAGAATCACCACCAAAACTTTGCTACCCAACACTTTGTAATATGCATTTTTGGAAGAAGAAAGTACTCTGCCAGTAATCATTTCATCCTCCTTAAATGAAAAAAAAAAGGTCGGTTGAACCCTAATATGAAAGAAGTTGTTAGAAAAGAAGTCCTCAAACTATTAGATGTAGCTATCATTTACCCTATTTCTGATAGTTCATGGGTCAGTCCTGTGTAAGTTGTTAAAAAAAAATTAGGAGTTACAGCAGTTACCAATGCTGATAATGAATTGGTACCCACTAGAATAACTATAAGGTAGTGTGTATGCATTGATTACATAAAGTTGAATTCTATCATATGTAAAGACCATTTTCCTCTACCATTTATTGATCCAATGCTTGATAGATTAATAGGTCATAAATTTTATTGCTTTTTAGATGCCTACTCCGAATATAACAAGATTTCTATAGCACTAAAAGATCAAGAGAAGACCACTTTCACTTTCCGTTTTGGAACTTTCACATGTAGGAGAATGTCATTTGGATTATGTAATGCACATGCAACATTTCAACGATGCATGTTAAGTATTTTTTATGATATAATTGAACGCTTCCTTGAAGTCTTTATGGATGACTTTCTATTTTTGGTAATTCATTTTATCAATGTTTACATCATCTAATACTAGTTTTGTAGATATGTATAGAAAGGAATTTGGTCATGAATTGGGAGAAGTGTCATTTTATAGTAAAACAAGGTATTATTCTCGATCACATCATTTCAAACAAAGGTATTGAGGTTGACAAAGCCAAGGTGGATCTTATTTCTAATTTTCCTCCACCTAAAATAGTTAGAGAAGTAAGATCTTTCCTTGGGCATGCTAGCTTTTATAGACGTTTCATTAAAGATTTGGCAAAGTTTTTAGACCCTTATGCAATCTACTGGCTAAGGATTTACCTTTTGTCTTTGATGACTTATGTCTTGAGTCATTTGTTACCCTTGTTAAGTGGCGGATAACGGTACTCCATGATAATCAAAGTCTGTTACTTCAGTTTCTCATAATAACTGATATTCTGAGGAGATGAAATAGATAAAAACAAAATTTTGGCAAAGCTTTACAAACGATCTCCTTCACTTCCTCAGAATACTCTCCTTACAATCTATAAAACTTGGTTCGAACTAATGTGATTATTTATGAGAAGTAGCATCCCTTCTGATATCTAGTGGTTAATTGAAGCCAAAGTAAGATTGATAGGTGAGTTACCTCCAAAATTAATTGTATATATGCCTGGTTGTGGTAAAGTAAACTACTCAATAAAATGAAGAGCTCAACGACCTCCAGTTGCATGTCGTAAGTGTGCTAAAATGGAATGCAAGAAAAAGACGTGTACTTTAGAAATGGTGTTTAATAACAGGAAAGACAAGATTCAATTCATTAGAGATGGCTTAAATAAAGAGTCGTTGGATAATATCTTTTTGTCTCTTGAAACGCATCTCAGTGGATACGTATAGAGAGTAATTCTCCAGTTATGACCATTATTCTAGAAAGAACATGCAAGATATAGTCTCGGGAATCTGACTATAAACGACCCTGTTTGCCAGTTTATAAGAAAACTGGATGGAAGCCTATCTTCGACCCATAAAGGGCATTCAAGCCATTTTTTGACGTAAAACCAGAGGAAGATGTGAGCCACAATCATAACTATCAGTACATATCATTTTTATTTATTGTTCTTTTATCATTTGCATTATTATTTTATTTTTTCCTCTTGTTCAGTTTTTGCTTTTGACTTTGAAACCACAAACTTCATGCATCATTTGAAAAATGCACTACTTCCTTTACAGTTATGTATCATTATAGTTGTTACTAAGATCTTTAAATATAAGCTTATTTTGTTAAACATTCACAAGTTGTTTTTTCTTTTTTTTTTTATAATCGTCTCATTGGCAGCACCTTCAAGCAAACAATTTAAAAACATTTGTGTGGTCTCTGAGTTTCACTATAGAAAGTAAAAAAAAGTTTGTTAAGGGAGCCATAGATCTTGGTCGAGTCCTATCAGAGAGAAAAATACAGTTAATATATGAAGGAGGTGATCGACGATTATCAAAGCTTATTGTAGAAACAGCTTACAATAGAGGAAACCATGTACTAGGCATCATTTTGAAAGTCTTAAGACCTCTTGTAAGTATGCCCGGCCCACCAATTGGAGAGGAGTTAGTTGTCTCCACTATGCAAGAAAGACTATCTGAAATGCTACAACATGCTGAAGCTTTATTTTTTTACTAGAAGATCTTGCAACTTTAGAAACATTATTTACATTTACATCTTGGGCCAATCTGAGCATTCATTAAAAACCCATCGGTTTGTTAAATGTTAATAACTTTTATAATGTCTTACTTGCATTTCTTAAACATGCAATAAAAAATTATTTCATTCCTTTCACAATAAAAAATTTTTTTTATTTATGCCCCTGCTACTAACGAGTTACTTAATCTTTTAGAAGCTTATAGACCATAGCCAAATCCTAGGACCTCTTCATTAGATTGGTCGACTGATGATAGTAGTAACAACAGTAAGAAGCATAAATTAAAGAGCTTTTTAACTCTCCATCTATAAATTTTTTCTTTCATTTTGTGTTGCAGCACTCAGGTGATGTCTTCTAAACCCTACTTCTTTCCTTTAAAATATTGAAAACAATGTCCTATTCTGGTTGAAGGGAGGGAATATTCGAAGATTGTGGAATGTCTCAATATTTGCTCAATTTTTTAGTCAAAGATGTATAAACATAGAGTGTAGTGACTCTAGAAACGCATCTTCTTAGTCTTGCAGTTAAAAAAATAAAAATAAATTAAAAAAAGTTTGTCATTTTATGTGATCTTTTGATATTAGATGTCATGATGACTTTTAAATTCTTGTATTTGTATTACTTTTGGCCTTAAGTTATGTTACATCATATTTACTACTCTGCATACTGATATTGGTGACAAATGTGAATTGAACGAGCTGACGAGTAAAATTAGTTAAGTTACATGAAAGAATGCACATGTCCTTATAAATTCTAAGTGAATTTTTGAGCCTATCTTTTTTCTTGGAGAGTAACCTTTTTTGCTCATTCCTCATACAACTTAGCAATTTACTATACATGATCTCTGTATCTTTCTTTGAGCACACACACACACACACACACACACACACACACACACACACACATATATATATATATATATATGTTGCTACATCTAAAATCCATCAAGCTAGCAAATATGAAGAACTATTTAGAACCCTAAAAAATGATTGAGGTTATCTTTGACCCACTTGAGTCTTTTTCAGCCATTCCTTTTGAAAAATATTCAAAGTTAGTCATTTTGAAAAATATTCATACTTTTAAAAAATTGGTTGAATTTTGTTATCGCTTAATTTGCTAGGGACTAGTAATAAGCTGAATGGGGGGTATGTTGAGTCTTACAGAGTATATATTTATAAAGAGTAAAATCATTAATTCACACTCTAAGTCTCGCTAACATTTCCACCTTTATGTATTTTAAGTTCCTCAATATTTAATTGTATATGTTTATATGTATTTTTAATAGTTTATGTGTATTTTTAATACTTTATGTATTTCATGGATATTTTAGTCATTTTTCAATAAACGAGAAGTCGAACAGCAAAACAGAGATCATTTTTTAACTCAAAACAGCTGAAAAACTTAGAAAAGACATAAAGAGCAAAATCATAATTTTAAGATTTTGATGGGCCCTGTTGACGTGGCGTTGATTGTTGACGTGTCGTTGACTACTAATGTGCTGTTGACCGATGATGTGGCATTAATGGATGGTTGTGATAGAAGTCTATTTGATTGAAAAATGAGCTTAAAATACTTACAATGCATTGAATCATATTTGTTCACTTTTGCGTTAATCGATGACGTAGCAGAATATTAGTGGACTAAAAAATGTGTATACCGTACATGCATATACATGGAATGACAGCCCTGGTGATGTGTTCCAACTAATCAAAGAGTGCCACGTGACGCAATCTTGGACGTTCGAATTGTTTTCATCCGATGGACATGATTTACTCGTTGTACCTATAAATAGAGAGCTCTCTCTCCTAATTTTACACTCCTGAATCCATTTTTTGACTCTATTTTATATAATTCTTTCTTCATCTTATATTTTTTTATGTATTTTAATAAAATTTTCATTTTACCCATAGTTATAAAATGAGTTTTATTTTTAAGCTTGTGTTAATAGTCTTAATTTAGTAAATTTATTTTTACTTTCTCTAATTTATTTAAATTATTTTGACTTATCATAGACAGATAGTAATAATCTTGTCTAAATATTACACTGATATACCTGTTCTTTAGTGCAAGATTATTACTATTTGACACGGTGAGTATTTTACATTAGATTTATTAGAGAAAAATTTTCATCTAATTTATGTGGTAAGTCTTAACTCATTGTTGACATAAAATTTATCTAAATTAATTAGTGAATAATCTCGCCACCTTGTCGACAGTTACATTATTATTACCTAACACAACATGTTCTTGATACCACATTTAACATAAAATTATTCTTCCTGGCACAATGAACGCTTGATGTCATATTTATTAGAATTAGGTTTATGAGTAGAAATACGCCCTCATAAATTAATTGAAACTAAAAAAAGAATATTAAACCCATAATAAAATATTGAGTGTAAATTCTAAAACCCAAGCACTTTATTCCATTAATTAATTCTCAATTTATTCCCACCATTTTAATTTCAATCTTAGGATAAAATAAATTAAAAAATTTTACAATAAGCACATTAAATAATAAAGAATAATAATAACTCTACGTAATTAAAATCCACATTCTCGTGGGATCGACATTCGTCACCATTAATCTATATTTCAATAGATTCGTGTGGTTGCGAGTTCAATAAAATTTGCACAACAATGCTCAGTTAAGGTAATGCTCAGCTAAGGTATAATGTAAAAGAATCACATGAACACTCATTTTGAGCCCATCTCCAAAACACATCTTTAAAAGCATATAACTTTGCATTAAAAAAAATCTCTTGTTTCTAATATGAAATGAAAATTAAAATCTAAAATGTTTGCTATAGCATTTCTTCTCCAAAAATAAAATTAATAAGGATGGAAATACATCCAAATAAGCTAATCATGTCTGCAAAAATTTACAAGAAGTAATAAAATAAGAACAAAACTATAAAAAAAAAAAATCTAGTAACCACTCTTAAGAATTAAGATCATTGATGACATCATAAGGAATAGAAGCAACAATTTCTAGTGTTGCACCTTCCACCATAAAACCTAGTGGCTGCCTCTTTATATTGATGACTTCACCTCTTGCCTTATATTTAGCCTTTAGTTCCTCAGTGGAAACTACCTACTGAGCGTAGATAAAATTGAAATTTAAAACGTAAATAGAAAAATAAGATATTTACAGAAAGAATCACAAAAATAAGACTTCTATTTCAAAAACCTTAATAATAATAAGATCATATCATTCATATGTACACTATTGCTCTTAGATTTATCTTTGTTCGATCACTTCCTTGAACACTCAATTAATAATCATAAACATTTTTCTCCATTCTATCTAGTGGAAAAATAATTGCAAAGCCTCCTATTGTAAGATGGTAAATATAGCTACAAAACAGTCATGAATTTCATAGACTTTAGTGATAGATCCTCCTTAGGAAAAGATGTGATGATAATACAGAGTGTAATTAGGCACATACACTAAATCAAAAAGGTCCACTTCGGCAGCAACCCTCTGCAAGGCCTCCTTTGTAAGATGCCAAACAAATTTATTCTTTTTGACAAATTTATTTTTAAAAGAGAAAAAAACTAAGGGTATTCAGTTGCAAACAAGAAAATTTTTTGTGCCAATATAAGACTCTAAAAATCATCTTGCCACAGAATATAGTCAAATCAATAATTTACAAATATAAGAGACTATCCCATGAATTATTTGGCATTCAAGATCTGAAATAGATCTTTTAAGTAACTCAAAACAATGATTCTCTGAGATGTGAAATAATTCTTTCAAATAACTCAGGAAATTGACATTCAATTTGAACATTTGATAATTAATTGGCATGCAAAGTTTTCTATTGTACAGAAAACATCCAAAAAAATTCCTTTTAATTTCTTTCTGCAAATGAAATTCTAGAAACGTTTGAACCTAGAACATTTATTCAACAAATTTCTTTCACCGCAAATATTTCTTTTGGAATAAATGGACCATTCAACAGTAGAAAATTATAAAATAATAAATGTATCATAATAAAAAATATTACAACCTAGTTGTGACTTTTGAGAAATAAATAGACTAATAAAAGATCGAATTATAGAAACGGTGAACATGAAACTTGTCAATCCAAGCCCAATTTGAAACCCTTATCAAATGGAGAAGGGAGAAAGAAACATTATAATAGCAAACCCAATAAATAATCTACCCAATACAGAGCCACAGGGGTCATTTGTACTGATTATATACTCTCAAGTATTTATAAGTATGTTCAAAGAGGTTCCTTTCAAGAGAAGCCCAATTCATGACGAATTAAGGTCTTAATAATTTGAAATTTTAGTTGACGATGGTAGCTACAACATTTCCATGGTAAAGGAGTCCATTGCACATACTGAAATAACTGACTCTATAGTTTGGTGAACAGTATCTATAGTTTTTCCATCATGAATCTACAGATGAGATTTCTTGAAAGCCCTATACATGTATACCATAGGTTAGAACCAATCTAAGTGATTCAAAACACATTGTTAACAATAATCAGGCATATAGTCAAGAAGGCACAATGACAACAAAGATCATACTTGTACAGAAATTCAAGACCGCCAACAAGAGGATGATTGCGAGTGTCAATGTGAGCAGGAGCTGGAGCGAATGTCTTCTTCGAAGATTAAGAGTAAGAAAAGAAATCGGATTTTCAGACATCCCCAATGAACAAGAGATGGGGAGAGAGCAAGGTTGAGTTCTGGTGAGAGCGACCGAGATGGGGAGAGAAGAGATATTTGTGTTATGATCCATAAAGAGAGAGAAGATGATTTTGTGGCTGAGATTGAGTTGAGTGAGAAGATGCTTTTCTTTCCTTTTATTTTCAACCCGTTGCCTCTTTTTTTGCTTTTATTCACGTTCTTTTTTTATTTTGTTAACTTTAAAAGCCTAGCCATTAGATTCCAGTAAGTTGAATCCAATGGTTTAAAGGCACCTTCTGCACCATAAAAGACATTTTAATCCCTGTATTATACGCGCAGGTTTTTTTTTTTATACGTAAATTACAATTAGAATTTAACTATAATCATTTTGAAAAATCTATCATGACTACCCTAGATTGAGTCTATTACGGCACGGTCCAAATTACTACCTATATAATCTTAAAATTGACTTTTCTTTTGGGAGGATGATTATACATCGACGAACCAGCAAATTGCAACTTTTGTAGAAAAAACAGTCATATAGTAAAATACATATTTTACTCAGGAATGGGAAGTAACGATTGTCTAACAATTATATTATGCCTACTTGTACTCAACTAGTTCTGAATATACCACAAAAAAATTTGCTGCTCTTCTTCTTCAAGAGTATGTGCGCTAGTTGACGGTCTGCCCCGATTTTCAAACTATTTTTTGTAGTTAAGGAGACGAGCTAGAAGAGCGAAAATCAAAAAAAAAAAAAAAAAATTCAAATATAATTTAAAAGAATATATAGGAAGAAATATTCTAAAGAGTTGCACTATTTCCAAGTTCAACGAAATTTTTCTTTCATTTTAAATTCATAATGATTATACTTATAACATCGTAAGTTGAGCATTCGACCTTATCAAATTCAATTTTTGAAGTGATTTCGTTTCACACCACTAAATCTATACTTTTAATTATGCTTTGAATAAGAGTGAGACCTTCTTCATTTTTTTTTTTTTTTGCACAAACTGTTGTACACTTTTGGAGTTATTTTTTTTTACATTAGTCTTAATTTATTTTTTATTCAAAATTGTTCTTTTAGAAATTTGTTTGATATCTAACTCATGACCTAAGTCCTAAGAAGACCACTCTTTACTACTTGAATTAAACCTTAATTTTTTTTTGTAATATCCTATATTGTTAGCGAGAGAATTTCTAAACTAATTTTGAAAAAATTCAGAATGAATAATATAATATAATATAGTGGGTGGTAGTAATTAATTGCTTTTTAATTAAATGCATCCTTCACTGTGTGCAAAGCATAAAGCAATCATGGGCACTTGGGCAGTACATGATAAGGAAATTAGAAAATACATTTGAAATGCTTCGTCAATAAGTATTTTAAATTAGCAGTGATTGATTTAGTGACATGCCATTGAAGATATTAAATATTACAAATATATCATTATTCAAATTTAACTTATATACATACATATATATATATATATATATATATATATATATATATTTATATCTGTGTGTGTGTGCGCACGTGCGCGAGTGCCCGTGTAAGTTTAAATGTATGTCCACATGAAAAAATGATTATATGAACACACACATATTTTAATAGATACATTAAATTTGGATCATGAGATGGGATGCATGATAACTTAAAAAATAAACTATTTCCAAGTGCATTACTATTGAAAGAAAAAAAGTAATACTAGATATATCAATAATTGATTCTAACTTATATAAAATTCATATAAAATATTAATTTTATCGATTATGAAATTTATTATATAAAAATTGGGATTCAAGACTTAATCTATGAGATTCTAATCATTATTTTAGATCATTGTAGATATGTTTTCAGCTAGCCTTAAAAGCGGACGCCAAATTCTATAAATTCTATTTTAATCAAGTGTAACAAAGCGTTATAACTTCAATTATTATTTTGATACACAAGTCGGATTGTTGTGTAGTCCCACTGTGACATGCATGTTTGATATGAACTTGAATATCGCTTGAAATAAAAATAAAGTATTGACGTAGTAGAAGAACAAAATACAGCCATGCATAATTAAACAACTATAAATAATTAAATACATATATTCAACGAACAACGTGATCCACAAGCTGAAATTAATCAAGCATAATAAATCCATCTAATTAACATTGAATATGATCAGCTCAAAGCATTGAATCAGCAACTGATCATTAGAATGACTACTAAATGATCATTTAATTGAAGTGATGAAAAATAAGAAATTAATCTCTCTTAGAGATTAGCCAGTTGTTGTATATTGATTGGGTAAGTGTATGATTGGGAAGTGAAAGTTGCCTTAGCGAGAAAAATATTAGCCGTCTCCGTGGGATGAAAAGCATCCCAGAATATATATTTTTGACGATCAGCACATGGTTGCTGAAGAGGAAGACAAGTTATTTGCCCGTTGTTCCTTCCTACTCCACAGCATCCCTTGTCCATCACTTCAAATCCTGTAATTTTATCAAAATTTTGGACATCATTATGCAATTGCCTATCTATTCGTATATATTTGTTACCAAAATTGAAAAATAATAATAATGGAACAAGTAGTAACTTTGTTTTTTATCACGTCTACATTTATAGTAGTTCACGGTTAAAATTTCATTACATATTATTTTTTATCCAATAAGTATCAATCACAATATGAAAAAAAAAAAAACATTTTTGAATCCAAAGCCATCATTAGCAAATTAAGAAAATATCCCTTACATTCTCGACATTAAACTGCGTTATGGATAAAACATATTCTTTTGAGTTCTTTTACTACTCTAACCTTAATTTCTATCTGTCTAATGTGATGAATTCAGAAATAAAGTTTGAATATTAAAATTATAACGCTAAGGACGTAATGTGTAATTAAAAAATTCTTATGATTAGTTAACAAAGAATAACGGTTCATGATCATGGAAAAAGCTGTAAGCATAAAAATTAGATAAGTCATTACCGTTGTTTGTTCCATTCACGTATAGATCATTGGAGCTTTGATAGGAATCTACCAAAATGAACTTCGATCCAGGTAATTGGCCACCATTAAATTGATCGATTAACTTTCGGAGCCCTGAATTGAAAAGAACGATTGCCTTGTTTATATTTTCATTGCACCTAGTACTGTTGTTACCACTGAATCGTGCAAGCTGATATGGTATACAACCAATTGGACCAACGGATGCCACAATTACTTTACGAGCCCCCAAGGAGTATAATTGCTGAAGAATGAGCCAAAAAGAAAAAATAAAATGAAAAAGTAAGAATATTTGATAGCTAGGCTAAATTAAATGGATCAGGATTGTAGTTAATAAATAAAAGTTTAAAATTAGTTAAAGCTTAACTATACATTGTCCTTAGAAGATAGGTGTCACAAGATTATTAAAAATTCAGAAGAGTTGCGTAAGGATAGAAATCTGGATACAAGTCTAAATCTACCTAATATTAATTATTTTCATTTATTTCTTCTATAAACCCAACATTCATTCTAAGATATTTATTTTTTGAGTTAAAAATAAGTTTTTTTCGAACTTATTTAAGTGCAAAATTTTTTAATAGGAAAAATATGACTTTTACATAATTATTATATTTTTATTTTTATAATCAATTCAAAATATCAAATTTTTAGAAAAATTCATACATTAATCTACTTAATTTGTGTGACATCAAAGGTCCGACATTCAAATCACACTTACATACATAGTTATGTGAAGAGGAAATTTACTACACCGATTAAGCTATGCTTCTTCAATATATATATATTTCTTCCCATATATTGTTTTAAATTTTCTTTAAACTTTTTGATTTTGGGTTTCGTTTCTAGCTCCTCCCTCTAACTACAAAAAATAGATCGAACATCAGAAACAAACCATTAATTGGCGTGAATATTCCTGAAGAAGAAGAGCAGCAAAAGCCTTCGTGGTATAATCAGAACTAGTTGAGTAGAAGGTCGGCATAAAATAATTGTTAAGATAATCGTTACTTCCCATTCCTGAGTAAAATATGCATTTGCTTAGATAGTTGTTGAGTGCATTATTGTCTCCTCTGAAGTATCTCCTCATTTGTTGTACTGTTTCTCCAAAAGCTGCTAATTGCTGGTTCATCGAAGTATGATCTCCCTGCCGAAAGAAAAGTCGAACTTAAGATAATATAAGATAGCAATCTGAACTCGGTCATAATAGAGTTAATCTAGGGTAGTCTCCAAATAGAATTTTTATTATAAATATCATAATTCTTATAGTAATATATATATATATAAAAGAAAAAGGAAACATTACATATATTATGGTGAAAGATACTATAGCTACATGACAATGTATCGTTAGTAAAAAAATTTCAACTTTATTTATTAAAAGCTATAGAAGATGCTGCACTCTGTGTATGGTTGCTCACACAATAATGATTGACGTTGCTTATCAGGTAATTTATCGTGATTGAAGAGTTTTAAGGTGTGAATTTTACTCAGAACACAGATTGAAGAAGAAATTGATTTATATTCAAGTACCATATATTTTTTGACAATAAACAAAATGTACCAGATTGGTGCCTGTTTGGTCAAGGATACCAGCTGCCCCAGATGCATAATTCACTCCTCTTAATAAAGCTGGTCCTCGAGTTCTGGCATATGGTGGAATATAATTTGGAAAACCTAAAAGTTGAGCTGCAAATTAAACAATATAAGAAATTAAGTTAAAAAAGAAAAGCATTTCAATTATACACATGAAGCATGCAGTGTTTAGAAATTACTAGTCACATTATAAACATAATTTATTTGTTATAAAAATGAAAACATTTTTTAACAAGGTTCACAAATAATATTGATAAAAGCATTTCTAACAAGCTTCATAAATAACAAACATCACCTAGGAGATCCACATAGGTTCGGCCATTGGTGAACCGGCCAGTGGCACTGTGAGGAAAATCAATGCCATAAGGCCTGTAATTTGCCCTAGCAAGAGTTAGAATCCTATTGTTGTTTCCATTATCCACTAATGAGTCACCAAAAATGAAGAAACATGGCACTTGAGTCCCCTGCGGCTGAATCTGTGAGGAAGCCCTAGCAGTTAAGCACAAAATGACCAACAATAATAACTCCATGATTCTCTTCGTTGTTTAGAGTAAACTAATAATTAAAACCCTAATTTTAAAGTTTGAAATAATTTGGTAAGATGAAAATCCATTACATGATGATCATTTATAGCTGTTTTTTTGGTAGGTTTGGGTACTGCTATTATGGGAATCATATGCTATGGCTTAAGCTTTGGCCACCATTTGAGGAAAAAAAAAGGCCTCTTTAGAGTATATATGAAACTTTTATAGTTGCTTTCATGTGGTTTCCATACTCAATTAGCGGTGATCTGAACTGGTTTCTGCCTACTCTCGTGATCTACTAGTTGTAGGGATACAATAAGTCCAATATATCTATTTACGCTTTACCAATATTAAGTCCATTAACATGAGAGTACTGATCTCCTAATGTCTAGAATCTACCCGTCTACAAATAAAATATTTACATGTGACGGACATATGATCATGTCCTTTTTACATCCATTTAATAACATTTTGATACACGCATATAAATATAAACCGTGCTTTTTGAAATTGATCAATTACATTGGAGAGAAAAATCATATTTTTGAAATACATGGCATGCATTTAATAGACAGTTCCATGAAAGCTTTTTCCATCTAAAATACTTGTCACTTCTTTCTTTGCTGGTGAATTCAAAATGATAAAGTATGCTTTTATCCTCTAAATCCAAATTTTAACTTTTACTGGTAACAGTTTTCTAATTAAGTGTAGGGGTAAATGGGTATATTAAGGAAATATTATGTGTAAGTGGTATGTATGTGTGTGTTTGTGTGTATCGTTCAGTTATTAATAAAAGAAATTTTTATAATCTTCCCAATGAAAAATAATTTTCAGGACTCTTTCGCAGCTTCAATCTGTATTAATCCAAAATTATAAAAGTTAAGAAATAAATTTACTTATTACAAAGTATTATACTATTATCTACAAGTATATATACACTGCAAAGAGTAAAATGATAAGCAATCAATGCTATAAACATAATGCAGAAAATGTGAATTTGCAACAATTCAAGAAAATTAATTTAGGAAGGTGGCAATTCCATTAATAATTGACAATTTCTACGTTTCTCTCCTACAAACAGCAAAAGGGAAGAGCAAACAATGTTATATATAAGGAGGAAATATGAACATACAACAATTTAGGAGAAGAAAAAAGTTTGGAAGGTGACAATTCCACCCACCAGTTGGGATTATGTGCTCATCAAAAGTACAAATTTCTAAATTACTTAATTCGTATATGTTGTATGAGATCGGTCGTAAAAAGTTTTAATTGAAAAATTAAGAAAAACCTGATTTTATCCCTGCAATTTGTATCAGAGACATCTCATAATAATATATAAGAATTTCGTAAGAAATTTATTTTGTTTATTTTGTATTAGAGTGGCACAATTTATTTAGATATATATTATTTGTTAATATATGAATAAAGCATGCTTGGATTGTCTTAATTTATGATTAGAAATTTATCTGTATTTTTTTGGATTTCTAACAAAAGGGGTAGTCTATTATCACCATGTTTCTCTTTTGGTTTTAATTCATTATTATTAGATTTTTTTTTTTTTGTAAGCCGTTAATGGTATAGCAATTCTTGTAAATATTATTTTGTTATAAAATAGTATAGAAATCAAGAAAAGAAGAAAATAATTTGCTGCAAGAACTCATGCTCATGCTCCTGGAATTAGCAGAAAAAAGATGGGTGTCCTTTTTTATTTTTTCATTAAACACCCTATACTTTAATAATTTATATCTTTTGGCATAATGTTGGAGACTTTTACATTTAGGTCCAACAAAATATAATGCATTATAGATGTGGCGGCTGGAAAGAAAAATGTGAGAATTAGAGATTTTGGATTTTTATCTCATGGCATTCTAAATTTTTACTAATTTACAATTCAGTTAAAATATTTGGGTTTTGGGCAAAAAAATTCAAATTTAGTTATATTGGATCCAAGCCCAATTTTAGTTGTCGATTGGATAATACAAATAGAAATTTGATAAGCCCAATAATAATTATTTGTCCAAATTTATTTATATTAGTCCTAAGCCCATTTTGGAATTTAAAATTGGGTCATATAAATGAAAATTTTGTTATATCAATAATTAAATTTATTTGGCTCAAGAATTTTTAAGAATAAATTTGGGCTTATTTTATTAAATTAATTGGGTCTGCATTTTATAAAACTTTTATTTCAAAAATGAGACCCAATAAAATTTTATTTAATATATGCCCAAATTTAAATTTTAAAACTGAACCAATGATAAATTTAAAAGCCCAAAAATCTCCAAGCCAATAGTTATAAACATGAGCAAGTACAAGGAAGGAAAAGAAAGTTGATGGACATTGATTTGAAGCGGAATGAAGATTAGGCTTAGGGTTAACATTTTTTATTTTAGGAAAACCATGAATTGAGATTATTTAATTTTCTATATGTTGTGTTTTGGATGTTAACATGCAATAATAACATGTCATATAGAATAGGTAGTGCCACTCTATGCATAATGATATATGTCATTCATATAACATGAATTTATGTATATTGTTTGAAATTTGCAAATGCTTGATAATATAAGATATCATTTATATAATATTATAGGAAGCATGTAATTAACAATATATGTATGTTTTAAAAGGAAAAACCAACTTTAAAATATTGAGTGGGAGAGAAAAGATTAAAGATAATTTTCCTACGGGCTCTATTGTTAGTTCAATAATAAAATTATATATATACCTCGACTTCATGATACGGTGTGATGCTCCTTACGAAGGGTATATATACTAGATATTTTATTTGATGAATTTCTTTAAAGATAAAATCGAAATATTTTCAATCTATTAATCACCCTAACAGTGGTTGCATGATATGAGAAATAAGTAGATTAAAACAATGGTTATACACTCAAAAAAATTTGTTATTAACCTTTCTATCGAAGCTCTGTTAATAAAATTTGGGCCCTAAAAAATAACAATAGTTATTTATCATGTTACGATATGAAAGTAAATAATCTAATGGTTAATTGGGTCTGGTAAGTGGCGGCATGACTTTCCCAACGGATAGCTTGCTAAAGCGGTACTAGATTATCGTTACAATAAAATAAAATGCATTTATTGTTTTTTGTATTTTAGACTTTTATTGTGAATGTTATATCAATGTATTTATGCATGTATATTTTATTTTTTAGAAAATGTCTTCCATCAACCCATTATTAATTATCCTAGTTAAAAATGAACTCACTGGTGAAAATTACTTAGATTGAAAATGCAATCTATTTAATATTCTCATTGCTAAAGACTGCAAATATGTTCTGACCCAGCAATGCCTTCCAGTACCAACGTTATACGATTATAAAAATCATAGGGAGTCTTATGAGAAATGGTGCGAAGCTAACAAAATGGCTAAACGCTATTTATTGGCTTCGATTTATATGGAACTGCATAACAAACTTCGGAGCATGGAAACAACCACTGAAATATTGGCTAGTCTCCATCAGATGTTTGGGCAGAATATTGATTCTGCCAGAGAAGCAGTGTTAAAACCTGTCACTGACACCAAGATAGAAGAGGGTATAAGAGTTCGTGATCATATCCTCAAAATGATGGACTATTTGAATGAAGTTGAGATTCATGGTGTTGAGATCGATGATAAAACAAAGATTAACATGATGATTGAATCTTTACCTGATACATTCAGAGAATTTAAGGTCAGTTATATCTTAAGCGATAAAGATATGACCTTAGTTCAATTGATGTACGAACTACATGCTATAAAAGAATAATATTATAGCAAGAAACTTCCTGAAAAAAGAATTTTCTTTAAGGCTTAACTCAAAAGAAGAGAATAAGCAGAAGAAATTTGGGATAAGAAAACTTTCTACCAAAAAGATGACAAGTCGAAAGGTAAGTGCTTCAAGTGTGGACAGAAGGGTCATTGGAAGAAAGATTATCCTAATATTATTAAAATCATGTATAGGAAATCTTTAAGCTTCCTAATTAGTTCAGTTTCTATTGATTAATGTAATAGTGGATTATGAGATAACTAATTTGTAAATTCATTTATTTGGTTTTCAGGAAACCAAGAGATTAAGAGAAGAAAGTTTAAACTGTAATAGAGAAGGATACTAGTTTATATCAGCTGAGAAGACTAGATAAATTTTATGAGACTTTAAGTTTTGATATTTGTCTTTATGTTCCAAACAGTAGAGGAATTTAATTTCGGTGGCTTGTTTTTAATAAACAGAAGTGCACTGTTATTTTTGGATCCTCTGTTAATAACTTATTTTGGTACTTTCAAAGACAATTAATATCATATAAGTCTATTGATCTATTCAAAGCAAGATATAATGATAAAGAGTATATGCATTTATCTAAGAAAAAAATATTTCTTCTAAACCAATAGCACATCTAATATTTATGCCTAAGTCATATAAACTATAATAAGATTTCATGAGAATGTTAATAATAGGTCTTTCCTGACTTATTGAGGTTGATCATTGATACTCTACAAATCTTATTTAGAAGAGTAATATGACAAGGTAGCTCATTTTGAGCTAAAAGAAAGCGTAATATTGTATTGTATGGATTATTGCATACAAATGTATGTGGACTAATTAGTTTACATGTTATAAGAGGTTATAAGTATTCTATCAATCTTATTGATGAATATTCATGGCATTTATGTTTGTCTAAATGCGTCATGATTCCGTGGCTTTTGAAATTCAAAAGAGTACATGGATAAGATAAAGAAGCAATTAGACAAGAATGTAAAAAAGCTTTGATTTGATTGAAGTAAAGAATATCTCTCTAGAGAATTCAAAGTCTATTTGATTGTAAAATAGGATAAACTCCTATATATAATTAATATTGTGACATAATAATGTCATTATATGGAGAAACAAGATTCTTTTGGATAAAACAAGATATATACCTAGTAATTTATCATTTACCTTTTTTATTCTAGATATTAGGATTTGAAACTGCATAGACTATTGAACCTAGTTTCATCTATATCGGTGCCTAATACTCTATGAAATTATAGAAATGTCACAAACTTAATTTATGACACATCTATAATTGGAGATTCACTAGTATTTATACTAAAATTATAGGCAGAAAAGATGGATACATGTTCAAAAGTTTGTATATTTTAGGTATTCTAAAGGAATAAAAGAAAGTCTAATTTATAGACCTCAAGATAAGAATATATTTGTAAACATACACCATACTTTCCTTAACGAAGACTATACAAATGACTTATAACCTAAGAGTAAGGTAAAACTAGAGAAATCATGAAGAGATCAAATTGTTGCTCACTTTTCTATTTATGTATAATAAACATAGAAAAGAGCAACAATGATTAACAAAGGATTATCCCTAAACAATAATCACTTTTAGAACCTCGTCATAGTGGGAGGGTAACTAGATTATCAAACAAGATACATGTTATTGGGAAAAACCTATACGGCTATCTCAGATGAACATGTATAAAATCCCACTAGTTACAATGAAGCTCTAATAGATAATGATGTTGAACATTGGAAAAGGGCTATGAATCAAGAAATGGAATCTATGTATTCCAATAAAGTCTGGGAACTTGTAGAGACACCAAATGGGGTAAAACTCATTGGATGTAAGTGGATCTATAAGAGGAAAAGAGGAGTAAACAAAAGGATAAGAACATTTAAAGCAAGATTAGTAGCCAAATAGTTCACTCTAAAAGAGGGAATCGATTATGAGGAAACATTTTTTCCGATTACTATGCTTAGATCCATCAAAATTCTGCTCTCAATTACTGTAGTGCTAGATTATGAAATTTAGCAAATGGATGTCAAGATTGCCTTTCTTAATGGGTATTTTGAAAAAGACATCTTTATGTAGCAACCAGATGGATTCATACAAAAAGGCCAAGAACACTTAGTATGCAAGTTGCAGAGATCCATCTATGGATTAAAGCAAGTATTCCGGTCATGAAACATCATATTTGATTAATCAATGAAATTATTTGGATTCATTCAGAATATTGACGAACCATGTGTGTACAAAAAAATTCAAGAAAAATATATAGCCTTCCTAATTCTTTATGTAAATAATATTCTCCTTATCGGAAATAATGTAGGAGTATCGACTACTATAAAGAGTTAGCTAGCGAAACAATTTAATGTGAAAGATCTTGGAGAAGCTAGTTATATTCTTGGTATCAAGTTACTACGGGACCGAAAGAATAAAATGATGGCTTTATCTCAAATGGTATATATCAATAAGATATTGGCTAGAGTTAGCATGGTAAATTCCAAGACTAGTTTGTTACCATTAAGACATGGAATTTTATTCTCTAAGGATCAATCACCTAAAGCTTCTGAGGAGATAGAGAAAATGAGACGAGTTCCCTACGCAGAAGTTGTGGGAAGTCTCATGTATGTCATACTTTGCAGTAGACCAGACATATATTTTTGCAGTTGGGATGGTTAGCAGATATCAATCTAATCCTCTACATGAACACTGAACTACTGTCAAGCACATAATGAAGTGTCTGAAAAGAACTAAGGATTATATGCTTGTATATTTTGGTGATGAACTTACTCCAATGAGTTATACTGATTCTGACTTTATGTCAGATAAAGATTCTAGAAAGTCTACTTCTGGCTATGTGTTTTATCTTAGGAAGTGGAGCTATTAGTTGAAGGAGTGTGAAACAATCATGTATCGCAGACTCCATAACAGAAGTTGAATATGTGGCTGCATCTAAGACTGCAAAAGAAGCGGTATAGCTCCGCAAGTTCCTTTAAGATCTTAAGGTGGTATCTGTTGCAAATGCACCACTTAAATTATTTTATGATAATAGTGGTGCAGTGGCTTAACAAAAGAACTAAGGAACCACAAGAAACAAAAACACATTGTGAGGAAATATCATCTCATAAGGGAATAGTGTAGAAAGGTTGTCACCTACACTTAGAGTTATACAGCATGTGTAATATGCCAGATATGCTTTGAGAGCTAGTGGGAGATTGTTGGGATTATGTGCTCTTTAAAGCATATTTATTTTCTGATTAATAAAATATTTCAAGTATTTATTCAGATATCTTATACTGCATTAAAATTTTGAGTAAAGTCCATTTAGTCATATTATATGTATTTATGCGAATACTGTGCGAATTCGCAGAAAACATAAATACAAGTTATCTTATGATTAAATAAATTAAGTTTGCAGTTGATAAATAAAGTTGAGAACTTTATTTAGGTATAGACTGTAATAAATTCATTCAGTGATTTGTCTTAATCATGTATGAATTTATTGATGTAGTATGACTACATTGAACTAGATCACATATGAGATTTAATTAACCTAGTAATAACTGTTAGACTTATTAAATCTCATAGGCATTGATTTACTGTAATCTTAATCTCGAGTTAGTTATAATTTCATGATTGTATTTGTTACTTCATTTAAGTTACCAATGGACACGACATACACATGTAGTCAAGATTGCTCGGTGTCTTGGTAGGAGCAATTATAAGTATTGAAATTATAGATTAACAGTACATAATTTGTACGGCACATCTCTTGATGAGTTTTCAGTACTTGATCATAGAATTCTCTAGCCAGAGTACGTCAATATAAATAAGTATATTGAAAATAATCATTAGAGAAAACCAGTAAGTATCAAGAAACAAGATGTAATTAAATTGATTGGACAGTTGAGATATTAATTTAAATTAACGATATGGTACAAAGTATTGTGCAGTAAAGAAATCAATGTGGCTTGAGTGAATTATTATTCGAGCATACAATTATGGAGGTCAGTTCCAATCATATAATGGAGTAGAATTGGAATTAAATAATTGTATTTGTTTAATTGTAAATTTAATTATTGTAGACACTATTGTATGTTCTAAAATGATCCCCGGGTTAGCTCATTTAATTGACAACACCATCACTGAACCCAAAAGTAAGAAAACTAGCGTATTAGGTAAAAATCATAATTATAATATTTGTTAAAGCCTATTATGTTATAGTCAAGTGTAAAAGGGGGCTTGTGATATTTTACAAGGTGGTCCCTTAATTAGTTACACATTCTCTCTACTTTTACGTAAGTGGAGAGATAATATTTAATTTAAATATTTAAATTAAAAGAGTAATCATATTTTAAATAGGAATCATAATCCTAACATAATAGGGTTTTTTATAATATATTATAAAATGGTACTTTTCTCTTAAAACAGAGAAGAGAATAGAATTCCAGGATTTTTGAGAAAAAATATAGAAGACATCTAAGAGACGCCAGTTGCAATTGGAAGTAGTGAAACAGACGCCCACACGTCCAGTGTTGATTGATCTTGAGCCATAACCTGGAAGATCATTTGGAGACGGATCTACAACTCTCAATTGTTTGTCTTCTCAGATCATCAAAGGTACGGATTTTTAAATTACTTAATTCTTATATGTTTTATAAGATCGGTCGTAAAAGGTTTAATTAAAAAATTAAGAAAAACCTTTTTTTATCCCTGCACCACCATTGACCAATTAATTTTCCATAAATCTCTCCTACAAACAATCAACTCAATTTATTTCCAAAATAACACTTACCCTCAAGTTTGACCAAGGATAGTCAATCATTTGTCCCAGCTTGGAAAGAAAACAACCAAATTGCTTACTGGCCAGAGGCTTAGTGAAAATGTTCCTAAACTTAGTTAATTGTTGATGCATATGTTGTTTTGATTAATTTCCATAAGCTGAATCCTTCCATAAATAAAATGGCAATATGATTTAATATGTTTAGTCCATTCATGAAAAACAGGATTGGTTGTGGGGAGAGAGTCAATATAGGGATTTTACTTGGCTCGATGTTCCCTAGTCTGAATTCCAAAGTTTTATTTAAGGATCCTTAGGGCTTTCTTCCTTAAAGGTTTTCAAAGATCTTTAGGGCTTTCATACTTTTTTTCATTTAGCTCTTGCCTACATATATGTCTTTTTTATGGTTTGGTTATGGTTAACCTTTTTCTTTCTTTTCTCTTGTCCTATTTTAACATATTTTATTAATTTATTTTTTTAATATATACATATACGACAAGTGTATCAGCGACAACTGCCACTTTAAGGTTAAAAATTCTAAATTATATTTTATGCCTTTTTAGGCCCTACTTCCAGTTATTTGCCCCTTGAACTTTAGTGATTTGCCCTTTGCCCCTTTCAAACATCCGTATTTATTAATTATTTCACTTGAAATTGCCTCTTTAAGCTAGATTAATTTCTTATTTCTTCTATAATTGACTACAATGTGTTTTTAAGTAATATAAATAAACAATAGGATTTACATGTTTGATATCTAGATATATTTAATATTCAGAGTAAAAGTGAGCCGTTGAATGAATCAAATAAGTTTTCTTTTATTTGAATAATACTAATCTATTAATTTTTTTGTAAAAATAACGAGGCAATAACAACAAAGATTTGACTTGTGCATCACCAAACCACTTTTTTATTAGTATCTAGGAAGTTGCACTGATTATCAATTTTCTACTAAAAAATTAAATTCAAAGAAAGTAAAAATTACAGTTAATTATCAGATATAGCTTGTTATAATCCAAATGTAAAGCTTTGAACACAACAATAGCAAAACATTCAAAAGGTTTCCAATTGATTAACAAAATTGGCCTTAGCTATTATAGCACAAAATTTGACATGTGCGTAATTGATTATGAGCTCCAACATTTTTACATGAGCAATCTTTAGGATTGGACTAGGGACCAAATTCTTTCAGGGAGTCAATGTAGCATTGAGTTTTGGGATCGACGCCACACCCTCGTCCAATATTTCCTTTCTCTTTTGTAAAGTACGCTTTCCCTAGACTTTAATTAAAAGAATTATATATTTATATGTAAAATGTAAAATTAATTGAACAAAAAATTAACAATATTGTTATGGAGTAAATATTCTTAAAAATATGAGTTGATATTGCTTATACAAAGTCTAAAACCAGTCGAATCAATAACTTCAACATGAAGATTAAAATTCTATAACTAGTAATCGGGATACTGTTCATATAATACTGTTTTGGTACTATTTATGGATCTAGTAATAATCATAATTCGTCAAGGCATGCGCAATGCATTGCCCTTAAATTAATTTCCGCTTCTCTAGGAAAATTTTTCAATGCAAAAATGACACAAATATTACAAATTGATCTCTATGATTTAATGATGCTACTATTGTGAGTTGCACTCCAAACAACAGTGTAGAACAGTAAAAAAAAATTATGAAGGAATCATGAGATAGACGGAGAGGTCATAGATGTTGTCTACACTTGGAGGCCTTTTACATCTCTTTTATATTGAATAATCCTCTATAATCATTTTCTAATTCAATTTGAATTAGTCATTCACTTTCCTTATTTAATTTGAATTAATCATTTAAGTGTCTCACAAATTAATTTAATTTGAATAATTCAAATCACATTTAGATTTGACTTATTTAATTCTAATTTATAACTAAATCAAACATATTACTAATTTCATATTAAATTAAAAGTGATTGCTCCCACTTCCCTCTAATGTGGAAATTAGTATTTTGAAATACCACTAAAATTCCAACAATTCCCCACTTATTTCAAAATACTTCAATTTCCTTCACATAGAGTTTTAATGCATATGAACTGGTGTTTTTGGGCTATGAACCAGCCATTGAACAACTACCCGTGTCTCATAGGAATTTAGTGAAACTTATAGTTTCTATGAACCAATATTCTTTTTGTGTAAGACAGAAGACTAGAGCTCACATTAAACTCTCTTAGTCTTTTGTTGTTCTGGGGTTTGGCACTTTAATGGCCATGTGTCTCCTCTATTCATGAGTGCTCTAGAAATGCATGTCTTACTCTCATAGGAACCAACCTAATTCCACACTCACATAGGCGAACCTCCATCAAGTATGTCATACAGTTTTGAAACATCACTATACACAAAATGTGGGCTATGGAGTTCATTAAGAGCTCAATTGTCCAACCTCAATCACTGCAATAGCAATTATCTCTCCATAAGAATGACTCAAATAAATAGATCAATAGTGATGAAAGACAACAAGTGACTTGTTATTATCCTTATTAACCTCCTTCGTGGGATCTCTAATCACATAAGTATGGTTACCGTCACTTTTGTCTTTTGTTTTATATAGAAGTCTCATTCCTCTCAATGTAATTACCACTAATCTCATGTTTAGTAGTTTAGTTAAAGAATTGGCCAAATTTGACTCTGACATCACAATCTAGGTTCATAAACCCATATTTAAGCAGCTGCTCAAAAATATTATATCTCAAATGAATTTATCTATTTTTCCCATTATATATTATATCTCTTCGCATTGGCAATAGTAGCCTAGCAATCAAAATATAATAACAAAAGTATAATAATAAATGATAAAGGGAAGATCTGCTAAGAGATTTCTTTATCATTCAGCTTCAATACATGCCTTTTCTATTGTCACTAGCTCAGACTCCATGGTAGAACGAACTAACCACTTTTGTTTAGAGATATCTAAGATACAACTCTTCCATCAAGGGTAAAAATATAACTACTAGTGGACTCGATTTCATCTTATCATGAAATCAATTTTACATCATTATACCCTTCTAACACAAATAGAGAGTTGCTATAGTTAAGTCTAGAATAAATGGTACCTCTCAAATACTTTATACAACAGTCAAATTATCTTTACTAGGATTTTTAAGTATAACTACTCAATCTACCTACAACACATATAACATTAGGCTTGTGCTATTCATTAAGTATATTAGACTCCCTGGTAGAACGAGCTAATCGCTTTTGTTAAGAGATTTCTAAGACACAACTCCTCCATCAAAGGTAAAAGAATAACCACTAGTGGACTCGATTTCATCTTATCATGAAATCAAATTTATATCACTATACCCTTCTAACACAAATAGAGAGTTACTATAATTAAGTCCAGAGTCAATAATATCTCTCAAATACTTTACAAGTTTGTTTATAGCAACCAAATGATCTTTACTTAGATTTTTTAGTATAACTACTCAATTTGCTCACAATACATATAACATTAGGCTTTTGCTATTCATTAAGTATATTAGGCTACCAATGATTTTGGCATAACTCAATTTATTAACACTATATTCTAGATTTTCTTAAGGTGAGTATTTGCATCATAAGATTTTCTTAAGGTGAGCATTTGCATCATACACTATAGTGATTGATTTCTCATCATAATACTAAAACCTTCTCAACATAGTGTTCTTGTGACAATATGAGACCATCACTAGTCTTAGTGATCTTGATATCGAATACAACATCTACTTCTCTTATATTTTTCAAATCAAAGTTAGAAGCAAGCATTCTCTTATTTTTATTTGTATATCCATTTGATAATAATACTTTATCAAACTTCTCATGCCATTGTTTTGGTGCTTGTTTTAAGCTATTTAATGACTTAACCAATTTGCATCCCCTTTAATTCAATAATTGGAATTACATAACCCTCTGGTTGTCTCATATAGATTTTCTTATGTAAATATACTTTTAGAAAAGCATGTAAATTATATAATAAACATGTAAATTATAAATTGCAACTAATGCAATCAAACTCTAATGGATGTAATCTGCGTAATTGGAGTATAGGGATCAAAATAATTTATGTCTTTCTTTATGAGAATCATTTGACAACTAATTTTACCTTATATTTATCAAATTAACCCATTAACTTTTAATTCTCTTTGAAAATTCATTTACACCCAACAAGTTTTGTATCTAAAGACAAAATCAACTAATTCTCATACATGATTCATCGTGATAGAATCTATTTCATAGTTGATTGCCTCTCTCTACAGAGGTGCCTCTCGAGAAGCCATAACTTCTTTGAAAGTTTAATGATCATTCTCAATAACAAAACATAGAAGCATTTATCAAAACCAATGGACATTCTCATTATTCTACTTCTTTTATGTTCAACGTTTGAATATTTAGGAGGATTATTTAATTGACTCTTTCAAAGATAAATAACTAATGTTAGCTCTCCCAAGGAAATAAAATCAAAGAATTCAATATTATTGGACTTAATGATGATATCCACCTAAAACGAATGTCCTTTATTTTGAAGTATCAAAAATCTGTAACTAGCACAATTCTGGGCATACCCTATAAATAAACAATCAATAATTTAAGGTTCTAGCCTAATCTTTTTGGGATTAGATATAAGAACCTTCGCAAGGCATCTCCACATTTTGAAATATGATAAATTAGGCTTATAACCTCTCCATAACTTACAGGGTGTCTTCCTTTTTTTTTTTTTGATAAGATATTCTATTCTAAATGTAGCAAGCTAATAACATAGTTTTTCCCCACAAATTTAGCAATGCTTCAAAACCTATGACCATAACATTTACCATGTTCTTCAATATTCTATATTCCTTCTAATTATATTAATTTATTAAAGTGAATAAGAATTTATTAAAGTGAATAGGGAGGTATCACTTCATCGATGATACCATTATTTTCACAATAAGCATCGAATATATTTGAATTACATTCGCCTCCTCAATTCATAGTTTATTTTTAATTTCCAAAGTCATTATGAAATAAACTGAATAATTCAGTTTCACAACTCAAAATTAGTTTACATGTCTTCTTTGTGGATTTTGATTCCACACACATATCACATTTATTATTTGATAAGCTCAAACTAGACAGCAGACAATATACCAAGTTCTCTTATTTTTTTAATATAAAAAAATTTTACATGACCATGTCTCCCATAGTATAGAGTCAATAACACAAATTTAGATTACTCTCCATTTATCTTCAATCATATTAAGAATTATAATCTTAAATAATTCAAAAGAACAATAACTCTTCCCCAACAAATATCTCATTATTTAATAACATAATTTTGTCACTCTCGAAATGACACGTATTTTCACGTCTCGCTCAGTTGAAAGACATAATTCAAATAATATTGTACTCCATAAACATGCATATATTACTCAATGAGAGGATTTTCTCAAAACTAAGTTTAAGAAGATTTTTTTTCTTGCTCAAAACTAGTGTAGACCACAAGTCATCAAGGAAAGCAAATTCTTCTCTTCCTTTACTAGAGTATAACTAACCATGTTTGTCTAGAAGAAAACCACAATAATAAAGTCATTCTTTTAGCTAAATTGGCTTATGGAAAATTTTATTGTCTTCATTCCCTTGAGCTTAATTACTATGTTTGTAAACATAATACCCAAGTTTTTCTAAATACAATATAATTTCCTTTCCTTTAATAATGAGATTGAAATAATTATTAGGACTTTTGTTCTATTTCTTATGAAGAGCATAATTTTCAAATACATTGACCTTGGAAATTAATTCTTTGGTTCTTCTATTCTCAATATTGATATTTTTCTCCTCAATTTTATCAATCAAATTATATCTTTAAGACTCAATTAATATCACTATCAGTTCCTCAATAAAATTTTTAGAGCTTGATTATATCTAGAACTATTGAAAACAATTTTCGTTTTAGACCTCATGAAATTTATCAAACAATTTTCTAATATGAACTCACTGAATTCAAAAATTCAAAAAAATTTATCCTTTAATCATAAAGCATGAAAATTTCTAGAAATATACTAGACATATATATGAAACAATTCTCCAAATTTCATAATTTTTTAGTAAGTCTAGTATGGTAAATTAGTTTCGTAACTCATGCATGGTGTTGAAATCAGAAATTTCTAATGTAACAGCCTTGAATTCAAAAAATCATTATAAATTAAATTCTCATCTGATTTTGTTTAAACAAGTATCAAAAGTTTCCTTATATCATATAAAAATTTTAGATTCAAAATATATTCTATTAATTATTACAAATTTCGTAATAGCCCTCTATCAGCATAAATTTCTATAAAATCTTAGGTAAGCAATGTTGCTTATCTAACCATGCTCAATATATTAAAGTCACTTAATGAATTATTTCTGAGATTTAAGATCTTCTACCATATATATTTTAATAAATCCCAAATCTTAGAAATATTTTTATTTACAATACCATAAGTAATAGGTTTAGCGTACCTTATTTGCAGTAATAATCAAACCTCATCAAATTGGTCTTAAGATTGTTAGAAATATGAGTCAATATTGCTTATGTGAAGTCCAAAACCAACTGAATCAACAATTTCAACATGAAAAATAGAATTCTATAAATAGTAATTATGGATACTGTTCAAATCACTATTCACGAGATCTGTGCATACGATACTGTTTGGTCACTGTTTACTCGACACTATTTATGATACTATTCATCGAGTAACAATCATAAATTCATCAAGGCGCGCGCAATGCACTGTCCTTAAGATGAATTTCCATTCCTCTAGGAAGATATCCCAATGCAAAATAGACACAAATATTGCGGATTAATCTTTATAATTCAATGATGATACTATTGTGAGAAAAATTATGAAAAAATCATGAGATAAAAGGAGAGATCGTAGAGGTTGTCTACTCTTGAAGGCCTTTTATGCCTCTTTTATATAGAGTAACCATCTTTAATCATTTTTCAAATTCAATTTGAATTAGTCACCCACTTTCTTTATTTAATTTGAATTAGTCATCCAAATGCCTCATAAATTAATTTAATGTGAATAATTCAAATCACATTTATATTTGACTTATTTAATTCTAATTTATAACTAAATCAAACACATGATTAATTTCAAATTAAATATAAAAGTTATTGCTCTCACTTCCCTCCAACGTGAAAATTAGTATTTTGAAATACCGTTAAAATTCCAACAAATCTTTTGACAATGAAAAAAGAAAACCAATATTCAGGATAAATTGAACATTGAATTACATGGATTAATATAAAATAACTAATACACTAGATATAGATATTTGCATATAAACATAACGCAGGCTGATAATATTCTGCCTTGAAAGAAGGTTCAATGGTGGTCACTAAAGAGCAAATCAAAAGAATGAAGAAGATAGTCAGAACTATTGACGTCATGATTTTTTTCTCTTTCTGGTTAATTAGCTATGACAAAGCTGGTGTTACTTGTCATTATGAAATATTTATAAGCAATGATCAAGTGAAAAATTACTGCCAGGGTAATGAAGTAATATGGTAAATATATGAAACTGGAATACAATGTGATATATGTAATATACAAACAGGAAATCCATTTATGCTTTCAATTTATTAACCTTAATCACTTAATAATATAACAAATATACATGGTGCTTTGTCAACCCTTATATAGCAGCGAGAGTAAAAAGTCTAGCAAGATAAAAAGCTGGATATTGTCTGGAATCCTAAAAATGTGAATAAGGATAAAAATTATCATGGAGAATTCCAGTTTATCTTTTTTTA
Source organism: Murraya koenigii (assembly GCA_025617385.1). NCBI lineage: Eukaryota > Viridiplantae > Streptophyta > Magnoliopsida > Sapindales > Rutaceae > Murraya > Murraya koenigii. The sequence continues at coordinate 27,309,579 of CM046811.1, forward strand.
AAGTATTCACAAACATTAAATATTTAACTCAAATTATCTCCCAACTACATCAAGAATATTAAAAGTACAAGTAGCCACCATAATTTTTTTTATATTTTTTCTCAAGTTTTAATTTTATATCAATTTTAGCCACTTTTCTGTTAACTGCATTAAATGCCATTAAATAATTCAAGAGAAAAAAACTATTTTACCTTGACTTTATTTAAGAAGATAAAACAATGTTTTGGGAGGCCCAAGGGATAAAATAATTTTTTACCTAATTTATGTAATGGTAGCTAATTAGGTTAACGAAGAAATAATTGATTGATATCAACCAAAACTTAAGGTATTTCTGTGATATTATTAAATACTAATAGTAGCTATTTGTACTTGGTATGGAGGATTATTTTTCAAAAAATTCTTAAAAGATGTTTATATAAATTTCTCCATAAATCCTACTATATCAATAATGGTTTGATTATGAGAAGTGAAAATCTTAGTACCAATGATATAACTAATAAAATAATCATATATAATAATTATTATTTAGCCCGGACATAATTTGTTTAAACACAATTTGGGATTGCCGTGAATTAGAAAATAAATAAATTTGTTATGTTGAAGAAATAATCTTTTAACTGTTTAATAAAACTATCATCACTATGTTGTTAAATAAAGTGATGCAATCATATTAAAAAAAGATAGTGTATTGCATCTCCTTCCAACAATTATTTCTTTCATAGTTTTCAAAATCTACTGTAGAATATAATGATTTAAAATAAAATTTATAAAATATTAAAATTAATTTTTATCTTTTTAAAATTATTTTTAAGCCCACAAACAATAGTCACAAATAGACACTAAATAAATTACTTAAGTTTGAACATCAAAATTAATTTCAAGCACTCCCAAAATATTTAAAATCTTTTGATATTTAACTCTTATACTCTTATTCTAGAGTTAGTTTCAATATTGCTACTTGTCTATATTTTTCTTTACGTTAAGTATTTCGATGAGTTTCATATTCAATATATAAATAAAAATGAATTAATTAATGAAATAATAAATATAAATATGTATACCATGATAAAAATCACTTTATTTTATTGATGTGATCAAATGATAGCTTTATTTTGAACATACCAATAACTAAACATATGCCAATAGGCAACACACTTTGCCAACTTTAGAAACAGAGTAAATACTTAACAGTAATTAATTATTTTTTTGTTTTTTAGCAGCACCATGTCACGGGATGGGTGTTTTGCGCAGCAAACCCGTGCGGCACTTAGACAACCTTGTCGGGACATCTTGGCTCATTCTCTTGGGCCATTTGTGGGCTGGAATCATGCGGCCCGTAACAACCAGCCTCAGATGGGCACTGAGGTGACTCAACTTCACACGTGCAGTTTCGTTGATTAGCACCAACATTAACACAATCGCAATGCGTAGGCATCAATGATGGACTAACCCCAAGAGCACAGTTAACTGAATCCTTTGCCCTGTCACATGATCCTGCTTGTTGCCCTTGGTTTAGTCGGCAACGTAACCCTGTATATACATCAAAACAAAATCAAAATTAATTATATTAATGGAGAGTTATCTGAAATAATCAAGAGAGAGCTATAGTTTTTTTTATATAAATTAAAAAAATAGTGATAAAGTCATTAACTTTGTATAAACTGATGAGCATAATTGTATTGGTTAAAATAAATCAGATGAATCTCTTTTTTTTTTTAAGAAATTATGTATTTTTATCTAATAATATTTTCATTATTGAAATTAAAATGACATAGCACAATTGATTTGATAAAAAAAAATACACAGACTATATAATATTTTCATTTAACCAATAGTATTATATGTGTTTAATGTTAATTTTTAAAAAATAGTTTGTATAACCATGAAAAATTAAAAAAACAAATAGATAAATTAGAAAATGAATATGGCATCCACCAACTCTATGCTTATCTAAACATCAAGTCCACAGTCCATAAACTTAAATTGAAAAATCAAGAAAATTTATATTTATTTGGTCAAAAACTTAAAAATAAAAAAATAAAAAGAAGAAGTCGTGAAACCCCACTTGAAAATACAGGGATTTGATGGTTTTTGTTGTGAGCCAAGTGTATGGACATCACATTTTGCACAAACATGGTGAAACTAGATTTATATTAATCTGCTATGAATATAAAATACCTTCAATTGGGGCAAACAAAGAGCTAACAAGAAAACTGCATAAAATAATTGGCAGAACTGTTGACTTCATGGTTTTTGCTTTGGTGACTAACGATATGTATTAATATATGTGCTTTATAGAAAAGTTTATGCTCATCATCATGAAACGTAATGGGTATAGGCATTAATATATAAAGTAATAAAATATTATCATGAGTTGCTGCCAAGTATATGCTACCCAAATATGGCAACAAGAGCACAGACTTCCAAAGTTACAAAGTGTAATTTATTTTAGCCATTCTAATATGGCAGAAAATAAAAAAATGAAATCTTGGAGAAATTTACACATCTGTTTCCTAAATTAGCCCCCATATATTAATTATTCACGGAAATTTTGAAGTAGTCTTGATTTATGTAATTCCATTTTAAATAAAAATTAGCTTACGACCAGCAGTCCAGTAATATTTGAAGTTGGATTCTAAATAAGTTGAGCTTTTACATCCCTCAAATTTTCTCATTAAACCTCCCCTCTAAAAGAACCCATTAGGATATTTTTTTAAAAATAATAATAATCTAATAACATCCCGATAATTTTAAAAATGTTCTTCATTTATATTCTTTTGTTTTTTTTTTTTTAACTTTTTTAGTAAATCCCGTAACTCATAAATAACGATATTCAATTATCTGCACTTAATTGTCTCCAGATATTCATAAACACTAATTCTCCCTCCCCCAATTTAGCTTCATACAAACTAGTTCTCCCTCTCTTAAATTTCAACTCCACATTACTAATTTGACTTCCCTCCCCCAATTTAGCTTCATACAAACTAGTTCTCCCTCTCTTAATTTTCAACTCCACATTACTAATTGGACTATAATTTTAAATAAAACACACCAAAGATAAGTTTATTGATAATCTAAGATCATGTTAAAGGGACAATTTTTCAAAAAATAGACATGGCTACAATGAATATACAATACCTCTAATAAATGAAATTTCAACCTAAGTGCAAAAAACAAAAACTAGTGGCAGACTGGCAGTTAATATAATAAATAATACACAATTTTTTTTTTCTTTTTCCTTTTTTTATGCAAGTGATTTGTAAACTTTATCAAGAAAAGGCAAGCATGATGTTGAAAAAAAAAAAAAAAAAGCCAATCACTGAGAAAAAGGCAAACATCTACATGGGAAACACTGATTTAATGAGAGGAATTATGCGGTTTATCTATCTTTCATGTTAAATATAATGAAAGTTAAAAATGTATAACCAATAAAGGGGGTTCTTATGAGTTGGAAGAGAGAGGTTTTATAAGGAAATTTCATTGGAAATTTATAAGATATACATTGTAGCTAATTAACTCAAAAATGATATACACTTCGTTATTAATCTTACAAAACTCTTAGCATATTACAATTACTTTTAAGGATAATTATAAATAGATTTATATATATATATATATATATATATTCCTCTCTCTTCAATCTACTTTTTTTTTAATAAAAAATGGGCTCTAAACTAAGTTAAGAGAGAATAAAATGAGGGTAAACTATCCTATAATTATCACGCGATATAAATTAGAGCACCCATATCAGATGAAAAATTAAAAAGATGAAAACCTAATGGAATAGAACAAGTTAAAGTCACCAAGTAAGCAACAACAAAATTAGCCTCCCTGTATACATGATTAAGCCCTACAGTCAACTTCGTTTAAGAAAATCCTAAATCAACTTTATGTGTATAGGTATGATTCTTTTTTTGTTTTCTCTCTCTAATCTATAAAATTGATTTGCACAAACTTCATTTGAAATAATTATTTAAGATAAAAATTTGAAATATCTATCATTACTTATAATGTTTCTTTCAACTTGATTTTATTGTGTTTAGTATATTATTATGGCTAGAAGCTATGTATAAAAACGACTCTAATGTTGCATTTTCTTGTCAATAATCAAAATGAGTTGAAATGAGAATGTGTTAGAATAAAAATAAGAAATAAAAATAAGAATAAGTTGTTCACTTAAGGTATAGGATTGGAAATCGGAATGGGCTGGAATCTTATTAATATGTTTATTTTATCTTATAAACGAAATCAGAATAAGCTGAAGTGTTTCAAGTTATTAAAATATCCTTAATTAATTATAATAACTACTACTACTACTATTATTATTATAAAAATGATATTAATTAAAAATAAAATTAATAAAGTTTAATGAAAATAATAATAATAAATGTTAATAATGATAATATTAATAAAAATACTAATAAAAATAATTAATAATAATTAAAATAATAAATTTAATATTATTTAATAGTAATAATAAATGAAATAATAAATTTTAATAAAATAATAATAATAAATTTCTTATGATATTATTTTTATTTATAGATTTTAATAATGATAATATTAATAAAAATAATTAATAACAATTAAAATAATAAAATAAATATCATGGTGATGATGACAACAACAATAATAATTAATAAATTATAATAATATTAATTTTAATTTTAATAATATTGTATTAATAATATTGACATTAATGACAGTACTAATAACAATTAAAATAATAAAATTAATAAACTTTGGTTATAATAAAAATAATAATTAATGACAATAATAATAATAATAAATAAATAAATAAATTTTAATAATAATTAATATTAATAATATTGACATTAATGATAATAATAATAACAATTAAAATAATAAAATTAATAAATTTTGATTATAATAATAATAATAATAATGAAATTAACAACCAAAATAATAATAATTAATAAATTATAATAATATTATTATTAATAAGATTTATATTAATGACAGTAATGATAACAATTAAAAGATAAAATTAATAAATTATTATTATTATTATTATCATCATCATCAATGGACCTATTTAAAACTAATATAAAATTTATTGGTATTTTCATAATTTTGGGTATTTTAGAACTTATGAAAATTCATTAGAAGTGGTATGAGAATTATAAGAAATGAGAGATTGATTTCTAATTGGATAACTTGATAATTAATCTTCTTTTTCTTATTCTTAAATTGAGGTGGGTCTCACAATTCTTATTTCGATTCTCATCTTTATTTTACAAAGTAACCACAATCAATAATTTTGATTCTAAATTCCGATTCCTCAATTCGAGAAATAAACGCAACATAAATATTTTAATTGTTGTCCAAATTCATAAAATTTGTACCAATTGAGATAAAATGTTCCTAACTAATCTATTATAAAAGACTTTCCAATATTTAGAGAATAAATATACTTTTACCTTCCCTAATACCAATTTCAATTTTCAATTGGCTTATAGATTTATATTTTTAATTGAATTATTTAAGTCAGACTTTTAACTTTTTTTCAAGATGCATGTTAAAATATGTATATTTTTGGAGACCAGCATTGATTAAACACAATTATAATAGCCCTAACCAGAAATTTCAGATTTATTTTTATTTACATTATTTTTTATTGAATTTACAATCAGCAGTTTTGCAAAACCTCCAAAATCAGCTTTAGAATGATGCAATCTATATTTCTGAAGCAGTTAAAATATCTGAGTTCAGAACATATAAAAAAAATTTATTCACATATTTGAGCTCAAAACGGACAAGATAAACTCCCAAATATGTGAAAAAAAAAAAAAAAAAAGAACCGACCAAAGAGAGATTTGCATCAAAATTTATAATTTTGGAAAATGAAATAAAATAAGCCACCTCCAAAAGAATCAAAACAGTTTTAATTTGTATTTTGATCAAGGATATTTCTGTATTTGAATTAAAATTATAAAGGTAAATAGCTGAGACTGAGATTCTATTTTGTACTTTTCTTTTCAAATGGATATTTCATATTTGATCGATCCCTCTGTGTGTTAGATATCGATGGAGCCGAAGCTATGCCACAGACAAGGAGTCCTCTCTCTTCCAAATCAAACAGCGGCATTCCCATCTCACAGGTCTTCAATGCGTTCTTCTTCTTCATTGCCAGCTCTTTGCATTTCTCTGTTATTTATTTATTGCTGCTTTGTTCTGTTTTCTAGTTTCTCTTCCAAGCGCCATCCTAGAGGGTTTGCAAAGGTACAATATTTCTTTGATCTGGAAGCAATTTTTTCACTTATGAATGTATGCCAGAGGTTAAAAATTAAAAATTATTTTATTGGCAGAAATGGAGAATTCATCTTCAAGAAGGAGCAAATGGTCAGAATTCATATAAACACTTGGTTCATGTTGTTAAAGAGTAAGATTTTGTTATAATTAGTTTGTGTTTTACAACTTATGATTTTGGTGCATTTGAAAGATACCTGATTGAGTATTAATTATGACTTTTGGTGGCAGGGGTGAGACTTTGACTTCAATTTCAAAGCAATATGGGGTGTCTGTGTACTCTATTGCAGCTGTGAATAAGCATATATGTTGATCTTGTATTTGAAGGACAGAAACTTAAAATTCCTTCTTCTGTCAGGGAACAATTGCAAGCGGTGAGCAAATTGACATGGTTATTGTTAGTGTATAGTTGTTCTTTATTTGTTTGGTTCTGTACTCTTTATATCTAATAGGGGAATTTTTGTGTGAGTTGCGGGTATTAGTCAATTCAGTTGATAAGGTGTCTTAGGATGGTAGAGGTCTTGAAATTGGATGCTGCCTTGTAGGGGTGGAATTTAGCCTGTATGTATGCACCATAAAAAAAATTACCAAAAAAATATCTATGTATTCGTGGTATGAATTTTTTTTTTCTTTATTGAATGCCTTGGCTTACAAGACGATTATGCTTAGATGCATTTCTCAAAATTCTAGCTATGGATGCTCATAGGTCAGCTATGCTGTCATTTTAACTGACGTAGACTGTTAATGTAATCGTGATTTTGTAAGTTAAACTGGCAACTGCATGCAAAAGAATGAGAAGCCAAGGTGTTAAAGGAAGCTTTCAAATTTCATCATGAGTGTATGCTTGAAGATATGTTATTCTTTAATTGTGAGTGCACTTCATAGTTCTTAAAGAATTAGTCGCTGAGGCTATTTTATTGATGGTTATTGCTGCACAGGGTCCTTAAGATTCATTTAAAATCATGCCATCATGCACTTTCAGATGAAGGTTTGATGACTGATGAATAATTGAAATGCTTGGTTGTAGGAGATTGTTTGACACAGTGATGTATTGTTTGACAATGCATTATGGAATGTATTGTTTTCCATCACTTTTGTTTATTTGTTCTGTCATTTACTTCTAATGCAGTGCGGTTTTCCATGCTATGATATTTGACAGATTTGGAGGAATAGACTATCTAGCTTAGATCTAAAAGAAATTCGGTAGCGTTCCCTGAATATTTTCTATGGGCTTTTGGACAAAAGCATTTTCCCTCGCAAATCACTCATGGTCTGCCACAAGTAAGTAGAACGTTAAAGTATTTCAGCATTGTCTTTGGTAATGTTTATCTCCAAATTTTCTTTTATCTTGTATATTCATTGGTGGTAGTGACCTCACAAGCATCCATTGTATTACAGGCTAAAACCACCGGTTATTTTCTAGTTGTGGTTTCTCTTATAGCATTTTGCATCAGATGCGTGATTGGTGCAATTCACACTAGAATCGCTGGAGCTTCAGGACGCCAAGTAGGGAATGGATCTAAGGGACATCATCATGGGTCCAAAACTGTGAGGTGGAAATCTGCTCTTCATGATATAATGGAAGAAGACTTGGATTCTGGCTCAAGGCCACAAACCAATGTAAGTATAAGGTCCACTGGTGCCTTAGTTATTTAATGGCTCGTTTCCTTTTCCTTTCTAAGATCCAAAAGGAGACATAGTTATTAATACTGTATGATATGACTGGCAATCTAGAAGTATCTCAAGTGAGGCAAAAAAAAGCACTAGAAAACAATGGAAATATTTAGATAAAGTATTGACTGATTTATATTCTTTTTTTTTTTTTCAGGATGCTTATGTTATCGGCAGAGTAGGAGCTTAGCGTCACGGGATGGGTGAATGTGCAGTAACCCGTGCAGCAGTTAGACAACTTCTAGCACAAAAGTTGCTAAGTAAGCCTAATGAACTTCTCAAGCTAGCTAAGCAAAGAAGTTTGCAAGAATGCTAGAGAGAAGAAAGAGCAATATGGCCAATATGTGATTTTATTATTCACAAAGAAGGTTACAAGAGAGGTTTACACATATTTGTGTGTTATGTGTGTGTGTGTGGGTGTTTTGAGTATTGGAGACTTGGGGATATTTGGAGATGCCTAGATTGGTGGGTACTTACCCCTATTTATAGTGTGGTTCTCCTAGTTCTAGACTTATCCATACAAGTTATACAATTCAATTTGTACAAGTAACTATCTAGATAAGGATAAGGTTGTAGATAGGGATAAGGACAATATAGTGATAAGGATAAGCATGGTGGTTTCTAGATATGGAGGATGGTAGAATCTTCTAGATAACGAAACCGGGCTTGCTAAGTGCACACGCCTTGTGACAGCCCAATTGCTAAGTACATCCATACTGAGCGCACCACGGCTAGCTAGTTGTGTGGGATGATCTATTTGTAAGTGTAACCCACTTCTAAGTACATCCCGTCATTGGGTGTATCCGTACTAAGCAAACCCGCGTGCTTAAATTGGCTGCCTTTGGTGGTGAACTTGAGCGGCCCGTGACATTAGTCTCCCTTCGTTAGGTGTTATGGAGTGTTTAGCTTGTCTCTTTTGTCTCTCTATGATTTATGGTATTTTGTTTCTTGCTTTTAGTGTTATATCTTGTTCAATGAGTTGAAATTTAAGAGAAAACATATGTTTCTTACGACCGTAGAAACTAGCAATATGCATCAATACTAGGGTTGACAATTCTTGGGTTAAAGATCAACTTGTGATGAATACACTAGGAAGTTTGGCTTATGACAGGCAGTCTACAAGAAATTCTGGCTGAACCTGATCTTATGTACTTAGATTTGAGTTAGGCCACAAACACTTCAGCTGCAGTGCAAACGTATGGTATTTGATTAATCATGATTAATTCATTAATCATTAGGGATCCATTGATCTCAGTGTATTTGCCTACATCACCAAATTTTGGTACGATTCATTTTTCATGAATTCCACCATTCAATTAAACAACCTCGAGGACCTGAAGCCCATGTTTAATTAACAGATACCTAAACACAGTTTCATGCATGTGAAGGTGGATGGAGGATGAAATATATATGAAAGAATCATAATCTTATTTTGATTTCACTCTAACGTATTTGTTTGATGATGAAATAGATCTTATTGTTAGTAAATCGTTCTTGGCTGAATGAACACTAATTGTTGTGCAGGATCCAGCAGAAGATCAAGATCAAGCTCAAGCTCAAGCTCAAGTTTCCTTTGAAGAATCGTCTCAAGCTTACAGAAAACTTGAAGGTGATTATGAGAAATTTCTATCAGAATGTGGAATGAGTAAATGGGGATATTGGCGGGGAGTTCTCCCAAATAATGTATTATAGGGCAACGTACATTCATTGCTGCGACAATTGGTTTTCGATTCCACATAAAGTATTGAATCCCTTAGTACAGAGCTGTAAAGAATTCTCTGTCCCTTTTTTCCTCGCCGTTTTAGTAATATTTAGGTAAAGAAGTGCAATTGTAAATGGTATCAAAGTAGAAATACTGCAATGAGGTCATTATTGTCATTAGAATTTCAGTTTAGTTGGTTTACCTTAGATTGTTTTGTATCAATGGTTATTAGAATAGGTGTGTGTAAATTTCTGTTACAAAAGTTCAAATATTTGTGGCAATATTTTTTTTTTTAATTCCTTATAACTGTGGATGAATGTTCTGTCACATGAGATGGAGTCTCTTAAAATAGTTTAATCATCGTATTTAAGAAATGTATTATTAAATCATTGAAACAATTAGGCAGCATGACAGTGACATCTTTCTAGTTTGGCAAAATAATCATGTAGAGCAATTTTAGGATAATTTTATGACCCAATTTATTTCATTTTGAACATAATCATTCAAAGAAATTAGTTATGTGAAAATATGAGTTTTTATGGTTATTTCAACAAATTATAATTTTTTTCCCTATTAATTTTCTATAAGCAGATTTATTGAATCCATTTTTAATTATCTGGCAAGAGGACAATAGGTGGTTTGGGTAGTTGGGAATAATTGGTGATGGGGTTACGAGTAATGAATGTGTTAACCAAAGCTAAAATTCTATTATCTCTAGGCTCCGGCTAAAAATTTATCATCATAATTAATGGTTCCTTTTTGATACCTCATGTTGTTTGTTACCTTCAGCTTTAAAATCTTAGTATTACCCACTAAAAATTAACATTTTCCATTAACAACCAAACCCACATGGAGGAAGCTGAAGAAATATCAAAACTTTGCAGTGATCTTTCACTTAAGGATGAAGATGATCATGGTGCTGCTGTTAATGGGAAAACTCGAACCCGTGTTAAGTATGCGGAACCTTCTAGTAAGCTTCTTCAACAATCAGAATATCAGAGAAAGCGAAAGTAGTCTCAAGAAGATGAGAGAAAAAATTCAAACGGTAAACAGAAAAGTGTTAATGATGTAGTAGTAGCAGCAGCAGCAGTAGCGGTAGCAGTGGCAAAATTGAGTATTGGTAGTGCTGCAGCTGCACTTTCCAAGAAGAACAAAAGTGGGAAAATTGAACACAATTGGGGATCCAAAAGAAGGAAATTGTCAGCCAACAAAGAAAATGGAAAAGCAGGGCAACAGATAACCCATGAAAAAGACCAAGAGTAGCTCAGTCAGAATTAGAAAGAACAGAGTCAAGAGTAAAGTGGAATTGTAAGTATAAATTATTAAATTAGACTTCCATGATGTGACTGTTAATCCACAATAATTCAAGTTTCAGTCAAATAACAGTAACTATAGCTTCTGCAGCTTAGTTATTCCATGGCAGTTCAATACTAAAGCTACAAACTATTGCTCCTAACAAACTACATAATTGCTGATAACTTCAAGCAGATTTGAGCAATATCTATAAAAGAAATCTGTATGTCTGGGAAATCCAAATATTTGGAAGAAAATTTCTCGCACACATATACACGACACGAGGGGACTTAAAAGGGTGGCAAATTTAGCACCGACTAATCAATTCAGGAAGTCATGAGAACTTGAAAGTTTTGCTTTAATTTGTGTCTTGTCTTTAAGAAACCCCTACTTCGTTTGCATGCAAACCAGAAACCATACAATTCGGAGTCTTTGGTGTTTAGTTGAGAATTCACAGTAAAATTTGATTACCATCAGTAGAGAAAACAAACCAAATGAAATATTATTAAACATGTGATGTTCTAAATACAATCAAAATTACAAGCAGATAGTTCGTCTTTTTCCTCAGCGCACACGGCGTGCTTTTTCTTCCTGTCCTAACCCAAGCGATTTCTGTGCATTAGCAATACCTTCAGGATCTGCAATACAAGCCACAACCGAATTATTGACGTATACTATTACTATCAATGCAATCATGGATTCTCAAAAAAAAAAAAAAATTACGGCTTGAGTTTTATAAGATTGCATTATTACATAAATTTTTAAACACAAGATATTAAATTTTCCATTGAAGACAAGGAAGGTAAAGAACTGTTAGAACTAATTGGGTTGGAACTTTGAATGATGCATAAAATCATTCATTTTCCATCTTCCCAGCTCCCAATAATGCACACCGAACTTACCAAAGAACTGTGTGAAAATTCTCGTGAAGAAACTCAAGTTACGAGAAACATTGTAAGCCATGGCAGGTGGCAGAGGCTTAACAGGCTTAACAACAGTGTCTATGCTGAATACTCGTTGAAGAAACTGTACAAACATGAAAGATTGAAACTCCAGCTCAACGAAGTATCTCAAACAAAAGAAAGTCCAAAGAAAAATTTCTTTATCTTTAACATATCCAATAATGTTATGATGTAGTTGACAAAACATATATGTTTGGGTAATACCGAGCACACCCTGACACCAAGCAGGCCCCCTCGAGGTTGACTCAGCCAGAGCAGAAGACTTGACCGCTAGCACGAGGATGCCCTCGCTAGGTATCAAAGTTGGTCAAGATCAAGTACTCTAAGGCTGGTCGAGTCCTAACCCTCTCTTCCTGCTCGATATCTTCGAACCTCCGAGCAGGATCCAGTCACGTTGTCGAAAGCACAGAGGGAATCAAAGATCGAGCAGAGCTGACTTAAAACAGGATGACCCCTCCTCCCGACAACTTAACACGATAATCGATGCCTGGTAGGCAACCCACGCCGTAGGGTTTCGTCACTGTTACCGCTAGTCGGCACCGCCCCTACAGTGTCATCATTTCATACACGCGTGCTCGGCACCATCATCAGGCCACGGGAACCCATACCCGCCTGACATCCCACGTCCCCAGGGCGTGCCGCCGCAACCCCAGCTGTCAGAGGGGCCCAGGCACAATTAATGCGGAGGGCGGCTGTCCAGGCGAAGGGGGGTGGGAAAACAAGAGGATAAGTACCAGCCGAAGGACAAGGGTAGGGAATTCTTTTTTCTTCTTGAGGGAACTAGGGAGATTTATTTTTCTTGACCATATTTTCCTTCCTAAAAACCTGAAGCATTTTAATTTAAAAACTGAGACTTTCTTGATCACTTTTGACCTTTAAAACACCTTTATCTTTTCCGGTCTCTCAAACCAAGAGGGATACCCAAAGAATCAACCCGATTACTAACTTGAGCGTCAGAGGGTTCTAACCGGAAAAACACCCGGCGACCCCTGACACTGTTCTTTGTGAGCGCAGGCCAAGGGAAATCACCGTTCCAGTAAACAGGGGAAGGCAGGAGTCAGCGAGAAATTCTGCTCGAACATCTAGTAAGCAGAAGTTTACAGCATCACTTGGGAGCGAGCAGAAAACAACATCAATAATATACATAATCATTTAAATAAGAATGCGTGCCCAAAAAATGAATTTAAAAATAGTTTGGTACTATGAATGTCTGTCATGCAAGCAAATAAAAGTATACTTCATAAGCTCTCTCATCCTTTGACATCACTGTAAGATAATTCTGTCCAAGAGTAAAAATTGATACATGACTAAACTTTTACAATAAATACTTATGATATTTGGCTTTAAATTTTGTTTGTTTTCGTGGGTGTTTATTTTATTATACTTTATTTTTTTAATTGATTTATTTTATTTTTCAATTGAGAGGAAGGAGAAGAAAGCCAGATACAAATGGAAATAGAGGACAAAAATAAAGAAATAGACGTTATATTGATATATGTAATTGACAGTATATGTCATTCTTGGCTTTGCTTTCATAATTGCCTTTGCACTGGATGCCTTTGTATTAGTTGATTTTGCACTGATAATTGATTTTGCAGCTGGACTAGCCGGAAAAGGAAAAATAAAATAAAAGAAGTTGACTCGTAAAATATTAATGAAAAAGTTAAACATGATGACTGTTTATGATTTAGAGAAATCATGCTCAAGTGCAGTGCGAACGTTCGTAGCTAAGCATGACTCATATTTTTCAATTCAAAGAATTAATTTAAACTTAATTTACTGTTCCAAAATTGTAACTCTTGAAGGTCTCGACGTTGCCGTTTTTGAACTTGTTGATTGGGATACTGCAAAATTATAAAATAAAATAATAATCGATTGTGAAAAATATTTAAATAATGTGATCATATAGCCTAATTTTGTCAAATATTTTTCATACATGAGGATAACCAGCTTGATCCCATTGAAATAGTTGTCAAAATGCATCATTGTTGGCCAAAATATATCGATCCTCTGCACAGCAAATTTTTCAAATTAATAATTAAAAGTTGATAACAGTTTTAAAGCTTCTTTTACATCGATGTAATAGAGTGTTAACCAAAAATTTAAAAAAAAAATGTTGAGCAAAAACTTCATAAAGGTATGCAAAGACAGATCAAAGTATTAACCTCTCTCTTGAGCTTAAGAACTTGCGGATTCTGAGCTGAAGATATGATTTGATGAAGTGCACAAGGAGAAATTATAATGAAAAGAGTCTAATACATAAGTTAAATAGACTTTTAAATTTTGTTTTTGTTTATTTTTATCACATAACATACATGTTACTCTTAGAATACTAATTAGTTTTGGTGTTCTATTTAAAAAATAATATAAAAAATTAATTATTTTAAAATTTCTTGGCATTTCGAAGTTTTATATGATTCTTAAAAAAGTAATTTTATATAATAAGACAGTTACTAAGTTACATTAATTATAGCTTATAGCTAATCTAAAATTAATTTTCCACTATCTTTAAATTGTTTGAGTAGCAACAACTTAAATGTACAAAAAAAATTCTTTTTGAGTTGTTGTATATTACACCTAATGTAAAGTAGTAAGACCCTATAAATAGATAAAGAATTGGTCCTGGCTGTTTCTGAATGAACAAGATGTGTGCCAATTTCATATTCTTTCAAGATTAAGATTAGAGCAAAACCAAAAACTCCATCCTCTGTGTATATATATATATATATATATAATTGTTGATTCAGCTCAGTAGTTGACCCAGCCAGACCACCAATTGAACCAGCCCTAGCCAGCATCGCTATTGTTTCGAGGAGGTGTTCTTGTTTATGTTACGAGAAATGGCCATGTTTTGATAGAGTGCATCCCTGTTGTTCTTAGCATCCCTCTCTCACGAAAGATGTGCAATAATATTTATTAAAGGAAAGGGGTTACCCTTTATCTCTCCATAAACACCATTCACAGACCCGTATACTATACAAATTATATGTAGGGATGCAGGCAAGAATTAAGGTGAGGACGGTTATATATAAAATATAATGTAATATTGAAAATTTATATTACAATACATAAAAGGACAAGGTTGCTATGCATCCATTACTCCAAATATCCCATTTTTTTCTTTACTTAACTCACCGTTAGATATTATCTGACGGATGTAAACAATTGAGAGTAACCTAATAAATAATTAAGAATGTGTTAATTATTTTTAACTAATTATTTGTAATTGTGTATCAGATAATTGTAAAATTTTTATTGACCAGTTCACTAACATGTTTGTTAGGTTACTCTCAATTGTTTATATATATTTTTTCCATCCATTAGATAATATTTAACGGTGAGTTTAGTAAAGACAAAAATGGGAGATTTGGAGTAATGGATGCATAACAACTATTTTTGTATTTACTAAACTCACCGTTGGATATTATCTAACGGATGGAAAAGATACATATAAACAATTGAGAGTAACCTAATAAACAAGTTAGTGAGCCGGTCAATAAAAATTTTACAATTATCTGATACACAATTATAAATAACTAGTTAGAAATAATTAACACATTCTTAAATGCAACAACCCGTTACATACAAATATACATTGCAAACTAGCCTTTGCACTCCCATTTAACAACTTAAGTTCGAAGTTGAAAAGAACTTCGATATTTGGAAAAATAAAAAGAAAGGAAATAGGGAAAACATATGCAATAGGGTTTAATATCATTAGCACTTGTAGCAGACTCTCTGCTCTTGCTTGTTCCCACTCCTGTCATTTGTTTTGCTGATGGCCCTTTAAACTTCTCCCCTTTCTCTTTTGGTACTTCTTCTTAATCTAGGCAATCTCAATCGTCTAATTTGCTTGGTGATCTACAGCAGCAACTGGAGATGACTCCACTTCTGCTCTTACCACTGCCATGGCTTAGGAATGACCTCTGCTGGCTTCGACCTAGAGCCCTGTGCTAAGCTTTTGAGGGAGATCTACACCTCTCCTAATGGCAAAAGGTTTCGAATTTGAGTTTTTATTATTTTAAATTTTTAAATCCCTTTACATGGGTTTGTTTGCTGTATTATTGTTTTAAAAAAAATCTCAAACAAAGTTTTCGAATTTGCCATGTTGAGAATGACCATCCGAAAAATTACAATTTTTGCTATCTTGCCACAATTTGCAAAGCATAAATTCTTATACTGGTTGAATGAATGTATTCGAAAGTAGTTAGATTAGCACACCAAAAAGTAATTTCACCATGACTAGCTCCAATCCAAACTCAAATGTTGTCATCCTTGCTCCTGTTACATTTGCCCATAAGTGACAAATGACACCTGCTTCAGATTTTTCATCGATGGTGGTCGATATTTCCAGAACTAGTCAAGCGTTATAGACAAAGAAAGCAAAAAATCACAAAACTAATTAGATGTAATGAGTTCAAACAGTAGCCAAAAGCCACTTCATTATTTATTTACAAATTTCAACCATTAGATTAAAGTAATTAAAATCTAACGGCCAGACAGAATAAAGACAAAAAAGAGGGATACGGTGACAAGGGGCACCATAATTGTGTCAAGGAAGTGGGCACTGCCCATCTAGAAGGGCGGTGCCCAATTCAACACGGCACTATGTGCTGTGTTGAATAAAAAGAAAAAAATAATAAAAATAATAATAAAATAATAATGCATAGTAGCCAAAATGCAGCTATAAATTAAGCGCCCATTCCCTCATTTCAATCATCCCAGAAAATTCATTTCCTCTTGTATTAGAGAGAATTTTGAGAGTTATTGGGTGTAATTGGAGTATTGGGAAGTGAGAATAGTTTTCTCCTAGTTATAGAGAGAGTATAATTTTTCTCTTCTATTATTAGAGAGAAGTTATTATTTTTCCAGTATAATAAAATTATTTCCTTCTGTCTTTGCCCGTGCATGTAGGCTATAAGCCGAACCACGTAATTTCTAGTGTTTGAATTTGTGCTTGCTCTTTATTTTTCTTTCAATCTCACTTAACTGTGGTTCTGCTTCACCCATAAATCTCCTTACAGTGGTATCAGAGCAAGGTTGCATTTTTTGGAATCGAGTCACTGTTCACGTATACGGTCACTGTTCATGTATATAGCTACTGTTCACGTATACGGTAACTATTCACATATATGGTTACTATTCACGTATACAGTACTGTTCACGTGAAATAGTGAGAGCCGATCCTAACTAAGTTAGTTCGTGGTGAAAGCAATGGCGGCAAAATACGAGATTGAGAAGTTCAATGGGAACAATTTCTCGTTGTGGAAAATGAAGATTAAAGCTATTCTGAGGAAAAGTAATTGCTTGGCAGCAATTGGAGAAAGACCCATAGAGGTAATTGATGATGCTAAGTGGAACGAGATAGACGGTAATGCAATTGCTAATCTACACTTAACACTTGCAGATGAGGTGTTATCCAGTGTAGCAGAGAAAAAGACAGCGAAGGAAATATGGGATACTCTCACAAAGTTGTACGAGGCTAAGTCGCTGCACAACACGATCTTTTGAAAGAGGAGACTCTATACTCTTCGCATGGTGAAATCTACATCAGTAACCGACCATATCAACACCTTGAAGACTCTATTTTTGCAACTCACAACGTTGGGTTACAAAATAGAGGAAAATAAACGTGCGGAGCTTCTACTTCAAAGTCTACCAGATTCGTATGATCAACTCATCATCAATCTGACGAACAACAACCCGACGGACCGTCTAGTTTTCGATGATGTTACAACCTCCATCTTAAATGAGGAAAGCAGGCGCAAGACCAAGGAAGATAGACATGCAAGTTCGCAGCAAGCAGAAGCGCTATTGGTGACAAGAGGGAGATCAACAGAACGTGGCCCCAGTGGGAGTTACAATCATGGTAGATCAAAATCCAGAAGTAAGAAGAATGTGAAATGCTACAATTGTGGCAAGAAATGTCATGTGAAGAAAGAGTGTTGGAGCAATCAGAAGAGTAGAGAGAATAAAGCACCTGAGTCATCAAATGCTCAGGGTTGTGTGGCTAGTACTTCGGATGATGGCGAAATTCTCTATAGCGAGGCAGCTGCTGTTACAGAAGGCAGAAAGTGGTTAGCTGACGTCTGGCTTATAGACTCAGGAGCAACATGGCATATGACCTCTCGGAGAGAATGGTTCCACACATATGAACCAATCTCAGGAGGGTCTATGTACATGGGCGATGACCATGCCTTGGAAATTGCTGGTATTGGTACTATCAAAATAAAAATGTATGATGGTACAGTTCGCACAATTCAGGAGGTACGATATGTCAAAGGCCTGAAGAAAAATCTATTGTCTTTTGGACAAATAGATAGTCTTGGGTGCAAAGTCCATATTGAAAATGGGATGATAAAAATTGTCAGAGGAGCGCTTGTGTTAATGAAGGCAGAAAAGATCAGTGCGAATCTATTCATGCTTCAAGGAGAAACACTATAGGAAGCTGATGCGTGTGTCGCGTCAAAAAGAGAAGAGTCAACGATGATGTGGCATCTCAGACTTGGCCACATGTCAGAACAAGGTTTGAAGATTCTCTCTCAGCGACAGCTGCTTCCGGGACTCAAATCTATAAGTCTACCATTTTGCGAGCATTGTGTTATAAGTAAGCAGCATAGATTGAAATTTAGCAGATCTCATGCTAGAAGTAAATGCATTCTCGATTTAGTTCATTCTGATGTTTGGGAATCACCGGATTTATCCCAAGGAGGTGCAAAGTACTTCGTTACTTTTATTGATGATTACTCCAGGAGATGTTGGGTGTATCCAATCAAGAAAAAGTCAGATGTGTTTCCAGTATTCAAGGAATTCAAAGCGTGGGTTGAACTTGAATCTGGGAAAAAGATCAAGTGCTTAAAAACAGATAATGGCGGAGAGTATACTGATGGTGCATTTCTTGCATACTGTAAGCAAGAAGGTATTCAGAGGCAGTTTACAGCGGCATACACTCCTCAACAAAATAGAGTGGCGGAGCGGATGAACAAAACTCTTACAGAGAGGATAAGAGCTATGTTGAAGACTGCTGGTCTACCAACTCTTTTTGGGCTGAAGCAGCCAAAACTGCCTGTTATGTGATAAATCGGTCTCCATCAACAGCCATTGAGTTGAAGACGCCGATGAAGATGTGGACAGGTAAGCCAGCTGATTACTCTCATTTACATGCATTTGGAAGTCCTGTATATGTAATGTATAATGCCCAAGAGAGAACAAAGCTAGATCCAAAATCTAGAAGGTATATCTTTTTGGGGTATGCTGATGGTGTCAAGGGGTATCGTCTGTGGGATCCCACTACCCACAAGATTGTCATCAGCAGAGATGTTGTCTTTGTAGAAGATCAACTGCAAAAGAAAGATGAGGATGATAGAACTGTGAAAGAAAAGTCAGAGACTACACCGGTATATGTAGAAAATATTCAGGAAGATTCAGAGTCTTCTGAAGCAGCACCAGGGCACGAGGAACAAGAACCAGTCGAGTCTAAGGCTGCAGAAGTTCGTCGGTCAACTCGAGAGAGACGACCACCAACTTAGCACTCAGAGTATGTTACAGAGATCAATGTTGCATATTGTCTTTTAACAGAGGATGGAGAGCCATCAACTTTCCATGAAGCTTTAAACAGATCAGATGTTACTTTGTGGACGGCAGCAATGCAGGAAGTAATTGAAGCTCTACACAAAAATAAGACATGGGAACTTGTGCCACTGCCACATGGAAGAAAAGCCATTGGAAACAAATGGGTCTACAAGATCAAACGTGATGGCAATAATAAAGTGGAGCGGTATTGTGCAAGATTAGTGGTAAAGGGATATGCTCAGAAAGAAGGTATTGACTTCAATGAGATCTTTTCTCCAGTAGTTAGACTCACGACAGTCAGAGTAGTCTTGGCAATGTGTGCTACATTCGACTTACATCTAGAACAATTAGATGTGAAAACTGCATTTCTTTATGGAGAACTTGAAGAAGAAATTTATATGCTCCAACCAGAAGGTTTTGCTGAAACAGGCAAGGAGAACTTGGTTTGCAGATTAAACAAATCTCTATACGGTCTCAAACAGGCGCCGAGGTGTTGGTATAAGAGATTTGATTCCTTCATCATGAGCCTTGGATACAACAGACTCAGTTCAGACCATTGTGCTTATTACAAGAGATTTGAGGATAATGATTTTATTATTTTGCTGTTGTATGTGGACGACATGTTGGTCGCAGGCCCCAACAAAGATCAAGTCCTAGAATTAAAGGCACAGTTGGCTAGGGAGTTTGAAATGAAGGACTTGGGACTAGCAAACAAGATTCTTGGGATGCAAATTCACCGAGATAGAAATAATAGGAAGATTTGGCTTTCACAGAAGAATTACTTGAAGAAAATCTTGCGACGCTTCAACATGCAAGACTGTAAGCCAATTTCTACCCCACTTCCTGTTAATTTCAAGTTATCCTCAAGTATGTGTCCTAGCAATGAAGCAGAGAGGAAGGAGATGTCTCGAGTACCATATGCATCAGCAGTGGGAAGTTTGATGTTCGCTATGATCTATACAAGACCAGACATTGCACAAGCAGTGGGAGCAGTTAGTCGATACATGGCGAATCCTAGTGGAGAACATTGGCAAACAGTGAAGAGGATTCTAAGATACATCAGAGGAACCTCAGATGTTGCATTATGTTATGGAGGGTCAAAATTCATCGCCGAGGCTACGTGGATTCGGATTTCGCATGTGACCTTGATAAAAGAAAATCCACTCATCGGCTATGTGTTTACACTTGCGGGAGGAGTCGTAAGTTGGGTTTCAAAACCGCAGATCGTTGTGGCTTTATCTACGATAGAGGCAGAATACATGGCAGCTACACAAGCATGCAAGGAAGCTATTTAGATATAAATGTTACTTAAGGAGCTCGGGCACAAACAAGAAAAAATTCCTGTGTTTTGTGACAGTCAGAGTGCTTTGCATATTGCAAAGAATCCAGCCTTTCATTCCAAAACAAAACATATAGGGGTTCAATATCACTTCATTCGAAAAGTAGTGGAAGATGGAAGTGTAGATTTACAGAAAATCCATACCAAGGAGAACCTAGCAGATGTTATGACTAAGCCAATCATTATTGACAAGTTTATATGGAGTAGATCCTCGTGTGCCTTAGCAGAAACGTAAGCAACATATCAATGGTAAAGCAGAAAGGATAGTGTGGAGATTGATTGGTTCTCAATCAAATCTCCAAGTGGGAGAATGTTAAGGAAGTAGGCACCGCCCATTTAGAAGGGCGGTGCCCAATTCAACACGGCACACAATGCCATGTTGAATAAAAAGAAAAAAATAATAAAATAATAAAAATAAAAATAATATAATAATGCATAGTAGCCAAAATGCAGCTATAAATTGAGTGCCCATTCCCTCATTTCAATCATCCCAAAAAATTCATTTCCTCTTAGAGAGAATTTTGAGAGTTATTGAGTGTAATTAGGGTATTGGGAAGTGAAAATAATTTTCTCCTAGTTATAGAGAGAGTATAATTTTTCTCTTCTATTATTAGAGAGAAGTTATTATTTTTCCAGTATAATAAAATTATTTTCTTCTGTCTTTGCCCGTAGATGTAGACTATAAGCCGAACCACGTAATTTCTGGTGTCTGAATTTGTGCTTGCTTTTTATTTTTCTTCCAATCTCACTTAACTGTAGTTCTGCTTCACCCATAAATCTCCTTAGAAATTGGACCCTATATAAAATTACAACTATAATATAAACTGACAATATATTTTGAAAAATTAGATAACAATACATAAAACAATACATTTACTTATTACAATTACTCTCTTTGAGGACTCCTCGTCTGGATTTCATATGTTGAAAATGATGTAAAATAGTTTCATTATCATTCAACCATTTATCTCCCATTTGATTTCGCAGTCAAGTCTTCACATAATTTATTGCTAAAAAACTCTTTCAATAGTGGCAATGACAACTGGTAAAAGTAATAATAATAGGCCAATAAAAATACCTTGTGCTTGTTAGTCTAGATCATTTCCTGATGAGGTTGCAATTGCTGAATTCTTTCTTAAGTACTTATCCATAGCTATTCAAAGAAATATATTTATTAAATAAATATGATATTTGTTGTTCAAAGAATATTTTCGACATAAAGAAAGAGAATATATATGAAAAATTAAAATTACAGAACTAGACAAAATATTATGGGTCTTAATTTATAATTTGGTTTACTGACCTTAATAACTTAATTTGTTATTAAATCTTTTAATAATGGCAAAAATACTCGTATATAGCAATCAAACAATCAACATGACTATATGATAAAATTAAGGATTTTAAAATTAAAAAAAAAATCAACATAACAATAAAAAAATAGAATTAATAAACTTACAATTTTAAAATACATTAAGAATCAGCTCAATGTAAAGAAAGAATTCCACACACTGTTGTTACAGAGTGCTGAGCCTCGGACTCGAAAGAGTGGAGAATGACGATAGAGAGATAGAGGGAAAATAAAAATTATAAATTGTTTTAATTGACAACTCACTGCTATTATCGATTGTTTTAATAGATTTTATTTAAATTTAAAATTAAAAAGTTCTTTTACTTAGTGTTGCTATGATTACTCTTTATTAATGTGTAATAATATACAGGCCACTAAAGTGTAATAATTTAGGTGGGGCATTTTTCAATAAAAAATAAAGTGCCCCAATTGATCCTATGCTGCCTTTGTCGCCAAATACAAGTTAAGAGAAATAAGAAAGCAGATAATGAAGAGAACAAATATTTTATTTTTTTAACAAATCTAACTCAATAAAATATATTGACAACCCGCATGGATCCTAACAGAGTACAAATATAAATGTATTCAATTTCTAGTGTCACTTAATGTTATTAGGCAACTTCAAAACTACTATCACTAAACACATGATAACTCAATACTTGTTTAGAAGAAAAATATATGGTTGGATGCCACGTGTCATTATAAACCAGGAACAGCTGAGTATAAGGGGAGTTAGGCTCCCTCAAGTATGCCAATTACAAGTGAAATATTATAAGAAGTACAATGATAGTAATATTTTATCGGTTACATAGGTAAAGAAGGAAGAAAATTAATTTATTCAAAATCACATGAGAGATTGTTATCACTTAAAGGTAATGTATTATCTCCTTAACTAAGAAAATGGAACCAACAAGTAAGCAAACAACTAAAAGGAGGCAGCAAAGGTCTGGCACATCAACCATTGCAGGACTATTTAAGAGTTGAACCACCCTACCAAGTTTTGACATGTTTAAGTTTTGACATGTTTTGCCCCCATGGCCGTAGTCGAGTTGGCTGCCATAGTCGGTTCTAAATTCGTAGCGACCCGGGTTCGAGTCTTGGGGGTGGGGAGGGGGTACAAAACTCTTTGGGCTTGCCCACCCCTCCCCTTTTAAGAGAAAAAAAAAAAAGTTTTGACATGTTTACTTGTGGACAAATTACATGATCAATGAGCAACCTTATTCTCCAAGCATGCTCCAAAGGCCCAAACAACATAAGCATAAAAGAATAAGAATATCCCTACCTAGGGAGGGAAAGCACCAATAGAATATCGCTAATTGGCATGTTGATGCATTTCATATATAAACATTTATGTTTTCTCTCTCTAGCTACACAACAGTCATACATAAAAAAGAGGCCAAGACTCATCTTTAAAGTTGAGCTCACTTCATTGTTGGGTTGGCAAATTCTTGACACCCAAATAGACCAAAGACTAACTTGAGTGTCGGTGTGTGGTTGTTGTCTACTGTTGGCTCCATCATTAACCTTTTATTTCTTCATTTTTGCAGTGTAAACAAGCTCTCAAATACTATCTCACTCGAGATCCTCACTCCTTTTAATATTGTATGGCTAAGTTAACTATATTTTTTTATGATAGGTATAAAAGTAAAAACTGTACAAAACTTGTGTTACAATCAATATCAAGATCATGAATATTAGTGATAATTTGATGCTTGATCATCTACGGGCACATGTGCATTTTTTAGAGCTACTTGCTGGAAAATTATCTCTAGCCGTGCATTTGTAAGTTCCCATAATACATCTTTAACGACAATAAGTCGAGCATAGTTGGTCCATAAAACTTGAAAGAGTCAGAGATGTAAGAGGCTTCTTCACCATTGAGGTGGTGCCTCTTTTATCTAGCAAGGCCCTAACATCCAAATGTTGGATTAAGTTTAATAAAATATAGTGAGGGCATTTTCATTTTATTAAAATATGTCAATAAAATATTTAAAAATATATATTTTTTTTAATATATTAGAGACTATATTTTTTTGTCTGTTACTGTATTAAAATTTATATTTTTTTTATATTTTACTAGCATCCTTATTTTAACAAATAAGGATGTTCTCATTAGAGAATATATATATATAAATGTTTCAATCAATGATAAGTTAAAAGAAAAAAATACAAACTTCAATGTATTATATTTTATCTTGTAGTATATTAGAATATGTGTTTTTTTGTCTTTTAGCTTATATATATATATAGTCATTCTCTATTAAGGGCAAAGTTTTTTGTATTTTAATATGTATTTTTACTTTGTTAAAATTATGATATCCTTACTAGAATATATATATGTTAAAATTTGTATTTTTCTATTTTTTAACGTATCCCTAACTTTAAAATGTTCAAGAATTCCTGATTAAAAGCTCATTAAGTCTATATATATAGGAAAATTAATCTCAAATTTTATTCTTTCAAATACTAGGAACACAAGCATTCTCATATCAGCTACTAAAATAAAATACACTCCCTATGTTGGTATGCTTCTATTCCAAGTATTAACAGGATGCCTCTCTCTGTGTTGGTATATCTATACCTTTATTTTGAACAAAAAGAGCCAAGTTTAGCCAGAATAGGCTCGAGCAAAATAAGCTATAATAAAATAAATCAAGTCTCAAAGCCTAATCAAGGCAAAACAAAAGTCAAAAGTTTTCCAAAACTTGATTAAATCGAGCAGGAAATTAATAAATTTGAAAATACTCTAAGGCAAATAAAAAGGCTTAAAGTCTCAAAGCCTGCTCAAGGTGAGACAAGAGTCAGAAATTTGCTTGCTCATGCTCGACCAGACTAAAGTCAAGCAGCAATATATTTTAGAATAAATAAAAGAATTTAAGTCTCAAAACCTCCTTGAGCTGAGACAAAGCCAAAGCTTCCTGCTCTTACTTAACTAAGATGAAGTAAGTAGCGATTGTATGAGTGTTATTTGTTTCAAATAAAAGACTTTAGCTCTTAAAACTTACTCCAGATGAGATAAAAACCTAAACATGTAAAACATGCTCTATATGATTACGGGAACATGAAAATAATATATTTTTAAGGTGTATAGAAGTCTAAGACTTGAAACTTGCTCAAGTTTTTTGTCTACGATGAGGTCAACTCTAGCAGCCTAAACTGACTCATTAAAGTCACCTTGAGGTCATTTTAAATTTTATATAATTTCTAGTCCTGATTCATTAAAACTTTCAACACTAGAAACTGGGAGATTGGTATTTGAGGAAGAAATCAGAGTGACCTTGAGGAGACTATTATGACCAGATGGTTATAAGGTGAGCTCAAACAAAACATTTTGACCAAGCAGTTATCTGATTAGTTGGAGCATATCATCTCGACTAAAAATTTATTTGTGACCTCGACTAGATGGTTATAAGGTGGTTATCTGGTGATCTTGAGTAGATAACCTCGACCAAAAGGTAAGTCTGGCGACTTCTAACATATCACCTCGACCAGATAGGTTACGAGGAGGCATTTAACTAATTCACTAGAAAACAAGATTCAGTTAACCTCATTTATTCCATCCGAAAAATCTGGATACAAACTTAGCCCACTAACAGTTATGTAACCGACCCACTACATTTATATGTATATTTAAGGGGGAATTTATGATGATTATGGGGGGATAATTATTACAATGATAAAAAAGATATAGATCTCTTCCATGGCATCGAGTACTTCTTCCTTTAAAAAAGAAATCCTTTTCTGGTTAGAGGTAGAAGGAAATAAAAATGAAGCTGTGTGAGAAGCAGTATAAGTTTTTTCTATACCCAAGTCACTGACTTCAGCGTTTGAGGGTTCACGTCGGAAAAACTTTCACTGCCTCTAACTATCTTATGTGGTTTCAGGTGATTATCGACAGTTTGATAGCAGTTGCAGGCATCCATAGTGATTGGCAAGCTGCTTTCCCAAAAAACAAATATAATAATGATGCTGAAATTAGGAGATTTGCTCAAAGTAAAGGCGATGAGATTTTCGACATCAATAATGTACTTCTTGTGATAGTTTGTCACTTGGTTTTAGGCGTACAATGGCTGGAAAATATTGGGCCAATAGATATGGACTACAAGCAATTGACTATGACCTATAAAGTTGGAGGAAAGTCCTACACATTCTGAGGTCTTAAACAAACCACTTTAGAAGCCTTATCTGATAAGGAATTTAATTGTCAAAGGTACTAGATTTTTATTCCAAATCTCTCTCTCTCCCAATAATTCTCAACCGAATCTCCACCCAAATGACATAAGTCACCTTCTAACTGAATTCTCCAAAGTATTCAAATCAATTACCAGCTTACCACCAAAAAAGCTACACGACCACTGCATTTTACTACAACAAAATACTGAATCAGTAAGCGTAAGGCCCTATCGCTACCCCTATTACCAAAAAATAGATATAGAGAAGATGGTGAAAGAACTACTACAATCAGGACTCATAAGGCCAAGTAATAACCCATTTTCATCATCAGTCCTACTTGTTAAAAAGGCATATGGCGATTAACGAGTTTGTGTGGACTACAGAGCTATGACCCATATCACGGTCAAGGATAAATATCCCATTCCAGTAATTGATAAACTTTTTGATGAGCTTCATGGAGCAAATTTCTTCTCCAAGTTAGGTTTGAGGGTCGGATATCACCAAATTCTTGTACCTGAGGCAGATATACTAAAAACAGCCTTTAGAACACATGAAGGGCACTATGAATTCCTAATAATGTCGTTAGGCCTTACCAATGCACCTGCCATCTTCCAATGCCTCATGAATGACCTCTTCCACCCTTATCTCTGAAGGTTCGTCTTAGTCTTTTTCGATGACGTCTTAGTGTACTCGAAAACATGGAATGGTCATCTTTCACATTTCCGAATTGTTCTCACTATTTTTGAAACTCACCAATTATTTTCTAAGAAAACAAAGTACAGGTTTGGTTTTTCTGAGGTGGATTATTTGGGTCACATCATTTCAGAACTTGGAGTAGCTGTTGATCCCACCAAAATACAAGTCGTTCTTGAATGGCCAACTCCAGCCACAATAAGAGGAGTACATTGGTTTCTCGGGCTTGCAGGATATTACCAAAAATTCAGCCACCATTTTGGATGTATAGCAGCCCCGTTATATCAACTCTTATCCAATGAAGGATTCAAGTGAAGTGAGGCAACTGAACTAGCATTTACCAAGTTAAAAAAAGCATTAACATCACTACCGATCCTATGCCTTTCAGATTTTCTCTACAATTTGTGATTGAGTTTGATGCTAGTGGGATCCAAATTGAAGCGGTTCTTTCTAAAAATAACCGACCAATAGCATACTTCAGTGAGCCTTTGAAGGGATCTGCCTTATTATTGTCTACCTATGAGCAGTGAATTACCAGTCCGGCGCAGACTCGATGGCTTCCAAATATCGTTGGATATGATTATGAAGTTGAGTACAAACATGGACCCCCAAAAATCCAAGCTGCTGACTCTCTTTCTCGTGTGGCTAAATTTCAGTGCACATCTATTTCTGCACTACATGCAGATTGGTGGCAAAAATTACAATAAGAGGTGCAATAAGACTCTTTTTATAAGAAGTTGAAGCACTCAAAATTGCCACAACATCTAACACAACGTGATGGAGTTTGGTTAAAAAATAACAGAATCTACTAGAGTCCCTATTCAACCTTAATTTAACAAATTATTGCAGATTGCCATTCTTCACTAATTACAAACACTTTGGGTTCCATAAGACTCTCTCTTGCATTAAGCTTAGTTTCTGGTGGCCTAACTTGCGCCGAACTGTGAAGGAATTTATACAACAATGCAGCATATATCCAAGGTACAAAACTGATTCCATGAGACCTGCCGGCTTATTGCAATCATTACCCATTCCTAACTGGATGTGGACTGAGGTATCAATGGATTTTATCGAAAGACTACCCTGTCATCATAGTAATTGTGGATCGCTTAACCAAGTATTCTCATTTTGTGGCTCTAAAACATCCACACACTGCTATTACAGTTGCTAAAGCATTTATAGCCAGTGTAGTTCGCCTACACGACATTCCAACATCCATTGTGAGTGAACGAGACAAAGAAGTTCTTTTTGGCAAGCATTTTTCCAGTTACAGGGAAATAAGCTTTGCATGAGTTCAAGTTACGACCCCTAGACTGATGGTCAAACCGAGGTAGTAAACCGCACTTTAGAACAGGACTTACGATGTTTTGCAGATGATCAACCACAAAAATGGTAGTAAACCGTACATCCATTCCTCCATCAAAATGACCCCGTTTTAAGCTGTCTACGGTATTCCACCACCGCATTTCCTAACTTACATTCCCAGCACATCCCGCATTCAAGCAGTGGACGAGTACCTTCGTGACCGTGACACCATTTTGCGTGAACTTGGTCACAGCCTTTCTATGGCTAATCAATGCATGAAATGTCAGACAGATAAAAAACGGCGAGAAGTCTTCTTTGAAGTTGTTGACTATAAGCACCAACCATTAACTAAACTAGACCGCTTTTAGGAAGGATTCCTGGACTGGACTGACTGACCTAAAGCAAGGAAGGCAAGGACGGACAGGAATAAGAATAGGTTTGACTAAAGCAAGTCCAGTTCAGAAACGAAAGCGAGATCGATCGATCCTTGCCCTGCCTACTCTGTCATCATAATCACTCAATCTGAACCGGCTGAAGTCAACTTCGTCGACCCTTACCTTACCTTAAGTCGAGACCGAAACAAGAGTTCCAGTTTTTCCCGTATTCGGTGTAGTCGAATCTGAGGTCGAAACATAAGCAACTGATCCTGACCTATCCTATGAGACCACGTTCGCGCGGGTTTTCCATTATATTATATAAACAGGTTCCTGCATCGGAAGCTCGGGTAAACAG
Organism: Murraya koenigii; assembly: GCA_025617385.1. NCBI lineage: Eukaryota > Viridiplantae > Streptophyta > Magnoliopsida > Sapindales > Rutaceae > Murraya > Murraya koenigii. Next base: position 27,338,642 of record CM046811.1, read on the forward strand.
ATGAGCCGGCAGACGGAGCTAGGGCCGTTAGGGGATGTCTGTGAAACAGGCAAGCTTAGCTTTCGATTTGTTACGCGCGATATGCCGACGACTTACTACTGGGAATCGTGGGTGCTGTAGAGCTTATCACCGCGTTTGCGTGGTCTCGGGACCAGCTTCTTCATTAGATTCGACCTCGTACTCATACTTAGTATGCCCAAACCCAAACTTCTGTGCCTTCTTTGATTCTATGAAGCTAGCTCCATGTTTTTTTGGTCCATATCTGGTTATTGAAAAGGTGGGTACAGTGACGTATCGGTTAGCTCTTCCTCAAAGTTCCCAAATTCATAATGTGTTCCATGTTTGCATGCTACGAAAATAATTGGGTCCTGTACACACTTTAGTTTCAAGACAACTTCTACCAATATCGGATGATTCTATTATTCTTCCACAGCCTGAAACTATACTTGACCAACGAGTCATTCAAAAAGGAAAGTATCACCTGAAATCTGAAATTCTAGCTAAGTGGAATAGAGCTCCAAAAGAATATGCAAACAGGAGAACGAGTGGCGCTTTGCCAAGTCCTATCCTAATTTTATACTTGTGGCCAAGAATCCTTAAGGGGGGAGGAATGACACGTATGCCTTGCAAGACCATTGAAGACTTGGTCATCAGTAACTGGTTATTAGGATCCCATTTAATAAGCTAGTGGATCTAGTCTTTGCCTCTTTGGAATGTTTGTTGCTTGTCTGTTTTGATTATTTTTGTTATTGTGCAGTTGCGCCGGATGAATTAGCCTTAGATTTTTCCTAGATTATAGCATTCTTAGTTAAAGTTTCCAGCAGTAAAACTATTATAAATAGTCAGTTCTAAATAAAAGGACAGCAAGTATTACAGAGCTCCTTATCTTCTTTTATTCTTTTCTTCTTTCCTTTCTCTTCGTTTCTAATTAAACCATAACACATGATTCCTCACATGTGTGATATTGGTGGTTAATAAATGAAAATATATAATTAACTAAAGCCCAATTATAAAATATCATTAAAAAATAAGTCTCATTAGATTATTAAAAGCTCAGAAGAGTTTCATAAGGTGAGAAATCCTACTATAAATTTAAACACTTAATATTAATTAATTGAATTTATTTATTTTATAATCTCAACATTTATTCTAGGATATTTATTTTTTTGAATTAAAATAAGTTCCTTTCAGATTTTATTCAAATGAATTTTTTTAAAAAGGGACAAAAATGAAATTTTATATAATTGATATATTTTTATTTTTTTATGAACCAGTCAAAATATCAAATATAGAAAAAAAGTCACGTATTAATCTCTTTAATTTGTGTTCAAACAAAAGTTCCAAGGTTCAAATCACACTCGCATGTCGCATAGGTAAGTGGGGAAGGAAATTTACTACCATGGCTCTTCATAGAAAAAAAAAAAAAAATCCTTTTTAAAAGCTATTGGCATCCCTTTAAAACCCTTATCAAACCCCTTTTTTTTATAACTTTACAATTTTAACCTTAATTTGAATTATTTTATACAAAATTTAATTAAACTCTCCCATCTTCTTAAACAATGTCGTCAATAATTAGGGTTGTTGTTTATGATTTCATTAACTAGCAATCTCTAAGAGATATTAATTTGATGTTTTTTTTATCAGTTCAATTAAATGATCATTTAGTAGTTTCTAACCAATTGTTGATTCAATGCTTTGAGCTGATCATATTCAATGTTAATTAATATGATTCATTATGCTTCACTAATTTCAGCTTCTGGATCACATTTTTCGTCGAATATATGTATTTACGATTGTTTAATTATGCATGTTTTTATTTTGTTCTTGGACTACGTCAATACTTTCTTCCCCAAAGCAATAGTCAAGTTCATATCAAACATGCATTTCAAAGTGGGACTACATAATAATCCGAGATACTTATCAAAATAATAATCAAAATGAAAGCATTTTTTCCACTTGATTAAAATAGAATTTATAGATTTTGGGCATCCTCTTTTAAGGCTAACAAAAAATAATCTATAATAATTTAATATATTGATTAAAATTTCAATAGTTGAGTTTTAATTTCAGTCTTAATTATTATGCGTTCTTCAAGTATTGGCTTGTGAATTTTATAATTTATAAGATTAAAATTTTATTATTCACTAGATAAATATCACGTTAAAACTACTAGAAAAAAAATCTTTTATAACAGTTATTACCCGTCATCTGTTTTATGGCATGACGGTTGAGCGACGTCGTTGATTCCACTGTCAATAAAATATTGTGATTATTTTCATATATTATGTTAGATATGACCTATTATCCATGGCGATTTTCCATTCACGATTATTGTTACTATGAAGAAAAATTTTCAGACATGACTAATATCTTTTATATACGTTTCCCATTCATGATTGTTGTATGTCATATTAACATAACATATTTAATTAGAATAATAAAATTATTTAATTATTTTAATTAATATTAATTTCTTAAAAATTTTTTATTAATTCTGGAGGGAATAGTTGAGATTTCTTCGGGATTTGGCGGTAAATAAAACTAGAATTAATGAAAATAGCGCCAATTTTTTTATATTATTTTTTGATAGAGATTGAAATATATTTTTTAAAATTATTATTTAAATAAAAAATCATGATATTTATATATAACAATATTATTAATATATACATTCATATATAATAATTCTCAAATCCATCCATAAGTTTCATAGATTATAATTCAATTATGAAATAAAATGACTACAACAATTAAATAAATGCATCATCAGTTCTTAATTTGTTTTCCAACATAACAATTACAATTCTTAAAGTGAACAATCTTTAATCAGTCATCTAAATCAACCAACACCACCTAAAGCCAATAACACTGCCTGAATCAACCATCTCAATAAACCAGCAACATCAGCTGAATCAAGCACTTGAAATTAACATCAGCACAACAAGAACATTCTTGAATCAACACCAAGAACAGACCAAACTACCATAAAATGCTACAAACCAAACAGTCTCATATTGCCATCAAATGCAAGTAATATATGTAATAAAACCAAATATAAGTGAAATTCTAGAGAACATCAAATAAACCAAACCAAACCAAATGCCACTAGATTCACACTTCTGGTAGTAACAAGGCCCCAGGCCCCGATGGGTATTCTGCCCACTTCTTCAAAAGTGCTTGGGAGATTGTGAATCAGGATGTAATAGAAGCCATTAAAAGCTTCTTCTCGATGATGTCCCCGTGAGTGAAGCAGTACTCCTCTTCCGTAGTAAATCCTGAAATAAAATAATACATGCTTTTGACCTTTACTCTGCAGGAGATTGCGTGTGAGACCGCTGACTTAAAAGAAAAAGCTGGAGATACTCCTCCCAAAGGGCACTAGGAGACTAGACATATTACGTTACGGGCACTGGATCTCGGGGCACTCAGACTAGTGATAACGGGAATCCTAGACCTGTAAGAGCTAGACTTGCACGAGGTTACAAAAACAAAAGAAATTAGATTGGGCGCTAGCTTAGGGGCCCATTCCTATAGCCATGAGAGTTGGTCAGAAAAACGTTATCCTAATTAAACTAATTGTAGTCTCTTACTGACGTTACATTCAAAATTCCAAAAAGGCAACATTCCATCAGCAAAGCTCTAAAACCAAACCAATATAATCCAGCATAATTACAATCTCAACCCAAACACAATTATACATTATATTGACATATCAAATTTGGCTCTTGAACCAAGATAGCATTACTAAGTAAATTAACATGAAAACTCAAAACCGACCCAAACTAACCTAAGTATTTAATAAACAACTCCTCATCTTATATGATCATTTGGACATAGTTCACATACCTCATCCACTTCTGCCTGAGTGTAAACCGGTTTGTTGTTAAACTGCAAATGGCCAAATGATTCAACAACAAATATGATGGACATAAAATATTAACTAAAAATGGACATAAAACATATCACTTACATTGTTGAGCAATAAACTAGGATCAGCAATAATATCTCCCATATACAGCATGTCATAATATCCACAATCATATGAACCAGGTTGTTTCGGAACCTACAGTAATAAAACTCAATCTACATACCTAAAAAGTTATAACATGTAGTTAATTAAAATGATATGGAAAAAAAATTGTATTACCTGTACTGATTTTAATTCAGGGTGCACTCTTTTTTTACTGCTCGTTGCTGTGAACATTGCAAATTACAAGAGAACTACCAGCTCAACTAGATAGTGTCGAAAGTGGGTTTTGTCTTGTTTTATCTAACTTGAACAAATAACTTTTCCCAAAAGGTAAATAAAAAATTGCAAACATTGACAAAATAGTTACTTGATCTACTAGGAACTTTGTCATACTTAGCTACTATTAATCACTATTATTCATGTTCCCAAAAGGCTCTTCAATCTTAAAAGTAAAAGGTTTGAAGATTTACAAGATTTTACATACATGGCTTGCACTTATGTTCCCATGTGTCTTCTTTGATTGCCAACTTAATTCTCTTGTCACACTTTCATATGTGGCTTTTAGCTTGGTTCAACATTCAAGTTTCTACTTCTAAGTTCCAAATTTATTAGTCCATTTCTTGTGGAACCAAAAATCCCCAAGGACCGTTAAATGTATACATAAACTAAGATTATTAATAAATTTTAATTATATATGAATTTCCATTTGAGAATTGAGCAATAAAATTCTCTTTTCATTTTTTCTCCTCAACTTTGACTCTCATCATCATTGTACTTGCCCTAAGCCTTATAAAAATCACTTTTTACAGCTCAAATAGCCAAAAGTTATTGACAACTTCAGTGTTTCTTAAATCTTTAAATTAGCCACTGCACCATAATATCCTAGCAATTCTCTCAGTATCCACAAACTTAAATGCCATTAAAAATTAAAATAATAAAAACAAAACCCTTCTTAGCCCTTAATCAAGCTATAAACACTATGCGTTCTCTTTGCAAACTTTTGAGGAACTGCAGTTTCTCTCAGTATCCACAAACTTAAATGGCATTAAAAATTAAAATAATAAAAACAAGACCCTTCTTAGCCCTTAATCAAGCTATAAACACTAAGTGTTCTCTTTGCAAACTTTTGGGAAGTGCAGTCAATGATCAACTAATTAGACAAGTAGTAGGCTGCATCATCAATTCAACCTTTGGTGCTAGCCTACATCACTCTAGTACAGAAATCAAAAGTAATGACTGAACTTACTGAAAGGATTGAGCACAAAATTTAATCTCAGACTAGCAGAGCTCAAGCATAACAACAATGAAGTCATACCTACGACTGTAATAATCCCACTAAAAAGAACTTGGCGATGATGCTTTTCCCTGATGTCCTTACCCCCTTCATCCTTGGTTTTATGTTCTCAAGCACAATGTAAAAACTGTTAATATACTTGTAAGGATATCAGCAGAACACAGAAACTCCAAAGTCAATATGCATATGCAATTATATCATGAAAATAATGATTTATTGGGAGAATAAAACTTTGAAACCTTTTTACTTGTTAGATCAAAACCCTGAGCTACTGATGGTTTAAGGATGAAACTGGCAGTGGTTGTGATGAATATAACACCAGAAAAAAGACAAAAAAAATTGCTAAGAAGTGAAAAATTATTGTTAGAATCAACAGGAATAAGCCACTATAGTCAAAGTTAAACAATAAAAAGATGAATACAGAGAGCATAGCCAACCCAAAGGTTTCCTTGCAAAAAGCCAATGGAGTTTATGGCATTATGAGCCAAATCTAGAAATGATATGCTCAACGCGAGGCCTGCAGCAAAACACTCCACGTGAGCCAACTAGGATTTAGACAATGTCATTAATTAGAGTTTTATAATTTATCATTTTATATCATGGTCTAGTAAAGTATACTTCAAGAAATCCATCTACACTACAATGGCGAAATGCACTTTCTCAAATGAAAAAAGAAAATTATAAATAAAAACTCAGTTTTTTTTTTTTTTTAAAAAAAGACATTTTAATACTATTCCAAAGAATATAACCAACTATCTAATTTGATAAACCATGGTTTGTCCTTTTAATCAAAATCCATTTAAGCAAACCACAAACCAAAATTTTAAGGTCAAATTCAGTTGTCATTTAACTGAAATGCACAATTTTTTAATCTCATTGTAGTCAACTAGTTATCTTCTCTAAATTCCATATAAACAAGTAGAATCCACTAAAATTTGACCGAAAATAAAAACTCAACAATTACCCAGTACCACAAAAACGTAAAAATCATCGAAAAATAAGTAGTCAACAAACACAATCACATTAGTAACAATCATTAAATTTCAATCAGAAGCCTCTAAACACAATACCTTAAAAAGTCAAATTCATGAATTTCGGCACAAAAACTTGCAATGTTATAAAATAAAATTAAGGAACCAAAATCGAAAGTTAGCAAATACCCAGAAACAATTAACCAAAAATATCTTTCTAAATTTCAAATAAAGCTCACCAATAGAAGTACTCAATCCACCCACAAGTAAAAGCCTAAGCTCTACCAAAACCTAAGAATCCATTTTCTTCTTCTGGGCTATCCTTTTTCTCCCCTCAAAAACTCAAAAATTGTAGTGGGTATTTGAGATTGGTGAATAATATTTATATGAGTTTAACATTGCAAATTAAAATATTGAGTGAGGCATTTGATTAACTTACTTTTTCTTCTTCTTCTCTTTCTTCTCTAACAACTGTTGGTGTTTTGAAGGAGGGGCTATTGAGTGACAGCTGATGAGTGTGGGTGCAAAAGGCTTCATAGTTAGAGGGCTTCTATAAATTCGCGATGGGTGCTTGGTGGCTGTGATGGGCTTCGTTCAATTGATTTTCCTCAGTTGTGATGGGGCTGTGAGAGACTTTGGGTGATTAGGGTTTTCATCAATTGAGTGAAAAATAGGGTGTAGTAGCAGTGCTGCTTCTGTGCTCGAGGGGATGAGAGAAAAGAAAAAGAAAAAAGGGGTTTGAATCGTTGCAACACTAAGCAAATTTTGCTAAATGTTGAAACGATGTGCAAAACGATTGCGTTTTGTTTTTTATTTTATTTTATTTTATTTTATTTAAATAATTAAATTAAAAAGTGATTTCAGTTAGGTGTGGGCGTTGTCCGGTTCGGTTCGGTTCATATACCGAATCAACCGAACCGAATCGAATCGAAACTGATTGGTTCTCAAAAAATCGAACTAAATTTAAATGAATTTAAAAATTGAACCGAATCGAACCGAAATAATTCGGTTCGGTTCGGTTCGGTTTAAAAAATCGGTTCAGTTCGGTTCGGTTCGATTCAATATTATCTGAATTTTATAATTTGACCTAATGTTACTAGATTTTACAATTTTAACCTGATTTTACTAAATTTTACAATTCACACTTATATTAACTAGTAACTACACAAACAGCAAAATAATAAAAGTTACAATATGAAATAGTCACAATTAACAAATACACCTAAATTTAAAATCTATTACAAGTTATAAATTCATAACCATTTTTAAAAAAAATTACAAGTCCGTAATCGATAAAAAAAAGTTCACCATAGCAGACAAGGCACAACTACATCCACCATTCATGTCACCTACATAAAAATTCAAAGTGAGCCAAACACTCAATAATTAAAATAGATAAAATAAAATGATGTAATAATTAATAACTAACAAATAAATTTATATAATTTTTATTACCTAAAAAGTGTTTATGTTGAACTTCAATTTTCACATTGTCGTTGACATGCCAAGCTGGTCACCCGTTCTTGATTTGCGAAGTTCTATATAAAAATAATAATAATAAAATAAACAAAGTTCATATTACTAAAAAAATAAATTAAAATTCAACAAATTGTATAAGGTTCATATTACTCAAAATATGAAATTAAATTAAAATCAAAATTAAACAAATTTATAAGATTCATTTTTTTTCTTTTTTTTTTAAGATTCATGTTACTTTAAAAATAAAATAAAAGTAAAATTTTACAAAGCATACATTCTCCAAGTTGATCCATAAATTCATTGTCTTCAACTAATTTATTTAGGTTTATTGTTGTATCTACAAAAAGAGAAGTCCGCAACCAATTTTGCAACAATACCAATGCTTCTACCATATCCGGAGTCAAAGAATTTCTATATTGATCTAGTATACGACCTCCAGTACTAAAGGCAGACTCAGATGCAACAGTAGATACCAGAATAGCAAGATTGGATAATTGGCACTATTCACCCTCCACCATAATAAAATATCAAATTTAGTGCCCAAATTACTTTTTGCTATTTTTTCAGTCTTCTCCATCAAGTAAAGATCCAACTCATTTGATAATTCGGGTTATCTTCACTAATCGCAACCGCTTTCATCGAATTCGGAGAAAGGGTCCTCAAGCATAACATCATCATCATCATCCAAATCCCAAAAATTCAAACCACTTCCACTTCCAAAACCTAAATTTTGGCTTCCGTTCGTACTTCCACTACCACTTCCACTTGCACTCTCACTTCCACCAGGTTTATACTGTGCATTATAAGACTCATAAAGCTTAATCAATAAATTTTTGGTCATTTCCTTCATTTCAACACATTTGGCACTATCCTTGCCATATAATTTCTCAAAGCAATGTGTTGCAAATTTCATCTTTCCCCGTGGATCAAGTACAGAAGCAACAATCAACAACTTATTTATCTTACCATAGCCGTCCCAATACTTATCAAATTTTTCCTTCATTTTAATTGCCATAAAACCCAAAAAACTATCATTACTACCAGACAATGATTCCAAAGATTGTTCAATTTGACATATCAAATTGTAACAAATATTTGATGTCACCTAAAATAATTAAATAAATAAATATTATTAACAAAGCTAAAGTCAATTTTTTTTATCATAGATCAAAGTTCAAAAGTATAATAAAGATTTGATGTTACCTTCAAAGAAGAAGAAAATTACAAAGTTGCATCATAAAAAGTCTTTAGAAACTTGACTATACGACGAGCACTCTCCCAATCACTGCTTAATGGTGGCCCTTCCCTTTTCTTCTTGTCACCCTCTTTTTCTTGGAAATAAGCATCATAAAACTTATCTTTAAGTGCCATCCGATCAAATGCCACCTTAAATTTCAATGCTGTATTCAATATGGAATATGTAGAATTCCATCTAGTTGGACAATCTAAAATCACACTTCCTCAACAATTAATCTTCTCTTATTGCACACGAATTTGAAATGCTTGCATCCTAGCAGTGGAAGATCTTACATACTTCACAGCATTCCGAACACTAACTATGCTCTGCTCCAATTCTCTCAACCCTTCAGTAACAATCAAATTCAATATATGTGCACAACAACGAACATGCAAATAATCCCCATTCAACACTAAGGCATCATCCCTCCAGTTCTTGACTCTATTAGTTAAATACCTAAGAGCACCCTCATTTGGACTTGCATTGTCAACAGTTACAGTAAACACTCGCTCTATACCCCAGTCAATTAAACATGTTTCAAGTTGCTTACCAGTTGTCTCCGATGAATGATCATTAACAGTGTTAAAACTGATAATCTTTCTATGTAAATTCCAATCTCTATTAATAAAGTGAGCTGTGATGACCATGTAGCTAGCTGTCGTAATGGAAGTCCAAATATCAGTGGTTAAAGATACTCTCTGCTTATTCCCAACCAATAAGCTCTTTAACTTAACCTTTTCCTCCATGTACATATCAAGAGTATCTCTAGTAATGGTTCTTCGTGATGGAAGAAGATATCTAGGAGTCGCCACACTACAAAAGTGTTTAAAACCCGGATTCTCTACAATAGAAAAAGGCAATTCATCAAGAACAATCATTTTAACAGTTGCTCGCCTGCAAGCATCCTGACTAAATCCTCTTGCTACAATTTCATCACTACCAACATCTTGAGTTAAGGCTGTTTGGTCTTTTAGAAAGTTCTTGTACTTTGTACACCTCTTTTGATAATGATTCCTTAAAGTGCTAGTCCCGTACCCACTCGTGCCATATTCAAATTCATTCCCACAGTAGTTGCATTTACACTTCTAATAATTATCTGGAATTCTACTGAAATGTTGCCACATTATTGATCTTGGAGCCATTTTTTTCCTTGGTAGCGGCGGTTTGGATGACGAAGACTTTTTCCTCTTGTTTCCGCCAGTGACAATTGTTTCTGAATCATTTTCATTATCATCAACTTCAACTTCAACTTCATGCTCAAAATCATCGGCTACACAATCAAGATTCTCTTGAACTCTCGAATAATTAGACATCTAAAATAATAATAATAATAATAATAAGAAATAAGTAACCTTGATTAACTTAATACTTTATTAAAATGAAAAAAATTAATTAAAGCCTTAATGAAATCTAGTAATATCAAAGCATAATAGCTTGTACAACATAAATAAATGCTCTGTGTAATATTTGCTGTTATGTAGATTTCATTAATAACCACAAGGCAAAGCTAGAATAGTAGAATTAACATTGTTTTGCAGTTTTGTCATGAGCCACACTAGTTGTTTTAAAAGGAATCACACTAGCTCAATTGAAATGCACTTCATTATAAATGATCATTACTAACAAATTAAAAACCATGGAGAAAGTCAGAAATACAAGCTCATTGGTTGCCTAACTAGGTGCAAATAAACATTTTCATGATTGCATCAATACATTCTCCATAAAACCTAGAGCTAAGACCTATGATTCAAATATTGATACAAATTAACTGATGTTAATAATAATGTCTGACTTGAGTGCGAGAAGAAGAAAGAAAACAGAGAAGTGCCTTTTTTGCAGAAAACTTTCTTATTTCAATACCCTCCTGCCTATTTCTAAGCCAAAATCAACAATTATTATCCTTCCATGACTACTAGGATAAGGCTTAAGATTTCCGCAAACCTTATATTAAGATTGAAGTATCATACTTTCTTGTTATCAACTTTGGGCATAGTCACAAAAAAAAAACTAGAGACTCCAAATCTTACTGCATCATTAACAAAGTCTCCTATTGTCTCTTCAATTTCACAAATAGCTTTAAATTGTAACTCACGCACAATTGGTTGAAAAAATAAAACCTCACATCTTTATACTATTTCTCTATCTTCTGCCTAGAAAATGCATAACTTTTAACAGCATAAGAGGTCAAACCATCCAATTCCAATAAAATGGCCAATAGGTAAATTGACATTGGGAAAACCTATTCTTCGGCTTGGTTCGAGCTTAACTGATTGATTTTTTTTTGAAAATGAAATAAAAATTTCGAAGCACCCAGAAATAAGAAATTTCCAATTAGAAGAACCCAAAAGAATCCAAACCTCAGCTCAACATGAATATTTTGTTCCATAAATTAACTAATATACAGGCATGAGCAATCATCAATCATTTCTAACATCCAGTTTTGTCATAATGCATATTGCATAATAATGAAATTAAAGATGCAAAAATAATTAACAGAAAACACCAGTGACCAGGAGACGGAAGTCACCGGGAGATGGTGAACTTGCCCTGGCTGATAGTGCCTTCCATGTGGAACGAGCTACGGTCCCCCGTGGTAATGGAGTGGAGCAGAGGTAGTAGTTTCCTTCCTGAGTAGTATCCCGGAGGTAGTAGTTGCCAAAATCCCCTTAGATCGAGCGAGAATGTCACTGGTTGGGAAGGGTTCTTGGAGAGGGAGATATCAAAAATTGGTCACGGTGAGCTTGCCCTGACTGTGTCACCAGTTGTGGCGGTTATGAGATGAGGAAGAGACCGAAAGAGTGGCGCTGAGACGCTGTCAGCTATGCTGTGTGCTCAGTAGCTTGCTTGGGCTGCGGCTGGATGAGGGAGAGATCAGATTCAGAGATCGATTTCTTTCTACAATCTACACAATCAAAATTTTAGGTTTTATTAGTTAACGAAACCGATCGGTTTGTCGGTTTGGTTCGGTTTTAAACCGAACCGAAAACAAACCGATCGATTATAGAACTTTAAAACCGTTTGGTTTTTATTTTAGAAACCGAACCGAAATATTCAGTTCAGTTCGATAAAAACCGAACCGTTTGCCCACCCCTAATTTCAATCATTGCAGCACTTGCTTTTGCTAAGTGTTGAATCGTTATTTCCAAAGCAAAACGATTGCGTTTTGTTTATTTATTTAACAATGTAAATAAATTAACTTATACATTAAAAATATTCCTAAATAATTAGCAATGGAAAATTTGCAATAAAAATAATCTTAAACAATTTCACATTTCATAAATAAATCAATTATATGTTTAAAATAAATAATTTTTAAATAATTCATTTCAATTGATGGCAATTTTGTGTCATATAAATTAAACAACTTAATGGCATGTTGTTTTGAATTTTTAAAAATTTAAATTAAGCAACTGTGACATTTATCCATCATCAATTTATGTCTGTTTTCTATCATTCACAAATACGTCATGAAAGCATGACATATGTTATATATTACGAAAATATAATTACTGCATGATAGACTCGTGATATATTAATATTTATCATAAAAAATCTGTCATATATTAGCTTTTTTTGGTAGTGCAAGTAGACACAATTATTAAGTTATCTAATATTACTTTTCTTTTAATAATAACGGACATAGAATTAATTTATTTTTTAAGTTATCATGGCATCCACCCCACCTTCCAAAATAAATGTATCTATTAAAAATGAATGTTTGATCTTTTACTTTGAATTCCAGAGGTGAAATTAACTTGATTTTCCTCTCATTTGTACATTGAAAGTTAGGTTAATGTATGTCTTTATTTTTATCAATAATGGTAGATATTTTAATTTTTTAATACATTATATATATTAAAATTTATATTTATATTTTTTAATTAACTCTTAATTTTAGTATAATCAGAAATTCTTGATTAAAACACATATTTTTAAACTAAATTTGAGTAATGACATGTTTAAAAAATTCTAGTATTACAAATAGCATGTCAGCAAACTAGTAACTACTAATGCCCGATAATAATTAACATTTTATGCTATCATTAATAAGATAGACCAAATCAATATTTACTAATTTAAAATACATATTGATGATCCATTTCAAATGTACTCCCATGCTTGCCATTTGTATTGCCCAAGCTTTCTTTATGCACTGCATGCAATTAATGCTACATTTTTATAGCAATTAATTATTACCATGTGTAGCATTATTATGAGTATTTTTTTTATCTCAAATAACTATCCCAAATGATGTGGAATTCATCAATTGGTTGGTAAGATAATATAATTAATTCACTTTAATTTTATTAACCAATTGATGAATGTCACATGATTTGAGATAAAAAATTTGGGATATATAATATTATTGTTATTGTATTATATTATTCATTCTCAAACCTATCTTTAAGATGTCTCCAAATTTGAATCCAATAATAGTGAGCTGCGATCAAAAATTGTGATTTCTATTGTGATATTGTTAGCCATCCACCATTGCTTAGTTTGGGTTGCAAGTGTACAGTAAGCAAAGACACGCAGTAAGACTTAGCTAAATTACCAAGTGTGATGCCGCAACTGATTAGCTTTGTACCTCGAGAAGAAAAAGTCTTAGTGTGTGCTTACTTTGATAATGGTTGTTCGATTATTAATTTTATTAAAGAATATGATTAATAACGTGTCCATTTAAAAATAAATGAAGCTATTCATATAAAAAAAGTTACATATTTTAAAAAATTTAGTATCCAAATGGTGTATCAGCAAATGAATAATTACTAATGCTCGATAATAATTAACTTTTTAATGCTATTATTAATAAGATAAACCAAATCAATAATTGCTAAACCCCTCCTTATACTTATTTATTATTTAATTTATATTACAAGTAGGGATCTAGCCTAACTCTTACCTTAAAAATAAATTAATAATTTCTAATTTAAAATACATCTTGACGATGCATTTCAAATATATTTTTGAATTTCCTAGTCATGTACTGGCCTCACCTTCCCTTTTGCACGCAATTAATGCTAAATTTATAAAGTAATTAATTAATACGGTTCACTATTTTGTCAAAGAATGTGGCTTTCTAGAAGATATAAAAGCCACACTCTTTGATCAAAGTTTGAATTTGGAAAGAAAGAAAGAAAAAAGGAAGTAGCACCAATTAATACAATTCACTATCTTGTCAAAGAATGTGGCTTTCTAGAAGATATAAAAGGCATACATTTTGATCAAAGTTTGAATTTAGAAACAAAGAAAAAAAAAGGTAACGGCACCAATTGGGAGTTGCACAATTTGATAAACAAATTTTGAAAGCTATATTTTTTTATTAAAGTATGAATTCTGAAAATTCAAACTTTGAATTTAAAAAGAAGGGCACGATTTGGAGTTGCACAATTTGATAAACAAATTTAGAAAGCCACATTCTTTGATAATTGTTGATTCGGTTACATGCATATCACTTAACGGACATGACATGCATTGCATGTCTTTATGAAATACGCCTTACCTAAGATGTATTATTCATCTAGCATGAAGTTGTATTATCCATCTAGCATGACATGACTAACTAATTTTTTTATCAACAGATTTTAGTTTTTTTTATGAATTTTGATAAAATTTTGATTATAATTTAATAACTCTATCGCTAGCAATGTAAGATATTGCATAGATAAAATTTAATCTTATATTATATTATAATTTATAATTTTCTATCATTTTATTTGTCCATTATAACATTAAAATAAGAGAACATTTACTATATAATAAGTCTATATCATTTTGGACACTCAATCAATACAATTGCATTGTTTGTGAGCAAAAGAAAGAAGAAATTCAAGAAAATATGAGTAATGAAGAGAGAGACGAAAGCTTTGCATATGCTGGTCAATTGGCAGCAAGTTCAGTGCTCCCCATGACCATGCAAGCAGTAATTGAGTTGGGAGTTTTCGAGATCATAGCCAAAGCTGGTCCTGAAGCAAAGCTCTCAGCTTCAGAGATTGCCATTCAATTGCCTGCCACCAAGAACAAAGATGCACCTATGATGCTAGACCGAATACTTAGGCTTCTGGTTAGCCATAGTGTTGTTGAATGCTCACTTGATGATGTAAATGGTTCTCAAAGACTCTACAGTCTGAATGATGTTTCCAAATACTTTGTGCCTAACCAAGATGGTGTCTCATTAGGCCCCTTAATGGCCTTAATTCAGGACAAGGTGTTTCTTGGTAGCTGGTTTGTCTATTCTCTCTCATTTTGATTCTCTGAATTTTATTTTTATTGAGAACAATATCAACACATTGGTTACTATATATACTTTTAATAAAATCATTAGTATATATACGTTTAATCAAATCAATTTAAGAGTTAGATGAAATATTATTGATGGTGTTTTGTTTACAGAGGGTAAGAAGAAAAGTGATTTCTGTCGAGGATATTTTCTTCTTATACTTGCAAAGAAAATGAGAGTAATATGAAAAAGACAATGTATTTTGTTCTATTGAGAGCATTTATTGAATACTGTTCTTTAATTTTGACAGAAATTTTTGTAAGAAAAAAAAATTCTTAACTTCATCCCGAGAATTTTGCTCAATTAAAAGATTCTCATGGAGAGAAATTAGAAAATAAAAATCCTTTAGGGGAAAAAATAAAAGTTAGCAGGACCTAGCTACATGAAATGGTAATACAAACTGCATATGCAGTAATTTATGATATTATTAAAATTCAGTAACCCACTTGGATGATGTCATTTCCCTATTTTCTAATTTCTTTTCCTTCTTATAAAGATGTACGTGACAATTATGCGTTAAGGTAAAACATTCGATTCTAGGAGGAAATGAATCTTTATCTTATCTTTGAATGATATTACGACACATATTCATCATCGTATGTATAATTATAGTTTGTGTGTATCCATATGTTTTTATCTACGACGAATCAGTAAATCTAAAAAAAATAAGGCCAATGCAAAATGTGGATATAATGAATAGAGGATTTGGATATGAATTCAATTATGGACTGATTGATTAATTGATCGTGTAGGTCTCAATTGAAAGAAGCTATTATTGAAGGAGGGGTTCCATTTGATAGAGTCCATGGAATGCACGCGTTCGAGTATACGAGATTGCACCCCAGGTTCAATAAAGTTTTCAATACAGCGATGTACAACCTTAATGCTTTTGTCATCCAGGAAATCCTTGAGGGTTACAAGGGTTTCGAGCATATAAAGCAACTGGTCGATGTCGGTGGTGGCCTTGGCAATACCCTTAAAGCTATCACTGCTAAGTATTCCCACATTAAGGGTATCAATTTTGACTTGCCTCATGTTGTACAGCATGCACCAGAATATCCTGGTATGAACTATCACTTATTTTAGTGATAATGTGAGAGACATTGCTTAGCAGTTTTTAAATAATTTTTAAATGGCAAACTAATAATAAATTCTACAGAAGGTTGAAGGCAAGAAACTTTGTTCGGGTTTTTCCCAAAATACTTTTTCTTTTTTAATGTCAATGTTTTGAAGAAATATATATTATAATTAGAAAATGGTAAACAAAGAAAATGCAGATTTTTTTTTTTATTTTGTTGGCAAAAAGACTTTTAACCGAGCTCGATTTAATATATTTTCAATTTATTGAGAAAATCAAACCCGATTTACTTTTTTTTGTGTCTAAATTTTTTGCTCGAATACCAATTCTCTTATGAATTCTTTGTCCATCCTACGGCCAGATCCTAATAGAGGAAACTAAATTGTATGTAGTACAGGTGTTGAGCATGTGGGGGGTGATATGCTGCAAAGTGTTCCAAACGGTGATGCCATTTTAATGAAGGTAAGTTTAATTTGAATTCAATTTGTAGATATTAATATTATGTGTACGACCTTTGAACAAATTTCATAATATTTCGTATTTTTTAGTGGATATTGCACGATTGGAGCGATGAAAACTGCTTGAAGTTGTTGAAGAATTGCTACAAAAGTATTCCGGAAGATGGAAAGGTAATTGTTGTGGAGTCAATACTTCCAGAACTGCCTGATACTAGCACTGTGTCAAAAAGAACTTGCCTAGTTGATGTCCTGATGATGACTCAAAATCCGGGAGGAAAGGAGCGAACAAAGCATGAATTCATGACCTTGGCTACTGGAGCTGGATTCAGTGGCATCAAAATTGAATGCTTTACTCGTACTACAGGGGTTATGGAGTTCTATAAGTAGCCAATGAATGCCCATGAATTCTATGAATTGTACCTTGTTTGATCATTTGGAAGCAACTTTTACATTTAAATTTTGATTCAATAACGTATTTGTTGTGCTTATCTTTTAACAATTAATCTTATCTCATGGGAGAATTTTCATTTATGCACGATTAATATTTAATTTTATTTTAATGCTACTATCACAGATCTCTAAAAGTTCATTGACATTATCAGCACATGATAAAGAGCAAAAAGTAGATTTAATCACTTATGTTATTTTAGTTTTTGAACAATGGACATCATTTTTTTCCCATTTACTCTAGCATAACTGATACATATGTATATACACAGTTATCTATGGCACTACTAAAAAAAAAATATTTACTTATGTTATTTTAATATCAGTAATTGCTTCTAGTAATACTTATTAATAATATTAATAATCTAGTAGTAAAAAAAAAAGGGACACTTGTAAGTAGTGTTAGGGATTACTATTACTACAGTATTATAACTTTTATAACACTATAGTAATAAAAATTACTAATAATTATTACGTGTCAAAAGTTCGTTTCACTATAGTATTACTAATTTTATGACACCCTAGTGACAATGTTTAGCAACAATTATTATATGTCAAAAATTCATTTAATTATATTATCGCTAATATTATGACACACTTTGACAATTATTACATGTTAATAATTTGCTTTTATACCAACAAATATGACATCATAAAATATAAATACTAATATCTTAGTATCAATAATTACTATTACTATAATATCATTAATACAATCACCCTAATGGAGCTTATACTTTATGATACTTTTTTTTAGTGTCAATGACTTTTAATTGTATTTATGTTTTTTTTATATTCCCTACTGTTTTCATTGTTATTTTAGTTTTGCCAATCAAATGATGTAATTTAAAGAAAATATTAGAAGCAAGCTAAACTACTAAAGTGAGTAATTAAATATAAGATCCTCAATAAAATTTAAATAAAAATTAATATAAATATAACAGTAAAATAAATATTCCAAATATAATTTGAGAACAACATAATGACAATTTACAGAAATCAATCATTTATCCTGAGAAAATCTACTCCTTAACCTTCCACCTTTCCCTTTATCTTCCCCACCTACAAATGCATCATACAGTCAATTAGCTAGCATCATACAGTCAATTAGCTAGTATGCTACACCAATCAATTCTTGGATATTTAATTACAAGAAAAAATATGTTTATAATTTTATCTGATTATTGTATGCTACAATTAACTTTGAAACATAAGTGGCCCACTCATTGCCAATTTGCGAAATATCATCCACAATGTACTCATCACAATCCTTGAATTTAAAAAATTAAAGCAACAAAATGTATAAATATATTTTTAAATATGTTCTAATTAACATAAAAAATCTATTTAATGCAAATAAAGAGTATCAATATATTAAACAATAATTACCAAAGATGCCTAACAAGTTGATACTTTATAATAATTATTTTACTTCACTCAATATTACTTTAGCATTCAACATTTCTTACACCTTCCATTTCTACATTCAACAACTATAATCATTCAAGTTTGCACTAATATACTTTAAGTACATAGCAAAACACACTAAAAGTTAGCATCAATTTTGGCAAACAATATATTGAATGCATTCAACATAATATTGATAAGTTAAAAAACAGTAATAAATCTACCCACCCCATTTAAATATACAGTGGATAAAATCTGGATATATATATATTTTTTAAATAACCCCTATAAATATTTCTATAGCGGCTCGAACCCTTGCTCTCAATATTGTGAATGCAATAGTTCTCCCACTAGGATATAAGCCCATTGGTAAAATCTGGATATATAGTGTTGTAGCTTTTACCTATAATAATTATGCCAAATGAAGTGTATGTGATTATCATAAACATACAAAGAATTTCCTCTCTCATCCCTAGGTACTATATACACAGATATTGCAAATTCTAAGCATCAAGAGCAAAAAATTCACCTATTAAATATCTTCACAATTCACATAATCTAAGCCAATCAATTTATCCTAAACAGTGGTAATTGTTCAATTAAACATTGTTTTTGGATCATAATTCATCCCAAATTGTATTCTTTAACAAAATATAAAAAAATGTTATTATGGACCACACATTGTTTTCATGAATGTAAAAATCTCAAACAATCTATTGGATGTACTTTATCACTTAATAGCCACATTCAAAGGTTCCAGGTCGTTTCGGATACTAAAAAAAAATAAAAATTAGTCTCAAATAAATTGTTGAAAGTAACAATGAATGTTATAACTTTATTTTGCTAATACCTTGAGAGAGACTCATTGCATAGACTTTTTTTTGTTAGTCTTCACTTGATGCATTATTGTCCGATTATAAGCAATAAATAACGGATGTCAAAAAGTGAATCAAAAACCAAATAATAATAATAGTAATAATAATAATAATAAGTAAACCTATCAGAAACATATTCATTCACCATTTGTCTTAACTTATTATCTAGATTATCATATAATAAATCAAGATAATATACTTTGTGCCTCACCATATCAATTGCTACTCTAATGGCCACTAGAAAAACTAATTAGAAAAAATAAAAAAGAGATTTCAAAATAAATTTAAATCATTCATGCAAAGAAATTGGGTTATATGGGAAAACAATGATCTAGGTTATATATCTTGTCCAATCTTATTTATTTAAATAATAACTCATTTTATCCATATTTTTTAAAGAATAGTTAAAAAATACCCTTCCATAAATTTAAAGTTAGTTTATAGAATAATTGATTGAGGGCAAAATAAAATTTTTATTTAAATAAATATAAACTAATTAAAAATTAAAATATCAAGAACTATTAAATAAAAATTTGACTTTTTGCATAAATTTAAAATTTAAAAACTTAAAAAATAAAAATAAAACTAAATATATATATATATATATATATATATATATATATTATTTAAATAATTAAATTGAAATAGTGATTCCAATGGTTGCAACACTTAGCAAAATTTGTTGAGATATATATATATATATATATATATATATATATATATATAACCTAGTCTCTCGCTAGCAATATGAGATGTTACGTGTAGTATATTAAAATTTATATTTTTTTAATATTTTAATTTGTCTTTTACTTTAATAAAAAAAAGGATTCTATTATTTTTTATTTACTTTACATATAATATGGCTCATTTCATTCTTTATATACATACATATATACATACATACATACATACATACATACATACATATATATATATATATATATATATATATATATAAAGAATGAAATGACCACTTACTTTATTAAAGTGATAAGCTATATAAAAATGTGTGTTTATCTCGAATTGTAAAAGTTTGTTGATACCTTGGAAGTCAAGTGTAAACATCTTGAAGTTTTGGATTGTAAAGCTTGGTTAATGAAATCCTCAAGCTTAGTTTACTTAGAGGCGTTGACGTAAGCGAGTTGCCGAATCACTTAAAAATATCGTGTTCATTTTCTCTACTCTTAACTTTTTAAATTCACTTGTTGAAATCATTATTATTATTGGTTGTGGCAGTTGTTGGTATTGAATTATGATGTTATTATTGAAGAAATTTTTAAATCCCAATTCATAACCCTTTTGGATTGGCTAACTAGAATTTCTCAAGGTTTTTTGAAAAATACAAATTATTGCAAATTTGAATTTTGTGAACATTATGTTCTAGGCAGGCAAACTATAAATAAGTTTGATTAAACAATATACAGTACAAAAGGGATTTTAGATTATGTTCACAATAATGTGTGGGACTTACAAAATAGCTTCTTTTAGAGGTTTTCACTATTTTATTACTTTTATTAATGACTATTTAAGAAAAGTATTAGTGTACTTGATGAAAATCAAGAGTGAATTTTTGGGCACATTCTGAAATGGAGGAAGATAGTCGAGACTTATATTGGTCAAAGGGTTAAACAATTTTAATTTGATAATGATGGTGAGTACAAAAATGATCTGATGGAGCAAAATATCGAAAGTAGAATTAATAGGGTAGGAAAAACTAGATATCCTTCTAGTATTGGACCAAGCCAACGCGATTAGGTTACGCTCTAATCAAAGTGTGATTAGATCCATTCTAATCCAATTAACTCAATGAGTTTTTTATTAACGTGTTAAGCAGGATTAGATGCCACATTAATCTAAACAACTCTACAAAAGAGATTTTGATAGATAATTTCAAAGGAAATTATAAAAAAATGGGTGTTTATTAATTGATTGAGGTTCAAGTTTCAATTGTAAGACATCTCTCTTTATAATAGAGTAAACCAACTTCCGTAAGTTAACTTAAAAGGAAAAGATAATTACTATTATAATATATATGAAAAACTAAGACACATACCATAATTGATTCTAATTAAAATAAAAAATCTTAAAACAAATTCCTACATTATTCTCTCATGCTTAAAAGAAACTCATCCTCAAGTTTTAGATGGAGGATAGAACTTAAAATGGAGCATAAGTGCATTTTAGAGCCTGAACTCATAGCCTTGTTCATCAATCATGCTTGAAACTCAAAATTCTCCATACTTCATCTTCTTCTTGATCTTGCTAGACACATTGCAAAAAGGTGAAGTCTTGGAGGAACAAGTAACTTCCAAGTCTCTTAAGTCTTTTGTTAAATCTCTCTCAATATTTTCGCTAATTAAATTTTGTCTTTGCAGCCAAATCTTCTTTAAGAATAACCTTTGTGTCTTCGATGTGGATAGGCATAATCACGTCAATTATAGTTGGGATCTCGTCAACTTAATTTTGCTGCATAACCTCGTTCGTAGTAATAAGCTCAATGCTCAAATTAAGAATTTATTATACTTCTTCTTTATAAATCTCATATAGATCAAAACTTTCATCGTCTTCTGCTTTCATTAGTTCGACATCATCACAATGAACAAAATAGTCTTCCATCAATTACATCATATCAAACCATTCTTTGATTTTTTTTTTTTTTGCCTTTGTCAAATCCATGATTCTTATAATTATTCCCACCAATATAAAGCATTACTTGTCAAGTTAAATGATGCATGAAAAACAACAAATTTTGATGAGAAACAATGAAGAAAACTATCACATCATGTATATCCAATAAAAAATATCGTCAGGATTACCATCAAACAAAAAGAAAATATGAATCTCGATACTCTATCTATATCATTTTTTTCTCAAATAAAAATAAAAATGAATGGAAAAACTGTAAATAAAGCTCAACTCTCAAATTTAGTGTGGTCTCTGGCAACCATGATTTATTGAGGTGATGGTTGGATATGATAAAGTTAATGGCAGATAGCACAATGGTGGCTGTGGTTTGGTTAAACTATAGTGGTTCATGGTGGCATATGGCCAGCGTTTAATGGCAATTAGTGATCTGTTATAAATGTGTGAAGGCTGGGGATTTGTGCGGTGGTGGCGATTGATAGTGATAAGGTCTAACAGTGCATATTTTTATTATGTAAGGCCAAAGGCTTTGCTAGTTCACGCGGCAGTTGCACTACTTATTAAAGGTGGAAGTTGTTAGGGTTTTGATCTATAAGTAAAAGCAATTCTGATGGTGGATTGAATAGCAGTTGTTCTTGAAAGGATGATGATGGCTGGGGTATTAGCAGTAGCAATGATGGTTTGGTTATTTTGGATTTATTATTTTTTAATTAATTTTTTTATGAATAATGATGGATGATTTAGTGATTTGTGGTGGACGGGTATGGTGGCTAGGAAGTTGTGCAACTGGCACAGATATGCTTTATTTCCAACTGGCATAATGTGGTAGTGGAAGCATAATTAATAGGGTAGGAAAAACTAGATACCGTTTTAGTACTTAACCAAGTAAACATGATTAAGTTACCCTTTAATCAAAGAGTGATTAAATTCTATCTAATCCAAATGACTCAATGAGATTTTTTAATAATGCGCTAAACGACATTAGATGACGCTCTAAGCTAAAATCTCTACAAGAGAGATTTTGATAGATAATCCTAGAGGAAATTATAAAAATGAGGTGCTTATTAATTTATCAAGGTTCAAGTAACAATAATAAGATCTTTTTATTTGTAATAGAGTAAGCTTACTTTACTAAGTTAACTTAAAAAGAACAACTAAATTACAATTATAATAGAAATAAAAGACTAAGATACATATCATAATTGACTCTAATTAAAACAAAAAGTCCTAAAATAATCTCTTACATTATGATCAATTTCTACAAGTATGCCAAGATGAAGGCATAATGAAATTCTAAGTGTATAACCCAAGAACGAAGGCGAATTGGGTTTCTAAACATTACGCAGTGCTTGAACAAAAATTAAGACCATTATAAAATAAATTTAAATTTATAACAAATAAGTAAAGCAATTCAAACACATAAATTTTTATGTGGTTCGGCCAACACCAACTACATTTATGCATCCAAGTTCATCGGACATTAGGATTTCACTAAGCAAGCCTCCAAGGCTTGAACAACGCTTACAATTGACTTCGAAGGTGTCAATCAACCTTTACAATAAGAGATTATCTTCAACCTCTTAACCCAAGTGTTTCTCAACAATAACAATCGCTCAGCTATGATTTTATAATAAGGATTACAAAAGATTTCCCTACATAATGTATTTGATTGTAAATGAAAGCCCAGAGTATAATTCAACTAAACAACAACAAGTTTAAAGTTTAAAGAATGATTGTATACTCAGTAGCAAGATCAATAATAATTGTTGAATCCCTTGTTATTTGAATATGATTGAGTCTTTGTATAGTTGGAGTTGAAAGCTAATCGTCATTGACTTTTTGCACATAACTGATTTCTAGTTTGTAATAGTCGGTTTGCCATTTAATGTTACCGTTGCAGCTGCCAAATGACTTCTTTAAATATCTGGTTTCCAATTTATGAATATCTGATCTGCCGTTTAATTTTAGATAGCTTATCTTGTATAACGGTTTTCAATTTAGCTTAAACAGGCAATCGTTTAGTTCCAGTGAGCATACTTATTGAATCTGGTTTCCAGATTAGCTTAAGTAAGAACCCGTTTAGTTCTAGTGACCACACTTCTTAAATCCAGTTTCTAAGTTAACTTGACCAGGAAGTTATTTAGTTCTAGTGAGTATGCTTCTTCTATCCAATTTCCAAGTTAGCTTAAGCAAGAAGCCGTTTAGTCAAATATTTAACTTTTAGCGAAAAACTCCTTTTTTTATGATTGTGATTTAGCGAAATCACATCCTTTTTGTAAGTAAAAGCTTTGGAAAAACATTATTCATTTCATTATTATCAAAACATAATCAATGAAATTAAATAGTACTTTGTTATCATCAAAATCAATATATTACATAGCCATATAATGATGACAAAATGTATTTTGAAAATTTTGATAAAAGCTCCCCATTAATGTATGTATATTTTAAAAGAAAATCTAAGAAAGAAAATCAATATTGTTTAAGACAAGCATAGATTGTACATTCAACAATATATGTCAATAAAGTCCAAAAGAAAAATACATTCATTCACCAATCATAGATATTCATATGATCAACTTTATCAAGTGGAGTATAATCATCAAAGCACATCATGTATTTTTAACCTTTATAATGACTCCCCTAAGTGCGCTTGAGTTACAAATATCAAAAAATGCACTAGTACATACACTAGTACATAAAAAATGCATCTACTAATCTCCTTTTTATTTAAACTAAACATAAGTACATGATACCCATATATAGAGTATCAAAATCAACATAGCTATCAAGATAAATTGACATACTATAATCATATATCCATATATCATGATAATGCATTCAATCTTATACTCAATGATAATTCAATCATATAGACCCACAAACATGTTTCACAATTTCAATATACTATCCGTGATCCACTCAATATAATTGATAGGTAAAATAATCTTCCCAATATCATACTAATGCACTTAATGTCACGATATCACAAGATAGGTATGAACATTTACTAAGAATAAATTAAATGAAAATGACTTATAACTAATAAAATAACAATTATGACTAAAACAAATAAATCATCTTGCTTCATCATTTTCTTCTTACATTATGATCAAGTGACTTTCCTTACAAGTTTTTATTAAGAAATTCTCCAACATTCCTTGAATGTGGTATTTAGAAAAATATTCAAGTTGTACCCTTTGGTACCCAAACATTCTTGAGTCCTTGAGTATTAGATTCGGTTTCCTTTGGAACCCAAATAAATTTAACTCTAAAATATATATATTTTTAACATGACATCTATAACTCATGTGACAATTTTTATTGTAATAATGACATACAATTTGATCATTAATGATAGTACCCTTCACAAAATAATTCTTGTAGTATTTTTATTTTAAATTTGGCTTATAGCCAATACCTCCCTTGATAAAAACACATTTTTGTGATCCAAACAATTTATCCAACATATTTTTCCCATTTGAAAACTTTAAAACAATATCATTGAGCTCATTACTCTTTTTCTTAAGTATTTAATTTTTTCTCCCAAATCATCAACATATTTTATATGCTCATTTGATGTGCTAGGTTTTTTATTTAATAATGCAATTCTATTATGCAATATTTTATTCTCTACATAAGTCTTTTCACCTTCTCATTTAGTGAATCATTACATTTTTACGAGGCATCCTTTCATTTGAGAGTTTTAACATTTTCTTTTTATGATTTGCGTTCTTCTTACCAATTTTGATCATGTCATTATATAAATTTTTTAAGGCATCATGCAGTTTATTATAAGTAGGAAAATCACTTACCTCATTAAGTTTATCAAATGACTTTTCTCCAAATGCCATAAGTGCCAAGTTTGACACTTCATGTGATTCCTCCTCATCGGATGTCTCTTCATCGCTATCATCCCATGTTACTACCATTGCTTTCTTTGATTAAATAAAGGACATTCCGATCTCATGTGATCCGGCTTTTTGTATTCAAAACAGATAATTGCCTCATTATTTCTTTTATCCAATTTAAGGTTTTCTCTTATAAGATCCTTAAAGCTTCTTCTCTTTATTTACTTCTTGAAAATCCTTCTAAACTTTTTAACAATCATTTCAATGCCTTCATCTTCATAATCACTCCCATCATCATCATTTACAGGTTTTAATGTTTTGAATGCAATATTTTTCTTCTTCTTGTCTTGATTACCTCTTTCAGCTGCTAAATCTTCTTCATAAGAAATGAGTAAGCTAATTAAGTCATTAATAGATAAGGCATTTAAATCTTTGGCCTCCTCAATGGCAGTTCTCTTAGGTCTCCATTATTTTGGTAATGGCCTAATGATTTTCTTTACCCTCTAACTATTTGAAAAGGTTTTTCCTAGAGTTTCTAATGTATTCACTATGTCCGCAAACCTAGTATACATGGACTAAATGTTTTCATTTGTTCCATTTGGAATAATTCATATTGTTTAATATATCTACTAATCTTAGGCTCTTTAACCTAGTTTGTACTTTCATAAACAACTTCAAGTTTATTCTAAATTTCATGAGCACTTTCACAGCTAGAAACTATGAAATTTCTTTTTATTAAGAGCACAAAACAGAGCATTCATCATTTTGGAGCTTAATGACAACTTTTTCTTTTATAATTCATTTCATTGACTATAGGGTTTAAGAATAACTTCCTTTATTTCATTTTTAGTAATTTGTATGAAATGACCATCATTAACAATTTCTTATATTTCGTAATCTAAAACCTACAAATAAATTCACATCCAAATTTTTTTAATATGGGTAATCATTTCAATCAAAATAGTGGTGGATTGACATTCTATAAAGGTTGAGCTACTTTGAGTTGCTAAGGATTTTTTATTCTAGATGATTACGTCCTAACAGGAGAATCTCGCTCTGATACTAAATGAAATTATACGTGTACAACCCAAGAGGCGGGTGAATTGGGTTTCTAAAAATTATGCAGTGCTTGAACAAAAATTAATGCAATTATAAAATAAATTCAAACCTATAACAGAAAAATAAAGCAATTCAAAATATAAAAAGCGTAGGGATAAAAGAATACAACACAAAGATTTTTACATGGTTTAGCCAACCCTGTTTACGTGCAGGCCTCCAAGTTTACCGAGCTTGATGAGTTCATTAAACAAGCCTCTAAAGCTTCAACAGCGCTTATAATTGACATCTAAGGTATTAATCAACTTTTACAACAAGAGATTATCTCCAAACTTTTAAACCAAATGTTTCCCAATACTTATAATCACTTAACCGTGATTTTACAATAATAATAATAAAAAATTTTCCTCACACAATATGTTTGATTACAAATGAAATTTTAAAGAGTGATTCAACTAAGCAATAACAAGTTTAAAGCTCAAATAAAGATTATATACTCAGTAGCAAGCTCAATAATAATTGTTGAATTCTTTCTTATTTGAATATGATTGAGTCTTTTTATAGTTAGAGTTGAAAACTTGTCGTTATTAACTTTTTGTACATAGCCAATTTCCAATTTGTAATAATCGGTTTACCAATTAATGTTATCATTGCAACTGCCAATTGACTTATTTAAAAATTCAATTTCTAGTTTATGAATACCCAGTCTACCATTTAATTCTAGAGAGCTTATCTCGAACAATCGATTACTAGGTTAACTTAAGCAAGAACCCTTTTTTTTTTTTTTTCCAGTGAGCACACTTATTGAATCCGATTTCCAGACTAGCTTAAGTAGGAAGCCGTTTAATTCTAGTGAGCACACTTCTTGTGTTTGGTTTTCAAGTTAGTTTAAGCAGGAAGCTGTTTAGTCAAAGATTTAACTTTATATGAAAAACTCTTTTTTTCTATGATTGTAAAATCGCATTATTTTTTAAGTAAAAAATTGAAAAAAACATAATTTCATTATTATTAAAACATAATCAATAACATTAAGTTATAGTTTGTTGTCATCAAAATCAACATGTTACATAGCCATATAAATTAACACATAATGCTATCTTCACTGTTTGGGATACACTAAAGCAGAATGGAGTGGCAGAATGTATTAACCAGACTATACTAGAGAATGTTCGATGTATGTTGTTCAATGCTAGAGTAAGGAGTTTTGGGTTTAGGTGGTTGTACAAGCGTATTATCTAATTAACTGTTTGCCATCACCTACAATTGCGGGCAAAATGCCAATGGAGATAAGGACTGGTAAGCCTACTACAAACTATGATTCTTTACATGTCTTTGGTGGTTTCACTGCCTATTATCATGTAAAAGAATCTTAATTAGACCTAAGAGAAAAGAAAGTATCATTCATGGGTATAACTGCTGGGGTAAAAGGATACCAATCGTAATGTCTATTTAAGAAAAAAATTATTTTCAGTATGAAGGTAACTTTTGATAACTCGGCTATGTTAAAAAAAGTTCTTATCCAACTAATGTTGATGAAACGAATAATGATTCTCTATCAACAGAAAATGAAGAAAATGTTTTAACCCGAGGACCTTCATAGGAACTTAATTTAATTGTATAGTAAAGGACACAAAGAGAAATTTGTAAGTCTTATACACTTCCAATTATAGAAAAACAGTAAATAACCTTGAAAGTGTGCAGTAGAAGAAAGCAATAGATTAAAAAATATAGTCTCTTCATAAGTAATTTGTATTAAATATTTCATATCTTTTATTTCATGTTTCATGTCTTTATTATACGAACACCCCTAAGTTTTTATATCTCGTTTCATTTTTATTTTTAAATTTTATATTATAAGTTAGGATTTTTAGGTTTTATGTTTTTGTTTACTGTTATAGAGGTACTCATTTTTTGTGTTCATTGTTGCATAATTTGTGTTAAATGTTTCATATCTTTTGTTTCGGGTTTTGTATCTTTATTATGCGAACACCCCCAAGTTTTTCTTTTTATACCCCGTTTCATTTTTATGTTCAAATTTCATATTATAAGTTAAGAGTTTTATGTTTAATATTTTATGTTTACTGTTATAAAGGTACTTATATTTTTTTTTATTATTGTATAATTTTTGTAAAATATTTCATATTTTTTGTTCTATGTTTTATGTAATTATTATACAAACACCCCTAAATTTTACTTTTCATCTATGTTTCATGCTTAATGTTTTATGTTTATTGTTGCTAAGATACTCAAGTTTTATGTTCATTATTTCATGATTTATGTAAAATGTTTCATAGTTTCAAATTTCATATTATAAGTTAAGAGTTTTATGTTTATTGTACAAAAGTACTCATATTTTATGTTCATTATAGTATGATTTGTATAAAATATTTCATATTTTTTGTTCTATGTCTAAAAGACTATTTTAAGTCTTTAATTTCGATAATAACTAACCACATGTAGAAAGGGCAATATGGTTAATTTATATTTCATCATCTTGCACACTCTTACAAAGGCAAATTTTATTCAATTAAAATCAAGTTTAAGATAATCATGGACAATGGTACAATTGAAACTATAAAAAGGTTCATTCATTATCTTATAATTATTATAAAGCTAGTATAATTTAATGTATTCATGATCTAGCATCTTAAAAGCTCAAGATTTTCTTCATAATATTTAAATAAATCATTATGTATTCATAAACTAAAGTTTTATATTTATAACGCAAATAATTTTATCGAAATGAATATTTTCAAGATTTATGGACCACATTAAAAAGATTTGAATTTTAAAATCCACAAAATTATTTTTAAAACATGAAAATAGACTTCTTTGTTTAAATTAATTGAACCACACCATAATTTCAAAAACTTTTTAGGCCAAATTATAATTTAAAGAAATAGTAACTCAATTCCAAGAAGTTAGTGGTCAACCGCTTGATGGGAAGCAATTAGCTATTAGCTTTCTCTTTTCGTATAAAATATTTTCTAAAATTAAAAACATGCCCTCAAAATCTTTCTGAAATTACTCTAAAACCCAATTCATTTTAAATATTATCAAATAAGTTCATTTTCAGAATTTAAAAATAACACTTATGGAATTCACAACTCAAATCTTTTCAATGTAGTCCATAAATCTTTAAAATGTTCATTTTGATAAAATCATTTATCTTATAAATATAAAACCTGGTCTATGAAAAATAATGATTTGTTTAGAAATTATTAAGGAAATCTAATTAGAATCATATGCATGGATCTAATTAGAATAGAAAATGTTTTCATGATTTATGCATATTTAAGTTGGCTTTAAAAACTTTACCTCGAGTTTGAGAACATTAGACAAAAGTCCTTTTATGCTAGAAATATATGCATTTATCACATCCAGTCAAAAAGAATTCAAAACCCAGTCTCATATACCCTGCAGACTGACAGTCACAAAAATTAAATGATTTGTAAAAAGCTCACATAGAAGCTGCAAATCTAAATCAATAAGTTTATAAAAGTCAAAATGTTAAAGCCTCGCACTTGCACACCGTCAAGTGTCAACCATGCTTCTTGGACCTTAAAAAGCATATCAATATTGTTGCAGCTAAGCAATGCTTGTTGAGTCATAGAAAGTATATATTTACAAAGAATAAAATTATCATTTTACACTATAAGTCTCAATAACATCTCCACCTTTATGTATTTTAAGTCCTTTGATATTTAATTGTAGATGCTTATGTGTAAATACTTTATGTATTTCAGTGATATTTTAGTCATTTTTCAATAAACGAGAAGTTGGACAGTAAAACGAACAGTATTTTTGAACTCAGAACAGTTGAAAACCTTAAAAAAAGACATAAAGGGCAAAATCGTGATTTTAAGATTTTGGTGGGCCTTGATGTTGTATAGTTGATCGACGATGTGGCAGAAGTCTATTGGACGAAAAATAAGCTTACAATACATGAAATGCATTGAATCAAACTTTTTGACTTTTACGTTGACTGATGATGTGGCAGAATATTAGTGGACTAAAAAAAGCGCACATCGTACATGCATATATATACAATGACAGCCCTGTGACGTTTGGAACCAATCAAAGAGTGCTGTGTGGTGAACTATGATTTACTTGTTGTATCTACAAATAGGAGGCTTTCCCCCCTAATTTGACACCCTTGAATCTATTTTTTGGCTCTATTTTCTGTAATTCCTACTCCATCTCTGTATTTTCTATGTATTTTAATAAAATTCTTATTTTACCCCTAGTTATAAAATGAGTAGCTAATTTATTTTCAAGTTTGGGTTAAAGGTAAAACCTCAACATAATCTATTAGCTTAATTTGGTAAGTTTATTTTTCCTTTCTCTAATTTATTTAAATTATTTTGGCTTTTCGTAGAGAGATAGTAATAATCTTGTCTAAATATTGCGACTCCATAGTATAAGATTATTACTATTTGGCATGATGAGTACTTTACATTAGATTTATTAGAGAAAAACCTCCCTCTAATTTATGTGGCAGGTCTTGACTCATTGTTGACATAAAATTTATCTAGGTTAATTTGTGGATAGTCTTGCCACTTGTCGACAGTTACATTATTATTATCTGGCTCAATGTGTTCTTGATATCACATTTAACATAAGATTATTCTTCCTGGCACAATGAGCGCTTGATGTCATATTTATTAGAGTTAGGTTTATGAACAGTGGAAATACCACCCTTATAAATATCCAAGCACTTTATTCCATTGATTGATTCACAATTTATTCCCACCATTTTAATTTCAATCTTAGGATGAATTAAACTAAAAAAATTATACAAAAACCACATTAAATAATAAAGAATAATAATAACTCTACATAATTAAAACCTACTTCCTTTGGGATCGATACTCGTCACCACTAATCTATAATTCAATAGATTCATGCGCTTGCGAGTTCAATAAAATGTTCACAACAAGTTTTTGGCATCGTTGCCAAGGAGGCAAGTCATTTCAATTCGTAAAGTTAATTTTCTTGTTTAAATATCTTTTTGTATTTTTATTTTCTTATAATTTTTTTTTGTATGTTAGCCCCTATAAGTTATCTTCATTTTAGTTGATTTATTTAAATTAATTTATTTTCTTTTAATTTTTGCAATTTAATTTTTATTTTATTTTTCTTTGCAATTTTACATTGATGTTGTTAATCTATATGGCCGATTTAACTGCTTATTAATTTATTTTAATTTCAGTTTATTTTAATTTTAGTTAATTTATTTTATTTCACGTTTTTCTTTTCTTATTGTACATTCACAGCACTTGAGTGTATTTTCATAATAAAGTTGTAACAAACGTGATAAGGTTAATATAATAATTTCTCTTCTCTTTATTTTCAATTTTACTTTTGTACGTATTTTTTGCATGCATGGTCGAAGGTCACTGTCACATAATTTGGAACCCATAAACCTCAAGATAGAGAAAACACGACACACACGTAAAACACATTGCATCATAAGTGAAAATTGTAGATAAAATTGAAATAGTTTTTCAATAATAACCACAAGTACCGCAGGAGAGACCATTTAAAGACTACTTTAGTTCCTTAGCTAATTTGAGCATATCATGCATAAGATACCCAAATGTAGCTACTGAGAGTTTTGAGCTAAAACCTAGTGTACTAAATTATCTTCCATCATTCTATGACCTAGAAAATTAAGATCCATACAATCATTTGAATGATTTTCATACTGTTTATCAAACTTTTAAATATGATAATTTTTCAGATGATGAGGTTAAGTTTAGGTTGCTTCCATTTTCTTTAAAAGATAGAGCTCGTTCCCGGTTCAATATATTGCCTGTAAATACTATTACATCATGGGAACAAATGGTTACTAACTTTTGAAATAACTACTTCCTAGTGCATAAAACCAATGCTATTCACAGGAAAATATCAGAGTTTACCCAAAAAGAAGACGAGCAATTTTTCGAAGTATGGGAGCGATTCAATGGACTACTCTTAAAGTGTCCACATCATGAGTACAAGAAATGGCATCAACACCAATACTTTCTGGAGGGACTATTGCCACATGTGCATGAATGGCTAATAGCGACAAGTAGAGGAGAGTTGATGTCAAAAAGTGCATTGGAGATTTAGAATTTCTTTCAGTGACAAGTAGATAATTCCCAACAGTGAAGCAGATCATTCAGAAATGTGAAAAAAATCAAAGTAGTGAATGTATTTTACGTTGGTGAGTCAAGATCAGAAATCAAAGAAGTCAAAGAGATAGTTGAAGGATTTTCTCGCCAAATAGCATCTTTGACTACTGCAAAATCAATAGAGTCACATGCCTATAATCAAATTGATCATAATTCATACCCATATCAAGCTAATGCAATTGGTGTGATGGGACAGTAGCCAAACTACAATCCTTACTCTAACACTTATAATCCTAGGTGGAAATCTCATCCCAACTTTTTATCGTCTCAAGGATTTCAACAAAACAGAGCAGCAGCCACAGCTCCATCAATGCAACTAGTTCCTTAGGCTCCTGAAGTCTCTCAACAATCATTCAGACCATACAATCAGAACCAAAACTACTCGTCACCCAAACAAAACCGAACCATTAATGAATTGTAGAATGAGATGAGAGCAGGCTTCAATTCACAAGTCCAGTCAATTTCAAACTTAGAAAGAATGGTAAGTTAGCTAGCTTTTTCAGTTCAAAACTTAACAATGACTGTTCAGAAAGGTAAGCTCCCAAGTTAGCCAGTGCTTAATCTTAAAAGAGTGCATGAAGTAAGTATCAGTTCACCCCATTATCATGAAGAGGTAAAAGCTGTCATGACCTTGCAAAAAGGTAAAAAAGTCAACAATTAAGTGAAGATGCTAGAGACAACTCGAGCTATACCTTTAGACTATGAGGATTCATCATCAAAGGAGAAAAAAAAAATATATTCCCAAAGCTCCATTCTCTTATAAGTTAGTTAAAGCAAAGAACGAAAATTCTACAGGTGAAATTATGGACATCTTTAAACTTGTAAGTGTTAAAATCCCTTTGATTGGTGCTATAAAGCAAGTACCCTCTTATGCCAAGTTTCTTAAAGACCTCAACACTAAAAAATGAAGCATTAATCATGTTCAAAAGAAGGCATTTTTAACAGAAATCATTAGTTTCATACTTCAACAAAAAATTCCTCTAAAATTTAAAGACTCAGGATCCCCTACTATCTCATGTAGCATTGTGAACCATATATTTGAGAATGCATTGTTGGATTTAGGAGGTAGTGTAAATCTTTTGCCGTACTCAGTATTTGTGAAACTTGGATTGAGAGAATTACACCCAACCCTAGTTGTGTTACAACTTGCAGATCGGTGTACGAAAATACCTCATGGTATTATGGAGGACGTGCTTATCCAGGTAGGCAAGTTTTATTTTTCTATTGATTTCACTATGATAGACCTTAACCAGTGAAAGATTTAAAGACGCATATTCCTAATATCCTAGGAAGATTTTTCTTGGCAAATGTTGATGCTCACATTCAATGCAAGATAGGAAATATGAAGTTGTCATTTGGCAATATGACTATGGAGTTGAATATCTTTAACCCCAAGAACTTTAAAATGTAGATGATGGAATTGTTGATGTGGATTTAATAGAAGAATTAGTTTATTATACTTTTCCTTTTAACCTCAGTAATGACCCTTCACAAATATGTGTAATTCACTTTGGTTTGAATTTTGAAATTAATAGATCAGTTGATGAGGTCAATTCCTTACTTAATTCAGTACCATTTATAGACATCGACAACTGAAATTCGAGAATTGAACAACTAGCACAATCTGGGAAGAAACTCATCCCATCATTAGAATCATTACCCAAACTTGAGCTCAAACCAATACCCAACACTTTGGAATATGCATTTTTGGGAGAAGAAAGTACTCTGCCGGTAATCATTTCATCCTCCCTAAATGACAAATAAAAAAAGTAAGCTGTTCAAAGTTTTAAGAAAACACAAGGAAACATTAGAATGGACCATAGCCGATATAAAAGGCATAAATCCAATGGACTGCGTGCATTATATTCATCTTGATGAAAATGCTAAATCTATTAGGAAAATACAACGTCGATTAAACCCTAACATAAAAGAATTTTTTAGAATAGAAGACCTCAAACTATTAGATGCAGGCATCATTTACTCTATTCTGATAGTTCATGGGTCAGTTCTGTGCAAGTTGTTCTAAAAAAGTTAGCAGTTACAGTAGTTACCAACGCTGATAATGAATTGATACCCACTAGAATAACTATAAGGTGGCGTGTATGCATTGATTACAGAAAGTTGAATTCTGTCACATGTAAAGACTATTTTCTTTTACCATTTATTGATCAAATGTTTGATAGATTAGCAGGTAATAAATTTTATTACTTTTTAGATGGCTACTCTGAATATAACAAGATTCTCATAGCACTAAAAGATCAAGACAAGACTACTTTCACTTGTCGTTTTGGCACTTTCGCATATAGGAGAATGTCATTTGGATAATGTAATGCACCTGCCACATTTCAACGATGCATGTTAAGCATTTTTTCTGATATGGTTGAACGCTTCCTTGAAGTCTTTATGGATGACTTTCTATTTTTGGTAATTCATTTGATCAATGTTTACATCATCTAACACTACTGTTGCAGAGATGTAAAGAAAATAATTTAGTCATGAATTAGGAGAAGTGTCATTTTATTGTAAAACAAGGTATTGTTCTCGATCACATCATTTCAAGCAAAGGTATTAAAGTTGACAAAGCCAAGGTGGATCTCATTTCTAATTTTCCTCCACCTAAAACAGTAAGAGAAATAAGATCTTTCTTTGGGTATGTTGGCTTTTATAGACGTTTCGTTAAAGATTTTAAAAAAGTTTCTAGGTCCTTATGCAATTTACTTATTAAGGATGTACCTTTTGTCTTTGATGATTTATGTCTTGATGCATTTGAAAAAGTAAAGCAATTGTTGACATCACCTAACACTACTTTTGCAAAGATGTATAGAAAATAATTTAGTCATGAATTGGGAGAAGTGTCATTTTATTGTAAAACAAGGTATTGTTCTCGGTCACATCATTTCAAGCAAAGGTATTGAGGTTGACAAAGCCAAGGTGGATCTCATTTCTAATTTTCCTCTACCTAAAACAGTCAGAAAAATAAGATCTTTCCTTAGGCATGCTGGCTTTTATAGATGTTTCATTAAAGATTTTAGAAAAGTTTCTAGGTCCTTATGTAATTTACTTATTAAGGATGTACCTTCTGTCTTTGATGATTTATGTCTTGAGGCATTTGAAAAAGTAAAGCAATTGTTGACATCACCACCTATCATTCAGCTCCCAAATTGGAACTTACCTTTTCAGCTCATGTGTGATGCATCTGATTATGCAGTAGGAGCAATATTAAGGCAAAGAGTTAATCGAATTCCTCACGTCATTTACTAAGTTAGTATGATATTGAATGATGCACAGTTGATCTACTCAATCACTGAAAAAAAACATGCTAGCAGTAGTGTTTGCCTCAGAAAATTTCAATCTTATCTCATTTGATGTAAAATAATTATGTTCACAGATCACGCTGCTCTTAAATATCTTCTTTCAAAGAAAGATGCAAAAGTTAAACTAATTCGCTGGGTGTTACTTTTGTAGGAATTTGACCTTGAATTTAAAGATAAGAAAGGAACAGAAAATGTGGTGGCAGATCATCTCTCTCGCCTCAATTTTAATACAATTACAGATCCATTACCATTAAATCAATCATTTTTAGATGAACAATTGATGAGTGTGGAAGTATTACCATAGTATACTGATATAGTTAATTATCTTCTTATAGGACAACTTCAGAGCGTTGGCCCAAGTAGGACAAAGCCAAACTTTTTGTGGAAATAAAAAATTTCTTTTAGGATGATCCTTATCAATTCAAGTATTTTGCTGATCAAATTGTCAGACGATGTGTTCTAGAAAATGAATTTCAAAACATTCTTTTATTCTGCCATGAACATGTGTGCGGAGGCCATTTTAGTACTAAGAAAATAACTACTAAATTTTTACAATGTGGTTTTTATTGGCCAGCTTTATTTTGAGATGCTTACACTTTTTGTTCTTCATGTGACAAATATCAGTGTATGGGAAGCATTACACAAAGGAATATGATACCTTTAAATCCTATTCTGGTAGTTAAAATTTTTTATGTGTAGGGCATCAATTTCATGGGATCATTCCCTCCTTCTTTTGGTCATTAGTACATATTGGTTACTGTCGATTACATATCTAAGTGGGTAGAAGTCATTTCGTGCAGAACCAATGACCATAAAATAGTAAATGGGTTTTTAAAAAGCAACATTGTTTCACACTTTAGATTCCCTCAAGCAATGATCAGTGATAGTGGTGCTCACTTTTGTAACAAATCATTCAGAGCACTTTTGATAAAGTATTCCATCACTCACAAAGTGGCTACCCCTTATCATTTGCAAACTAGTAGCCAAGTCGAGATTTCCAACAGAAAAATAAAGCGCATATTAGAAAAGACAGTGAGGTCAAATAGAAAAGATCAATCATTGAGACTCGATGATGTATTATGGCCATATCAAGTGTGTTTGATTACCAATAAAGTATGTTTGATTACCAATCATATTTTCTTTTATTACTTGTCATGAATACCTCAATCAGACAAATCATCTTTGTCCAACTTAAGCAATTTCTACGTGTGAAGGTCATCTAAATGGCTAGCTCCAAGTTTTTTGTCACATCCTGTTTGGGACCTTCGACTACCAGCATTAGTATCCCACTTTAAAGACTTAGAAAAATAACTCAAAGAAATCGAAGGCGACATCTATGAAATCTAATTGGAAC
Organism: Murraya koenigii; assembly: GCA_025617385.1. NCBI lineage: Eukaryota > Viridiplantae > Streptophyta > Magnoliopsida > Sapindales > Rutaceae > Murraya > Murraya koenigii. The sequence goes on from CM046811.1 coordinate 27,376,532, forward strand.
TTCAGGTAAAAGAGGATGTTTGTAAGGAGTTTTTTGCTTATACGCATTTTTTCTTTTACGTTGTGTGTTTTTATTTTCTTTTGTCTATTTTCACTGGTTACTTGATTTCGCAGGCTTTATTTTATTTAAGTGTGCTTTGATTTGTTACCCCGGTTAAATGGCGGATAACGCTACTCTATGACAATCAAAGTTTGTTACTTCAGTTTTCCATAATAACTGATATTCTGAGGAGACGAAATGGATAAAAACATAATTTTGGCAAAGCATCACAAATGATTTCCTTCACTTTCTCAGAATGCTCTCCTTACAATATATAAAGCTTAGTTCGAACGTATGCGATTATTTATGAAAAATAACATCCATTCTGATATTCAATGGTTAATTGAAGTCAAAGTACGATTAACAGGTGAGTTACCTCCAAAATTTATTGTATATATACTTGATTTTGGTAAAGAAAACTACTCAATAAAACGAAGAGCTCGACGACTTCCAGTTGTTTGTCATTAGTTGCTAAAATAGAATGCAAGAAAAAGACATGTACTTTAGGAATGGTGTCTGATAACATGAAAGACAAGATTCAATTCATTATGGATGACTTAAATAAAGAGTCATTGGATAATATCCTTTTGTCTGTTGCAATGCATCCCAATAGATACGTACAGAGAGCAATTCTCCAGTTATGGCCATTATTCCAAAAAGAGCATGCAAGATATAGTCTTGGGAATCTGACTATAAATGATCCTGTTTGTCAGTTTATAAGAAAACTGGATAGAAAGCCTATCCTCGACCCATAAAGGGCATTCAAGCTATTTTTGGACGTAAAACCAAAGAAAGATGTGACCCACAATCACAACTATCAGTACATATCCTTTTTATTTACTGTTCTTTTATCATTTGCATTATTATTTTATCTTTTTATGTTGTTCACTTTTTGCTTTTGACTTTGAAGCAATAAACTTCATGCGTTATTTGAAAAACGCACCACTTCTTTTACAACTGTATATCATTATGGTTGTTTCTAAGATCTTTAAATATGAGCTTATTTTGTTAAATATTCACAAGTTGTTTTTTTATTTTATGATTTTCTCAATGGCAGTACCTTTAAGTAGACAATTTAAAAATATTTTGTGGTTTCTGAGTTTCACTATAGAAAGTAAAAAAAATTCGTTGAGGCAACCATAGATCTTGGTCATGTCCTACCAGAGAAAAAAATACACTTAATATATAAAGGAGGTGATTGACATTTATCAAAGCTTATTGCAAAAGCAGCTTACAATAGAGGAAGTCATGTGCTAGGCATCATTCTGAAAGCATTAAGATCTCTTGTAAGTATGCCCGACCCACCAATTGGAGAGGAGTTAGTTGTCTCCACCATGCAAGAAAGACTATCTGAAATGCTACAACATGCAAAAGCTTCATTTTCTTGCTAGGAGATATTGCAACTTTAGAGGCATTATTTACATTTGCATATTAGGCCAATCTAAGCATTCATAAAAAAACCATCAGTTTGTTAAATGTTAATAACTTTTATGATGGCTTACTTGCATTTCTTAACCATGCAATAAAAATTATTTCATTCTTTTTAAAATAAAATTTTTTTTATTTGTGCCTCTACTACTAACAAGTTACTTGATCTTTTACAAACTTATAGACTAGAGCCAAATCCTAGGACGTCTTCATTGGATTGATCGACTGATGATGGTAGCAGCAGCAGTAAGAAATATAAATTAGATTTAACTCTCCATCCCAAAATTTTTTATTTGTGCCCCTACTGCTAACTAGTTACTTGATCTTTTACAAGCTTATAAACCAGAGCCAAATCCTAGGAACTCTTCATTGAATTGGTCGACTGATGATGGTAGCAGCAGCAGTAAGAAGCATAAATTAAATTTAACTCTCTATCTATAAATGTTTTCTTTCATTTTTTGTTGTAGCACTCAGGTGATGTCTTCTAAACCCTACGTCTTTTCTTTAAAACATTGAGGACAATGTCTTATTCTGGTTGGGAGGAAGGAATATTCGATGATTGTGGAATGTCTCAATCTTTGCTTAATTTTTTAGTCGAAAATGTCTGAATATGAAGTGTAGTGACTCTAAAAACGCATCTTCTTAGTCTTGGAGTTAAAAAATAAAAATAAATTAAAAATAAATTAAAAAAAGTTAGGCATTTTATATAATCTTTTGACATCAGATGTCATGATGACTTTCAAATTCTTATACTTGTATTACCGTTGGCCTTGAATTATATTACATCATATTTGCTACTCTGCATACTGATATTGGTGACAAATGTGAATTGAACGAGCTGACGAGTAAAATTAATTAAGTTATTTGAAGAAATGCACATGTCCTTATAAATTCCAAGTAAATTTTTGAGCCTATCATTTATCTTGGAGAGTAATCTTTTTTGCTCATTCTTCATACAGCTTAGCAATTTACTATACATGACCTCTATATCTTCCTTTGAGTCAAACATTTAAATATATATATATATATATGTGTGTGTGTGTGTGTGTGTGTGTGTGTGTGTTGCTACATCTAAAAATCTATCAAGTTAGTAAATATGGAAAACTATTTAGAGCCTTAAAAAATGATTGGGCTATCCTTGACTCGCTTAAGCCTTTTTAGTCATTCCTTTTAAAAAATATCCATAGTTAGCCCTTTTGAGAAAAATAAAAAAAAAAATTATGTTTTCTTTGTTAATTCATTATCCTGCTCTACTCCAATTTAGAGTAGTACCCTATGTTCTATGTGCTTCATCACCTACTCATATTTGAGAAAATTTTGGAAGATTAATTTTTTTAAAAAAAAATTGGTGCAATATATATATGAAAGAGAAAAATGATGTGCAATTGAAAAAAAAACATATAATAATAATAATAAATGAATTGCACCTTATAAAGAAAAAAAATCATAATTTTAAGATTTTGGTAGGCCTTGCTGACGTAGCGTTGACTGTTGACATGTCGTTGAGTGCTGACGTATTGTTGACCGATGATGTGGTATTGACAGATGATGTGGCAGAATTCTGTTGGATCGAAAAATGAACTTACAATACTGCAATGCATTGAATCATACTTATTGACTTTTGCGTTGACTGATGATGTGGCAGAATATTAATGGACTGAAAAATGCGCATACCGTACATGCATATACATGGAATGACAGCCCTGTAACGTGTTCCAACCAATCAAAGAGTGTCACGTGGCGCAAAATTTATCTTTTGTTTAATTAGTAGATAGTCTTAATTTATGTGATAGGTCTTAACTCATTGTTGACACAAAATTTATCTAGTTTAATTAGTAGATAGTTTTGCCACCTTGTAGACAGCTACATTATTATTACCTGGCACAACGTGTTTTTGATGCCACATTTAACATAAGATTATTCTTCCTGGCACAATGAGCATTTGATGTATTTTTATTAGAGTAGGTTTATGAGAAGTAGAAATACCCACCTCATAAATTAATTGAAACTAAAAAAAAGAATATTAAATACATGGTGAAATGTTGAGTGTGAATTCTAAAACCCAAGCACTTTATTACATTAATAAATTCCCAATTTATTCCCATCATTTTAATTTCAATCTTAGGATAAAATAAACTAGGAAATTTTACAACAAACACATTAAATGATAAAGAATGATAATAACTCTATATAATTAAAATCCACCTCCTCATGGATCAACACTCATCACCATTAATCTATACTTCAATAAATTTGTGCGCTTGCGAGTTTAATAAAATTTGCACAACAATGCTCAATTAAGGTAATGCTCAACTAAAGTATAACATAAAAGCATCACATGAACACTCATTCCGAGCCCATATCCATAACAAATCTTTAAAAGCATATAACATTTTGAGCCTCTTTATACTGATGACTTCACCTCTTGCCTTATATTTAGCCTTTAGTTCCTCAGTGGAAACTACCCACTGAGCATAGATAAAATTGAAATTTAAAAGGTAAATAGAAAAATAAAATATTTACAGAAAGAATCATAAAATAAGATTTCTATTTCAAAAACCTTAATAATAATAAGATCAAATCATTCATATGTACTCTATTGCTCTTAGATTTATCTTTGTTTGATCACTTCCTTGAACATTCAATTAATAATCATAAACATTTTTCTCCATTCTATCTAGTGAAAAAATAAGTGCAAAGCCTCTTATTGTAAGATGGTAAATATAGCTACAAAACAATCATGAATTTCATAGACTTTAGTGATAGATCCTTGAGGAAAAGATGTGATAATAATACAAAGTGTAATTAGGCACATACACCAAATCAAAAAGATCCTTTCCGGCAGCAACCCCCTACAAGACCTCCTTTGTAAGATGTCAAACAAATTTATTCTTTTTGAGAAATTTATTTTTAAAAGAGAAAAAAGCTAAAGGGTATTCAATTGCAAACAAGAAATTTTCTTTTGCCAATATAAGACTCTAAAAATCATCTTTCCACATAAATATAGTCAAATCAATAATTTACAAATATAAGAGACTATCCCATGAATTATTTGGCATCCAAGATCTGAAATAGATCTTTTAAGTAACTCAAAACAATGTTTTTCTAAGATGTGAAATAATTCTTTCAAATAACTCATCAAATTGACATTCAATTTGAACATTTGATAATTAATTGGCATACAAAGTTTTCTATTGTACAGAAAACATCAAAAAAAAAATTTCCTTTTAATTTCTTTCTACAAATGAAATAGTAGAAACGTTAAAAACTAGAACATTTATTCAACAAATTTCTTTCACCGCAATTTTTTTTTTTGGAATAAATGGACCATTCAACAGTAGAAAATTATAAAATAATAAATGTATCATAATAAAAAATATTACAACCTAGTTGTGACAAAATTTTCCTAAGACACACAGAAATGACTTTTGGGAAATAAATAGACTAATAAAAGATCGAATTATAGAAACAGTGAACATGAAACTTGTCAATCCAAGCCCAATTTGAAACCCTTATCAAATGGAGAAGGGAGAAAGAAACATTATATTAGCAAACCCAATAAATAATCTACCCAATATAGAGCTACAGGGGTCATTTGTACTGATTATATACTCTCGAGTATTTATAAGTATGTTCAAAGAGGTTCATTTTAAGAGAAGCCCAATCCATGACAAATTCTTAGTCTTAATAATTTGAAATTTTAGTTGACGATGGTAGCTACAACATTTCCATGGTAAAGGAGTCCATTGCACATACTGAAATAAGTGACTATATAGTTTGGTGAACAGCATCTATAGTTTTTCCATCATGAATCTACAGAAGAGATTTCTTGAAAGCCCTATACATGTACACCATAGGTTAGAACCAATCTAAGTGATTCAAAAAATATTGTTAACAATAATCAGGCATATAATCAAGAAGGCACAATGACAACAAAGATCATACTTGTACAGAAATTCAAGACCACCAACAAGAGCGTGATTGCGAATGTCTTCTTCGAAGATTAAGAATAAGAAAAGAAATTGGATTTTCAGATATCCCCAATGAACAAGAGATAGGGAGAGAGCAAGGTTAAGTTCTGGTTAGAGCGACCGAGAGGGGGACAGAAGAGATATTTGTGTTATGATCCAAAAAGAGAGAAAAGATGATTTTGTGGCTGAGATTGAGTTGAAAGGGAGAAGATGCTTTTCTTTCCTCTTATTTTCAACCCGCGCCTTTTTTTTTTTTTACTTTTATTCACGTTCTTTTTTTATTTTGTTAACTTTAAAAGCCTAGCCATTAGATTCCAATAAGTTGAATCCAATGGTTTAAAGGCACCTTCTGCACCATAAAAGACATTTTAATCCCTGTATTATAGGCACTGTTTTTTTTTTTTTTTTTGTTATATGTAAATTACAATTAGAATTGAACTATAATCATTTTGAAAAATCTATCATGAGTACCCTAGATTGAGTCTATTAGGGCACGGTCCAAATTCCTACCTATATAATCTTAAAATTGACTTTTCTCTTGGGAGGATGATTATACATCGACGAACCAGCAAATTGCAACTTTTGTAGAAAAAACACTACACATCAAGAGATACTTCAGAGGAGCGAGACAATAATGCACTGTGCAGTCATCGAGTAAAATACATATTTTACTCAGGAATGGGAAGTAACGATTGTCTAACAATTATATTATGCCTACTTGTACTCAACTAGTTCTGAATATACCACAAAAAATTTGCTGCTCTTCTTCTTCAAGAGTATATGCGCTAGTTGACGGTCTGCCCCCGATTTTCAAAATAAAGCCATGCATAATTAAACAACTATAAATAATTAAATACATATATTCAACGAACAACGTGATCACAAGCTGAAATTAATCAAGCATAATGAATCTAGCTAATTAACATTGAATATGATCAGCTCAAAGCATTGAATCAGCAACTGATCATTAGAAAGACTACCATATGATCATTTAATTGAAGTGATAAAAACAAGAAATTAATCTCTCTTAGAGATTAGCCAGTTGTTGTATATTGATTGGGTAAGTGTATGATTGGGAAGTGTAAGTTGCCTTAGCGAGAAAAATATTAGCCGTCTCCGTGGGATGAAAAGCATCCCAGAATATATATTTTTGACGATCAGCACATGGTTGTTGAAGAGGAAGACAAGTTATTTGCCCATTGTTCCTTCCTACTCCACAGCATCCCTTGTCCATCACTTCAAATCCTGTAATTTTATCAAAAGTTTGGACATCATTATGCAATTGCCCTATCTATTCGTATATATTTGTTACCAAAATTGAAAAATAATAATAATGGAACAAGTAGTAACTTTGTTTTTCATCACGTCTACATTTATAGTAGTTCACGGTTAAAATTTCATTACATATTATTTTTTATCCAATAAGTATCAATCACAATATGAAAAAAAAAAACATTTTTGAACCCAAAGCCATCATTAGCAAATTAAGAAAATATCCCTTACTCAACGGTTATCAATTACTCATTACATTCTCGACATTAAACTGTGTTATGGATAAAACATATTCTTTTTGAGTTCTTTTACTACTCTAACCTTAATTTCTATCTGTCTAATGTGATGAATTCAGAAATAAAGTTTGAATGTTAAAATTATAACGCTAAGGACGTAATGTGTAATTAAAAAATTCTTATGATTTGTTAACAAAGAATAACGGTTCATGATCATGGAAAAAGCTGTAAGCATAAAAATTAGATAAGTCATTACCGTTGTTTGTTCCATTCACGTATAGATCATTGGAGCTTTGATAGGAATCTACCAAAATGAACTTCGATCCAGGTAATTGGCCACCATTAAATTGATCGATTAACTTTCGGAGCCCTGAATTGAAAAGAACGATTGCCTTGTTTATATTTTCATTGCACCTAGTGCTGTTGTTACCACTGAATCGTGCAAGCTGATATGGTATACAACCAATTGGACCAACGGATGCCACAATTACTTTACGAGCCCCCAAGGAGTATAATTGCTGAAGAATGAGCCAAAAAGAAAAAATAAAATGAAAAAGTAAGAATATTTGATAGCTAGGCTAAATTAAATGGATCAGGATTGTAGTTAATAAATAAAAGTTTAAAATTAGTTAAAGCTTAACTATACATTGTCCTTAGAAGATAGGTGTCACAAGACTATTAAAAATTCAGAAGAGTTGCGTAAGGATAGAAATCTGGATACAAGTCTAAATCTACCTAATATTAATTATTTTTCTTTATTTCTTCTATAAACCCAACATTCATTCTAAGATATTTATTTTTTGAGTTAAAAATAAGTTTTTTTCGAACTTATTTAAGTGCAAAATTTTTTAATAGGAAAAATATGACTTTTACATAATTATTATATTTTTATTTTTATAATCAATTCAAAATATCAAATTTTTAGAAAAATTCATACATTAATCTACTTAATTTGTGTGAAATCAAAGGTCCGACATTCAAATCACACTTACATACATAGTTATGTGAAGAGGAAATTTACTACACCGATTAAGCTATGCTTCTTCAATATATATATATTTCTTCCCATATATTGTTTTAAATTTTCTTTAAACTTTTTGATTTTGGGTTTCGTTTCTAGCTCCTCCCTCTAACTACAAAAAATAGATCGAACATCAGAAACAAACCATTAATTGGCGTGAATATTCCTGAAGAAGAAGAGCAGCAAAAGCCTTCGTGGTATAATCAGAACTAGTTGAGTAGAAGGTCGGCATAAAATAATTGTTAAGATAATCGTTACTTCCCATTCCTGAGTAAAATATGCATTTGTTTAGATAGTTGTTGAGTGCATTATTGTCTCCTCTGAAGTATCTCCTCATTTGTGGTACTGTTTCTCCAAACGCTGCTAATTGCTCGTTCATCGAAGTATGATCTCCCTGCCGAAAGAAAAGTCGAACTTAAGATAATATAAGATAGCAATCTGAACTCGGTCATAATAGAGTTAATCTAGGGTAGTCTCCGAAGTAGATTTTTTATTATAAATATCATAATTCTTATAGTAATATATATATATATAAGAAAAAGGAAACATTACATATATTATGGTGAAAGATACTATAGCTACATGACAATGTATCGTTAGTAAAAAAATTTCAACTTTATTTATTAAAAGCTATAGAAGATGCTGCACTCTGTGTATGGTTGCTCACACAATGATGATTGACGTTGCTTATCAGGTAATTTATCGTGATTGAAGAGTTTTAAGGTGTGAATTTTACTCAGAACACAGATTGAAGAAGAAATTGATTTATATTCAAGTACCATATATTTTTTGACAATAAACAAAATGTACCAGATTGGTGCCTGTTTGGTCAAGGATACCAGCTGCCCCAGATGCATAATTCACTCCTCTTAATAAAGCTGGTCCTCGAGTTCTGGCATATGGTGGAATATAATTTGGAAAACCTAAAAGTTGAGCTGCAAATTAAACAATATAAGAAACCTAAAAGTTGAGCTGCAAATTAAACAATATAAGAAACCTAAAAGTTGAGCTGCAAATTAAACAATATAAGAAATTAAGTTATAAAAGAAAAGCATTTCAATTATACACATGAAGCATGCAGAGTTTAGAAATTACTAGTCACATTATAAACATAATTTATTTGTTATAAAAATGAAAACATTTTTTAACAAGGTTCACAAATAATATTGATAAAAGCATTTCTAACAAGCTTCATAAATAATAAACATCACCTAGGAGATCCACATAGGTTCGGCCATTGGTGAACCGGCCAGTGGCACCGTGAGGAAAATCAATGCCATAAGGCCTGTAATTTGCCCTAGCAAGAGTTAGAATCCTATTGTTGTTTCCATTATCCACTAATGAGTCACCAAAAATGAAGAAACATGGCACTTGAGTCCCCTGCGGCTGAATCTGTGAGGAAGCCCTAGCAGTTAAGCACAAAATGACCAACAATAATAACTCCATAATTCTCTTCGTTGTTTAGAGTAAACTAATAATTAAAACCCTAATTTTAAAGTTTGAAATAATTTGGTAAGATGAAAATCCATTACATGATGATCATTTATAGCTGTGTTTTTGGTAGGTTTGGGTACTGCTATTATGGGAATCATATGCTATGGCTTAAGCTTTGGCCACCATTTGAGGAAAAAAAAAGGTCTCTTTAGAGTATATATGAAACTTTTATAGTTGCTTTCATGTGGTTTCCATACTCAATTAGCGGTGATCCGAGCTGGTTTCTGCCTACTCTCGTGATCTACTAGTTGTAGGGATACAATAAGTCCAATATATTTATTTACGCTTTACCAATATTATGTCCATTAACATGAGAGTACTGATCTCCTAATGTCTAGAATCTACCCGTCTACAAATAAAATATTTACATGTGACGGACACATGATCATGTCATTTTTACATCCATTTAATAACATTTTGATACACGCATATAAATATAAACCGTACTCGTTTTGAAATTGATCGATTACATTGGAGAGAAATTTAATATTTTTTAAATACATGGCATGCATTTAATAGACAGTTCCATGAAAGCTTTCTCCATCTAAAATACTTGTCACTTCTTTCTTTGCTGGTGAATTCAAAATGATAAAGTTTGCTTTTATCCTCTAAATCCAAATTTTAAGTTTTACTGGTAACAGTCTTCTAATTAAGTGTAGGCGTAAATGGGTATATTAAGGAAATATTATGTGTAAGTGGTATGTATGTGTGCATGTGTGTATCGTTCAGTTATTAATAAAAGAAATTTTTATAATCTTCCCAATGAAAAATAATTTCCAGGACTCTTTCGCAGCTTCAATTTGTATTAATCCAAAATTATAAAAGTTAAGAAATAAATTTACTTATTACAAAGTATTATACTATTATCTAAAAGTATATATATACTGCAAAGAGTAAAATGAAAAGCAATCAATGCTATAAACATAACGCAGAAAATGTGAATTTGCAACAATTTAAGAAAATTAATTTTGGAAGGTGACAATTCCACTAATAATTGACAATTTCCACGATTCTCTCGTACAAACAGTAAAAGGGAAGAGCAAACAATATTATATATAAGGAGGAAATATGAACTTACAACAATTTAGGAGAAGAAAAAAGTTTGGAAGGTGACAATTCCACCCACCATTGACCAATTAATTTTCCATAAATCTCTCCTACAGACAATCAACTTAATTTATTTGCAAAATAACACTTACCGTCAAGTTTGACCAAGGATAGTCAATCATTTGTCCCAGCTTGGAAAGAAAACAACCAAATTGCTTACCGGCCAGAGGCTTAGTGAAAATGTTCCCAAACTCAGTTGATTGTTGATGCATACGTTGTTTTGATTAATTTCCATAAGCTGAATCCTTCCATAAATAAAATGGCAATATGATTCAATATGTTTGGTCCATTCATGAAAAATAGGATTGGCTGCGGGGAGAGAGTCAATATAGGGATTTTACTTGGTTCGATGTTTCCAGTCTGGATTCCAGAGTAATATTTCAGGATCATTAGGGCTTTCTTCCATACACGTTTTCAGGATCTTTAGCTCTTGCCTACATATGTCTTTTTATGGTTTGGTTATGGGTGTTGATGTTGTTTTCTGCTCGCTCCCAAGTGACGTTGTGAACTTTTGCTCGCTAGATGCTCGAGCAGGATTTCTCACTGACTCCTGCCTTCCTTTGTTTACTGGAACGGTGATTTCCCTTAGCCTGTGCTCACAAAGAACAGTGTTAGGGGTCGCCAGGTATTTTTCCGACAAAAACCCTCCGACACTCAAGTCAGTAATCGGGTTGATTCTTTTAGAGTGAAACGAGATAAGACTAGAAACTTCTCGTTCGAGCAGGCTTCCCCACCCTTTTTACCTTCTCATGCTGAGCTATCCATATTTTCCGTCACTTCACATTTAATGCAGGACGAGTGGGTAGATCTGGGCCATTCGTTTGAATTTTGAAGAGGCGGTTACTTGAACAGTCGCGTTCTTTTAGTAACGTGCCATCTGTTGACATGACGTACTTTCCCCTTTATAAACCCTTAATTTCTTTACTGTGCTTCTTATTTCCAATCTTCGCCAACACCGGAATTAGCCACCTATAAGCTTTTCTTATTTCCTTTTTCGCTGTCGCTACCATCTATCATCGTCCAACCTTCCTCAGGTATAAACTTTCCCCCTTCTTCTCGTTCTTGTTTTGTTTTTCATTTTCTGGGTTTTTGGTTCCCATTTGGTAGATTGTGTCCCTAGGAAAAATTTCAGATACACAACAACCCCATCGGATGTCGCTTGAAGAGTCATCTTCTTCGAGTGACTCCGAGACTAATAGGGTGGTTCTGGTGAGAGACCCAAGCCCCGAAGAGGTCGAGGTCGTGGGGGAGACCCGGTCGCAACAAGAGGAGAAGGTCGGCCAAAGGTCTGAGCTCGAGTTGTTTGCTATTGACAATATGAGGTGTGAGACTTCACACCAAGACCTAGACTGGCTTAGGGATACGTACCATATTCCAGCCAACGTGGATCTACGTATGCCCGGCAAAAGTAACAAGCCCAGCCGCCCTCCCCGGGGGTACGTCACCCTTTATTTAGAATGCTCCAAGTGGAGCGTTAGGTTACCCCTTCAACCCTATTTTGTTCGGGTCCTATCCAAACTACGTCTAGCCCCAGGGCAGCTGAATCCAAATTGGTGGAGGGTTCTGTCAGGGGTGTATGTTTTGTGGAGATGGTGTAACTTGGGTGAGTCATCGGTAGATGAGATAAAGCATCTCTACCAGTTGAAGAACAGTCCAAAAGAAGCAGGCTGGTATTACCTCACCTCCAGTTTGAAGGATAAGAAACCCATCACTGACCTCCCCACCTCTGGTGGCAATTGGAAGGGCAAGTTCTTCTTTGCCGGGGGAGACTGGGGCCGAGCAACTTCTACCGTTGAGGGGGTTCCTCTAATTCCGTCTCATTTTTGCACCCTAGGTCATCTACTGCTAAATGCATTTCTTGCTTTAGCTTTTCTGCTCGCACCTTTCTCACCATTTTTTTCCTGGCTTTTGTTGCAGTATCTTGGAGCACGTCTCACCGGATTGGAGAGGATCTTCAGTCGCGTGTCAATACTGCTCTAGACAACGCAAGCTCGTGCCGGGAGCTACTCACACTTCACAACCTTGTCGAGTTTGGCCTCGCTTCTGATGAAGAAATGAGTGGCATCCTTCCTCGGTTGAAGAGGCCTCTAAGTATAGCAGACCGTCTGAGTAGCTCCTCTGCTCCACCCAAGCGGCCTAGAGTTGATACTACTACCTCACCAACCAGGGTTGCTCCTCCTGCTCGAGAGGGTGAGTAGTCAGCAGAAGGGGTAACCCGAAAGGGCTTGAGAACTGTCGTTCCAGTCCGGTCTCGAGCAGGACATTCCCAGAAATAGCAGCAGCCTAACGTTGCCAACCCCTATATCAGGAATTTTTCCAGGCATATGGAAGAGAAATTCGTGGAGGGGTTGAAGGCTTCCAGTGCCAGCGAGCTGGCTAACATGTTCCAATGCCTCTCTTCCCATGTTACGGCTGCTGCCACCGTCTTCAAGACCAAGGCCCTGGACTCCGAGAGGAAGACTAGGGCTGATAATCAGAGCTTGAGACAGAGGCTCGAGTAAAAGGATGGGGAGGCAGCAAAGCTTCGTGCTAAGATCTCCACCTTCGAGGAGAAGGCAGCCCTGTCCGAATCCAAGGCACTTCAACTTAAGAAGGAGTTGTCCGTGGTCTGGGATAAGCTGGTGAATGCTCGAAAGGACCTTGACGTGCAGAAGGGGGTGACCTTCAGCTACGAAAGTCTTATGTCCGTCCTAGGCAAGGAATACCCCTAACTGAATATGTCTCATGAGCGAGCAGGATGCCCAAACTCAAGAGCCAAAGGATCCTCCTGCTCAGGATGCTGCAAGGTCAGGAGAAGCCACTCCTTCAACCGCCGAGACCTCTACCGCTGCTGTTGCTGTCTCTGAAGTCGCCCCGTCCTCTGAGGCCCCAGCCCCCACTGCTAGCCCAAAAGCTCCAGTCTCTTCAATAGCCTTATTATACTCTTTTCTTCCTCTCTTCCTCTTTTTTTTATTCCTTGTACTCTTTGATGAATAAATGAAGAACACATGTTCGTTACCTTGCCTCTGTGCTTGTATTTTTTGTTCTATAATTTATTGTGAGGTAGACTATAGGCCTTTGCTATGTAGCTTTCTGCTCGCTCCCAAGTGACGCTGTGAACTTCTGCTCGCCAGATGCTCGAGCAAGATTTCTCACTGACTAATGTTGATGTTGTTTTCTACTTACTCCCAAGTCACGCTGTGAACTTCTGCTCGCCAGATGCTCGAGCAGGATTCCTCACTGACTCCTGCCTTTCTCCGTTTACTAGAACGGTGATTTCCTTTAGCCTGCGCTCACAAAAAACAGTGTCAGGAGGTCGCCGGGTGTTTTTTCGGTGAAAACCTTCCGACGCTCAAGTCAGTAATCGGGTTGATTCTTTTGGTATCCCTCTTGGTTTGAGAGACCAGAAAAGATAGGGCGTTTGAAGGGTAAAAGTGATGGATCAAGTCTCAGTTTTTGGTGGTTTGGTTGGAGTTCAAAATGTTTTAGATTTGAAGAAGGAAAGTATGGCCAGAAAGATGAGATTCCCAAAGGTCCCAAAAAAAAGGTTCGAGGAAAAAAAAAGAATCCTTTTACCTTGTCCCTCTGCTGGTATTTATCATCTCGTTTTCCCACCCTTCTTTGCTTGGACAGATGCCCTCCGCATTAATTGTGCCTGGGCTCTTCTGACAGCTAGGGTTGCAGTGGCACGCCCTGGGGACGTGGGATGTCAGACGGGTATTGGTCCCGTGACCCAATGATGGTGCCATGCACGCGTGTGTGAAATGTTGACACTGTGAAGGCCCAAACTCCAGTCCCCCAGTTTCTAGTCTTTTAGAGTGAAACGAGATAAGATGGGAAACTTCTTGTTCGAGCAGGTTTCCACCCTTTTACCTTCCCACACTGAGTTATCCGCCTTTTCCGCTACCTCCCATTTAATGCGGGACGTGTGGGTCGATCTAGGCCGCTCATTTGAATTTTGAAGGACGGCTACTTGAATTTTGACTGTTTTACTTTCACCCGGACAGACTTCAAGTCCTGAGGCTGCGGTATCTTTCTGCATGAGCTCGTTATGCTCAAGCTCATTTTGGCTGTGTTTGTCTTCTAGTCTTGCCCAAATTTAGACTTTGCGACTTCGGTCTTTAGCTTCATTTGCGAGCTCATCTAGCTCGAACTCCTCTAGCTCCATCTCACCTTAAATTCAGGCTTTGAGTCTTGCCGCTCTTACTCTTCTGCGCGGCCTCGTTCTGCTCAAGCCTTCACTTGGCTCATGCTTGGCACCGTCTCGCCTTAAGCTAGGCTTTGAGACTTACGGCCTTTGCATTTCTTCGCTAGCTTATTCTGCTCAAGCTCATGCTTGGCACCGTCTCGCCTTAAACTAGACTTTGAGACTTACGGCCTTTGCATTTCTTCGCGAGCTTATTCTGCTCGAGCTCATGCTTGGCACCGTCTCGCCTTAAGCTAGGCTTTGAGACTTACGACCTTTGCATTTCTTCGCGAGCTTATTCTGCTCGAGCTCATGCTTGGCACCGTCTCGCCTTAAGCTAGGCTTTGAGACTTACAACCTTTGCATTTCTTCGTGAGCTTATTCTGCTCGAGCTCATGCTTGGCACTGTCTCACCTTAAGCTAGGCTTTGAGACTTACGGCCTTTGCCTTGGCGAGCTTATTCTGCTCGAGCTCATGCTTGGCACCGTCTCGCCTTAAGCTAGGCTTTGAAACTTACGGCCTTTGCGTTTCTTTGCGAGCTTATTCTACTCGAGCTCATGCTTGGCACCGTCTCGCCTTAAACTAAGCTTTGAAACTTCAAGCCTTTTAACCATTTACTAACTTGAGCAACTTCATGCAACTCTTATCAGTTCAAGGTCTTATGTCTTGCCTGTAGAAGGCTTTTAGGCTTCTAACCTTTTACTAACTGAAGTAACCTTAAGCTGCTCTTATTAGTTTAAGGTTTCATGACTTTCAATCTTTCTACCCGCTTTAGGAGAAATTCGACAGGAAGAGAAAAATAAAGAATGTATTTCTATTACATCTATTTTATTCAAAGTTTTTTATATACTATAATTTAGTCATAAAAGATTAAAGCTAGACTAAAACTATAACGCACATGCTACTAGTTTATAGACTAATTTTTTAGCCAAGCATGTTGAACCGATCTATTAATTAGGGTCCGCATTCATGTCTATACATGATACCGCTATGATGCTAGACTTCTGAGTTTTTTTTTCTTTTTTAGATATTCCAAAAATGGATTCAGATATGCTACTACAGGCAGCAATTAAATTGCTTCGATTCATGCATGATAATATTTTACATTTTGCCTATATAGAAATACATTGAGACAAAAGGTTGACTTTTTGTGCAGTTCCCCACAGACGGCACCAAAATATTGATGTAGTTTTCTGCTCGCTCCTAAGTGATGCTGTGAATTTCTGCTCGTCAGATGCTCGAGCAGGATTCCTCACTGACTAATGTTGATGTTGTTTTCTGCTTGTTACCAAGTGATGCTGTGAACTTCTACTCACTAGATACTCGAGCAGAATTCCTCACTAACTCCTGCCTTTCTCCATTTACTAGAACGGTGATTTCCTTCAGCCTGCGCTCACAAAGAACAGTGTCAGGGGTCGCTGGGTATTTTTTCGGTGAAAACCCTCCGACGCTCAAGTCAGTAAACGGGTTGATTCTTTTGGTATCCCTCTTAGTTTGAGAGACCGAAAAAGATAGGGCGTTTGAAGGGTAAAAGTGATAGATCAAGTCTTAGTTTTTAATGGTTTGGTTGGAGTTCAAAATATTTTAGATTTGAAGAAGGAAAGTATGGCCAGGAAGATGAGATTCCCAAAGGTCCCAAAAAAAAAGGTTCCAAAGAAAAAGAAAAAAAAAAAGAATCCCTTTACCTTATCCCTCTGTTGGTATTTATCCTCCCGTTTTCCCGCCCTTATTTGCTTGGACAGCCGCCCTCCACATTAATTGTGCCTGGGCCCTTCTGACAGCTAGGGTTGCTGCGACAAGCCCTGGGGACGTGGGATGTCAGGCAGGTATGGGTTCCCGTGACCCAATGATGGTGCTGTTCACGCTTATGTGAAATGATGACACTATGAAGGCCCAAACAATGGGTAACCTTTTCCGTTCTTTTCTCTAGTCCTATTTTAACATTTTTTTATTAATTTATTTTTTTAATATATACATATAGGGCAAGTGTATCAGCGACAGCTGCCACTTTATGTTAAAAAATTCTCAATTATATTTTATGCCTTTTTAGGCCCTACTTCCAGTGACTTGCCCCTTGAACTTTAGTGATTTGCCCTTTGCCCGTTTCAAACATCCGTATTTATTAATTATTTCTCTTGAAATTGCCTCTTTAAGCTAGATTAATTTCTCGTTTCGTCTGTAATTGGCTACAATGTGTTTTTAAGTAATATAAATAAATAATAGGATTTACATGTTTGGTATCTAGATATATTTAATACTCAGAGTAAAAGTGAACCGTTGAATGAATCAAATAAGTTTTCTTTTATTTGAATAATACTAATCTATTAATTTTTTGTAAAAAGAATGAGGCAATAACAACAAAGATTTGACTTATCACCAAACCACTTTTCTATTAGTATCTAGGAAGTTGCACTCATTATCAATTTTCTACTGAAAAAATAAATTCAAAGAAAGTAAAAATTACAATTAATTATCAGATATAGCTTGTTATAATCCAAATGTAAAGCTTTGAACACAACAATAGCAAAACATTCAAGGTTTCCAATTGATTAATAAAATTGGCCTTAGCTATTATATCACAAAATTTGACATGTGTGTAATCGATTATTGGCTCCAACGTTTTTACATGAGCAATCTTTAGGATTGGACTGCGGACCAAATTCTTTCAGAAATTCAATATAGCATTGAATTTTGGGATCGACGCCACACCCTCATCCAATATTTCCTTTCTCTTTTGTGAAGTACGCTTTCCCTACACATTAATTAAAAAAATTATGTATTTATATGTAAAATGTAAAATTAATTGCGCAAAAAATTAACAATATTGTTATAGAATAAATATTCTTAAACATATGAGTTGATATTACTTATACAGAGTCTAAAACCAGTCGAATCAATAACTTCAACATGAAGATTAAAATTCTATAACTAGTAATCGGGATACTGTTTATACAATACTGTTTTGGTACTATTCACTCGATACTATTTATAGATCTAGTAACAATCATAAATTCGTCAAGGCGTGCACAATGCATTACCCTTAAATTAATTTCCACTTCTTTAGGAAAATTTTCCAATGCAAAAATGACACAAATATTACAGATTGATCTATATGATTTAATGACGCTACTATTGTGAGGTTGCACTTCAAACAATAGTGTAGAACAGTAAAAGAAAAATTATAACGGAATCATGAGATAGACGGAGAGGTCATAGAGGTTGTCTACACTTGAATGCCTTTTATGTCTCTTTTATATAAAATAATCCTCTATAATCATTTTCCTAATTCAATTTGAATTAGTCACTCATTTTCCTTATTTAATTTGAATTGGTCATTTAAGTATCTCACAAATTAATTTAATTTGAATAATTCAAATCACATTTAGATTTGATTTATTTAATTCTAATTTATAACTAAATCAAACACATTACTAATTTCAAATCAAATTAAAGTGATTGCTCTCACTTCCCTCTAATGTGGAAATTAATATTTTGAAATGCCATTAAAATTCCAACAATTCCCCACATATTTCAAAATACTTCAATTTCCTTCACATAGAGTTTTAATGCATATGAACTGATGTCTTTTGGGCTATGAACCAGCCATTGAACAATATAACCTTGTCTCATAGGAATTTAGTTAAAATTATAGTTTATATGAACTAATATTCTTTTTGTGTAAGGCAGAGAACTAGAGATTACATTAAACTCTCTTAATCTTTGTTGTTCTGCAGTTTGGCACTTTAATGGCCATGTCTCTTCTCGATTCATGAGTGCTCTAGAGATGCATGTCTTGCTCTCATAGGAACCGACCTAATTCCACACTCACATAGGTGAACATCCATCAAGTATGTCATACAGTTTTAAAACACCATCATACACAAAATGTGAGCTATGGAGTTCATTAAGAGCTCAATTGTCCAACTTCAATCACTGCAATAGAAACTATTTCGCCATAAGAATGTCTAAATAAATAGATCAATAGTGATAAAAGATAACAAGTGACTTGTTATTATCCTTATTAACCTATCACATAAGTATGGTTACCATCACTTTTGTCTTTTGTTTTAGACAGAAGTCTCATCCCCCTCAACGTAATTGCCACTAATCTCATGTTTAGTAGTTTAGTTAAAGAATTGGTCAAATTTGACTCGGACATCACAATCTAGGTTCATAAACCCATATTCAAGCAACTGCTCAGAAATATTATATCTCAGATGAATTTATTTACTTTTTTCATTATATATTATATCTCTTCGCATTGGCAATAGCAGCCTAGAAATCAAAATATAATAACAAAAATAGAATGATAAATGATAAAAGGAAAATCTGCTAAGAGATTTCTTTATCATTCAGCCTTAATACATGTTTTTTTTATTGTCACTAGCTCGGACTCCATGGTAGAACGAGCTAACCACTTTTGTTTAGAGATATCCTAGACACAACCCTTCCATCAAGGGTAAAAATATAACTACTAGTGGACTTGATTTCATCTTATCATGAAATCAAATTTACATCATTATACCCTTCTAACAAAATGGAGAGTTACTATAGTTAAGTCTAGAATAAACGGTACCTCTCAAATGCTTTATAAGTTTGTCTGCAACAGTCAAATTATCTTTACTAGGATTTTTAAGTATAACTACTCAATCTACCTACAATACATATAACATTAGGCTTGTGCTATTCATTAAGTATATTAGACTCCATGGTAGAACGATCTAATCTCTTTTGTTTAGAG
Source organism: Murraya koenigii (assembly GCA_025617385.1). Lineage (NCBI taxonomy): Eukaryota > Viridiplantae > Streptophyta > Magnoliopsida > Sapindales > Rutaceae > Murraya > Murraya koenigii. Next base: position 27,396,006 of record CM046811.1, read on the forward strand.
ATTTCTAAGACACAACTCCTCCATCAAAGGTAAAAGTATAACCACTAGTGGACTCGATTTCATCTTATCATGAAATCAAATTTATATCACTATACTCTTCTTACACAAATAGAGAGTTACTATAATTAAGTCCAGAGTCAATGCTGTCTCTCAAATACTTTACAATTTGTCTATGGCAGTCAAATGATCTTTACTTAGATCTTTTACTATAACTACTCAATCTGCTCACAATACATATAACATTAGGCTTTTACTATTCATTAAGTATATTAGGCTACCAATGATTTTGTCATAACTCAATTTATTAATACTATATTCTAGATTTTCTTAAGGTGAGTATTTGCATCATACGGTATAGTGATCGATTTCTCATCATAATACTAAAACCTTCTCAACATAGTATTCTTGTGACAACATGAGACCATCACTATTCTTAGTAATTTTATGCCTAATATAACATCTACTTCTCCTATATTTTTCAAATCAAAGTTAGAAGCAAGAATTCCTTTAGCCTTATTTGTATATCCATTTGATATTAATACTTTATCAAACTTCTCATGCCATCGTTTTGGTTATTGTTCTAAGCTATATAATGACCTAACCAATTTGCATCTCCTTTAATTCAATAATTGGAATTACACAACCCTCTGGTTGTCTCATGTAGATTTTCTCATTCAAATCTATTTTTAGAAAAGCATGTTGACATTGATATAATAAACATGTAAATTATAAATTGCAACTAATGCAATCAAACTCTAATGGATGTAATATGCGTAATTGGAGTATAGGGATCAAAATAATTTATGTCTTTCTTTATGAGAATCATTTGGCAACTAATTTTACCTTGTATTTACCAAATTAACCCATTAACTTTCAGTTCTCTTTAAAAATTCATTTACACCCAACAAGTTTTGTATCTAAAGACAAAACCAACTAATTCTCATACATGATTTATCGTGATAGAATCTAATTCATAGTTGATTACCTCTCTCTACAGAGGTGCCTCTCGAAAAGCCATAACTTCTTTGAAAGTTTAATGATCATTCTCAATAACAAAATGTAGAAGCCTTTATCAAAACTAATGGTAATTCTCATCATTTTACTTCTTTTATGTTCAACGTTTGAATATTTATGAGGATTATTTAATTGACTCTTTCAAAGATAAATAACTAATGTTAGCTCTTTTAAGGAAATAAAATCAAATAATTCAATATTATTTAACTTAATGATGGTATCCACCTAAAACGAATGTCCTTTATTTTGAAGTATCAAGAATCTGTAACAAGCATAATTTTGGGCATACCATATAAATAAACAATCAATAGTTTAAGGTTCTAGCCTAATCTTTTTGGGATTAGATATAAGAACCTTTGCAAGACACCTCCATACTTTGAAGTATGATAAATTAGGCTTATAGCCTCTCCATAACTTATAGGATGTCTTTTCTTTTCTTTTTTTAATAAGATATTATATTCTAAATGTAGCAAGTTAATAACCTAGTTTTTCCCCATAAATTTAGCAATGCTTCAAAACCTATGACCATAACATTTACTATGTTCTTCAATATTCTATATTCCTTCTAGCTACATTAATTTATTAAAGTGAATGAGAATTTATTAAAGTGAATAAGGATGTATCAATTCATTGATGATACCATTATTTTCGCAATAAGCATCGAATATGTTTGAATTACATTCACCTTCTGAATTCATAGTTTATTTTTAATTTTCCAAAGTCATTAGAAAATAAACTGAATAATTCAATGTCACAACTCAGAAATGGTTCACATGTCTTCTTTGTGGATTATGATTCCACATACATATCACATTTATTATTTAATAAGCTCAAACTAGACAGTAGACAATATACCAAGTTCTCTTATTTTTTAATATAAGAAAATTTTACATGACCATGTCTCCCATACTATAGAGTCAAAAACACAAATTTAGATGACTCTCCTTTCATCTTCAATCATATTAAGAATTATAAACTTGAAGAATTCAAAAGAACAATATCTCTTCTCCAACAAATATCTCATTATTTAAACAATATAATTTTGTCACTCTCGAAATAACAAGTATTTTCACGTCCTGCTCAGTTGAAAGACATAATTCAAATAATATTGTACCCCATAAACGTGCATATATTACTCAATGAGAAAATTTTCTCAAAAGTAAGTTTAAGAAGTTTTTTTTTTTTTTTTTTTGCTCAAGACTGGTGTAGACCACAAATCATCAAGGAAAGAAAATTCTTCTCTTACCTCATTATGGAAAATTTTGTTATCTCCATTCCCTTGAGCTTAATTACTATGTTTGTAAACATAGTACCCAAGTTTTTCTAAATACAATATAATTTCCTTTCCTTTAATAATGAGATTGAAATAATTATTAGGAGTTTTGTTCTGTTTCTTATGAGGAGCATAATTTTCAAAAAAATTGACCTTGGAAATTAATTCCTTGGTTCTTTTATTCTCAATATTGATAATTTTTCTCCTCAATTTTATCAATCAAATTATATCTTTAAGACTCAATTAATATCACTATCAATTCCTCAATAAAATTTTTATAGCTTGATTATATCTAAAACTATTGAAAATAATTTTCATTTTAGACCTCATAAAATCTGTCAAACAGTTTTCTGCTATGAACTCACTGAATTCAAAAATTCAAAAAATTTTATCCTTTAATCATAAAATCATGAAAATTTTTAGAAATATACTAGACATATATATGAAACAACTCTCCAAATTTCATAATTTTTAGTAAGTCTACTATTGTAAATTAGTATCGTAACTCGTGCATGGTGCTGAAATCATAAATTTCCAATGTAACAGCCTTGAATTCAAAAACTTATTATAAATTAAATTCTCATCTGATTTTGTTTAAACAAGTATCAAAAGCTTCCTTTTGATGTCTAGTATATCATATAAAAATTTCAGATTCAAAATATATTCAAATTAACTATTACAAATTTCGTAATAACCCTTTGTCAGCATAAATTGTAATTGTGGATATTGTTCAACTCATTATTCATGAGATTTGTTCATATGACACTGTTTTGTCACTGTTCACGACACTATTTATGATACTATTCATCCAGTAATAATCATAAATTCATCAAGGCGTGCGCAATGCACTGTTCTTAAGATGAATTTCCACTCCTCTAGGAAGATATCCCAATGCAAAATGACACAAATGTTGTGAATTGATCTCTATGATTCAATGATGCTACGGTTGTGAGGTTGTACTCCAAACAACAGTGTAAAACAGCAAAAGAAAAATTATGAAAGAATAATGAGATAGAATGAGAGATTGTAGAGGTTGTTTACTCTTGAAGGCCTTTTATGTCGCTTTTATATAGAGTAACACTCTTTAATTATTTTCCTAATTCAATTTAAATTAATCACCTACTTTCTTTATTTAATTTGATTAGTCATCTAAATGCCTCATAAATTAATTTAATGTAAATAATTCAAATCACATTTACATTTGACTTATTCAATTCTAATTTATAACTAAATCAAACAAATGGCTAATTTCAAATTAAATATAAAAGTTATTGCTCTCACTTCACTCCAATGTGAAAATTAGTATTTTGAAATACCGTTAAAATTCCAACAAATCTTTTGACAATGAAAAAAGAAAACCAATATTCAGGATAAATTTAACATTGAATTACATGGATTAATATAAAATAAGTAATACACTAGATATAGATATTTGCATATAAACATAACGTACGCTGATAATATTCTACCTTGAAAGTACCTTCAATGGTGGTCACTAAAGAGCGAATCAAAAGAATGAAGAAGATAGTCAGAACTATTGACTTCATGATTCTTTTTCTTTCTGGTTAATTAGCTATGACAAAGCTGGTGTTACTTGTCATTATGAAATATTTATAAGCAATGATCAAGTGAAAAAATACTGCCAGGGTAATGAAGTAATATGGTAAACATATGAAATTGGAATACAGTGTGATATATGTAATATACGAACAGGAAATCCATTTATGCTTTCAATTTATTAAACTTAATCACTTAATAATATAACAAATATACATGGTGCTTTGTTAACCCTTATATAGCAACGAGAGTACAAAGTCTAGCAAGATAAAAAGCCGGATATTGTCTGGGAATCCTAAAAATGTGAATAAGCACAAAAATTATCATGGAGAATTCCAGTTTACGTTTTTTTTTTAAGTATTCACAAACATTAAATATTTAACTGAAATTATCTCCCAACTACATCAAGAATATTGAAAGTGCAAGTAGCCACCATAAATTTTTTATAATTTTTCTCCAATTTTAATTTTGTATCAATTTTAGCCACTTTCTGTTAACTGCATCAAATGCCATTAAATAATTCAAGAGAAAAAACTATTTTACCCCTAAATTTATTTAAGAAGATAAAACAACATTTTGGGAGGCGCAAGGGATAAATAATTTTTTACCTAATTTATGTAATGGTAGCTAATGAGGTTAACGAAAAAATAATTGATTGATATCAACTAAAACTTAAGGTGTTTCTGTGATATTATTAAATACTTATAGTAGATATTTGTACTTGGTATGGAGATTATTTTTCAAAAAATTCTTAAAAGATGTTTATATAAATTTCTCCATAAACCCTACTATATCAATAATGGTTTGATTATGAGAAATGAAAATCTTAGAACCGATGATATAACTAATAAAAAATCATATATAATAATTATTATTTAGCCCAGACATAATTTATTTAAACACAATTTGGGATTGCCGTGATTTAGAAAATAAATAAATTTGTTATGCCGAAGAAATAATCTTTTTAAGTGTTTAATAAAACTATCATCACTATGTTGTTAAATAAAGTGATGCAATCATATTAAAAAAAGGATAGTCTATTGCATCTCCTTCCAACAACTATTCTTCCATAGTTTTCAAATAGAATAGGATGATTTAAAATAAAATTGATAAAATATTAAAATTAATTTTTATCTTTTTAAAATTATTTTTAAGCCCACAAAAAATAATCACAAATGGACACTAAATAAATTACTTAAGTTTGAACATCAAAACTAACTTCAAACACTTCCAAAATATTCAAAATCTTTTGATATTTAACTTTTATACTCTTATTCTTGAGATAGCTTTAATATCACCCCTTGCCTATATTTTTGTTTAGGTTAAGTACTTCAATGGGTTTCATATTCAACATATAAATAAAAATGAATTAATTAATGAAATACTAAATATAAATATGTATACCATGATAAACCAAGGGGGAAAAAAACAAAAAAATCACTTTATTTTATTGATGTGATCAAATGATAGCTTTATTTTGAACATACCAATAACCAAACATATGCCAATAGGCAGCACACTTTGCCAACTTTAGAAACAGAGTAAATACTTAACAGTAATTAATTATTTTTTTGTTTTGTAGCAGCACCAGCCTCAGATGGGCACTGAGGTGACTCAACTTCACACGTGCAGTTTCGTTGATTAGCACCAACATTAACACAATCACAATGCGAAGGCATCAATGATGGACTAACCCCAAGAGCACAGTTAACTGAATCCTTTGCCCTGTCACATGATCCTGCTTGTTGCCCTTGGTTTAGTCGGCAACGTAACCCTGTATATACATCAAAACAAATCAAAATTAATTATATTAATGGAGAGTTATCTGAAATAATCAAGAGAGAGCTATAGTTTTTTTTATATAAATTAAAAAAATAGTGATAAAGTCATCAACTTTGTATAAACTGATGAGCATAATTGTATTGGTTAAAATAAATCAGATGAATCTCTTTTTTTATTTAAAGAAATTATGTATTTTTATCTAACAATATTTTCATTATTGAAATTAAAATGACATAGCACAATTGATTTAATAAAAAAAATACTCACAGACTATATAATATTTTATTATATATGTGTTTAATGTTAATTTTTAAAAAATAGTTTCTATAAACATGAAAAATTAAAAAAATAAATAGATAAATTATAAAATGAATATAGCATCCACCAACTCTATGCTTATCTAAACATCAAGTCCACAGTCCATAAACTTAAATTGGAAAATCACGAAAATTTATATTTATTTGGTCAAAAACTTAAAAAAAAAAAAATCGTGAAAACCCCACTTGAAAATACAGGGATTTGATGGTTTTTGTTGTGAGCCAAGTGTATGGACATCACATTTGCACAAACATGGTGAAACTAGATTTATATTAATCTGCTATGAATATAAAATACCTTCAATTGGGGCAAACAAAGAGCTAACAAGAAGACTGCATAAAATAATTGGCAGAACTGTTGACTTCATGGTTTTTGCTTTGGTGACTAACGATATGTGTTAATATATGTGCTTTAAAGAAACGTTTATGCTCATCATCATGAAACGTAATGGGTATAGGCATTAATACATAAAGTAATAAAATATTATCATGAATTGCTGCCAAGTATATGCTACCCAAATATGGCAACAAGAGCACAGACTTCCAAAGTTACAAAGTGTAATTTATTTTAGCCATTCTAATATGGCAAAAAAGAAAAAAAAAAAAAAGAAATCTTGGAGAAATTTACACATCTGTTTTCTAAATTAGCCCCCATACATTAATTATTCACGAAAATTTTGAAGTAATCTTGATTTATGTAATGCCATTTTAAATAAAAATCCGCTTATGACCAATAGTCCAATAATATTTGAAGTTGAATTGTGAATGAGTTGAGTTTTTAACACCTCTCAAATTTTCTCATTAAACCTCCCCTCTAAAAGAATCCATTAGGAATATTTTAAAAAAAATAATAATTTAATAACATCTCGACAATTTTAAAAATGCTCTTCATTTATATTCTTTTGCTTTTTCTTTTATTTTTTAATTTTTTTAATAAATCTCGTAACTTATAAATAACGATATTCGATTTTCTACACTTGATTGTCTCCGGATATTCATACAAACTAATTCTCCCTCCCCCATTTAGCTTCATACAAACTAGTTCTCTCTCTCTTAATTTTCAACTCCACGTTACGAAATTGACTATAATTTTAAATAAAACACACCAAATATAAGTTTATTGATAATCTAAGATCATGTTAAAGGGAAAATTTTTCAAAAAATGGACATGGCTACAATGAATATACAATACCTCTAATAAATGAAATTTCAACCTAAGTGCAAAAAACAAAAACTAGTGGCAGTTAATATAATAAATAATACACAAATTTTTTTCTTTTTTCTTTTTTTTATGCAAGTGATTTGTAAACTTTATCAAGAAAAGGCAAGCATGATGTTGAAACACAAAACAAAACAAAACAAAAAAAAGAAAAAGAAAAAAATCCAAGCTCGGAGATAAAGGCAAACATCTACGTGGGGAACAGTGATTTAATGAGAGGAATTATGCGGCTTATCTGCCTTTCAGGTTAAATATAATGAAAGTTAAAAATGTATAACCAACAAAGGGGGTTCTTATGAGTTGGAAGAGAGAGGTTTTATAAGGAAATTTCATTGCAAAATTTATAAGATATACACTTGTAGCTAATTAACTCAAGAATGATATACACTTCGATGTTAATCTTATAAAACTCTTAGCTTATTACAATTACTTTTAAGACATATAAATAGATTTAACCCACTTATACAATTACTTCAATCTTTTTTTTTTTTTTAATAAAAAATGGACTCTAAACTAAGCTAAGGGAGAACAGAACGAGGATAAATTATCCCATAATTATCACGCGATACAAATTGGAGCACTCTATCAAATGGAAAATTAAATAGATGAAAACCTAATGGAATAGAGCAAGTTAAAGTCGCCAGGTAAGCAGCAACAAAATTAGCCTCCCTGTATACATGATTAAGCTCCACATGTCAGCTTCATTTAAGAAGATCCTAAATCTACTTTATGTGTATAGGTATGATTTTTTTTTTCTCTCTCTCTAATCTATAAGATTGATTTGCACAAACTTGATTTGAAATAATTATCTAAGATAAAAAATTTGAAATATCTATCATTACTTATGATATTTCTTTCATCTTGATTTTACTGTGTTTAGCATGGTTATTATGGCTAGAAGTTATGTTTTAAAACAACTCTAATGTTGCGTTTACTTGTCAGTAATTGAAATTGACTGAAACGAGAATACGTTGGAATAAAAATAAGAAATAAGAATAAGAATAAGTTGTTCAGTTAATCTATAGGATTGAGAATCGAAATGGGTTGGGATCTCATTAATATGTTTATTTTATCTTATAAACGGAATCGGAATAAGCCGAAGTGTTTTAAGTTACTAAAATATCCTTAATTAATTATAATAACTATTACTATTATTATTATTATTATTATTATTATTATTATAAAAATGATATTAATTAAAAAATAAAATTAATCAACTTTAATAAAAATAATAAATAAAATAATAAAATTAATATTATTTAATAATAGTAATAATAAATGAAATAATAAATTTTAATAAAATAATAATAATAATAAATTTCTTATGATATTATTTTTATTTATATATTTTAATAATGATAATATTAATAAAAATAATTAATAACAATTAAAATAATAAAATAAATATCATGGTGATGACGACAATAGCAATAATAATTAATAAATTATAATAATATTAATTTTAATTTTAATAATATTAATATTAGTAATATTGATATTAATGACAGTAATAATAACAATTAAAATAATAAAATTAATAAACTTTGGTTATAATAAAAATAATAATTAATGACAATAATAATAATAATAAATAAATTTTAATAATATTAATATTAATAATATTGATATTAATGATAATAATAATAACAATTAAAATAATAAAATTAATAAATTTTGATTATAATAATAATAATAATGAAATTAACAACCAAAATAATAATAATTAATAAATTATTATAATTTTATTAATAAGATTGATATTAATGAGAGTAATAATAACAATTAAAAGATAAAATTAATAAATTATTATTATTATTATTATCATCATCATCAATGGACCTATTTAAAACTAATATAAAATTTATTGGTATTTTCATAATTTTGGGTATTTTATAACTTATGAAAGTTTATTATAAGTGGTATGAGAATTATAAGGAACGAAAGATTGATTCATAATAAGATGACTTGCTAATTAATCCTCATTTTTTTTATTTTTAAATTGAGGTGGGTCTCACAATTCTGATTTTAATTCTCATCTTTATTTTATGAAGTAATTACAATCAATAATTTTGATTATAAATTCCGATTCTTCAATTCGAGAAATAAACGTAACATAAGTATTTTAATTGTTATCTAAATTCATAAAATTTTTACCAATTGAGATAAAATGTTACTAACTAATCTATTATAAAAGACTTTCCAATATTTAGAGAATAAATATACTTTTAGCTTCCCTAATACCAATTTCAATTTTCAATTGGCTTATAGATCTATATTTTTAATTGAATTATTTAAGTCACACTTTTAACTTTTTTTCAAGATGCATGTTAAAAAATATATATTTTTTGAGACCCGCATTGATTAAACGCAATTATAATAGCCCTAACCAGAAATTTCAGATTTATTTTTATTTACATTATTTTTTATTGAATTTACAATCAGCAGTTTTGCAAAACCTCCAAAATCAGCTTTAGAATGATGCAATCTATATTTCTGAAGCAGTTAAAATATCTGAGTTCAGAACATATAAAAAAAATTTATTCACATATTTGAGCTCAAAACGGACAAGATAAACTCCCAAATATGTGAAAAAAAAAAAAAAAAGAACCGACCAAAGAGAGATTTGCATCAAAATTTATAATTTTGGAAAATGAAATAAAATAAGCCACCTCCAAAAGAATCAAAACAGTTTTAATTTGTGTTTTGATCAAGGATATTTCTGTATTTTCATTTTGTATTTGAATTAAAATTATAAAGGTAAATAGCTGAGACTGAGATTCTATTTTGTACTTTTCTTTTCAAATGGATATTTCATATTTGATCGATCCCTCTGTGTGTTAGATATCGATGGAGCCGAAGCTATGCCACAGACAAGGAGTCCTCTCTCTTCCAAATCAAACAGCGGCATTCCCATCTCACAGGTCTTCAATGCGTTCTTCTTCTTCATTGCCAGCTCTTTGCATTTCTCTGTTATTTATTTATTGCTGCTTTGTTCTGTTTTCTAGTTTCTCTTCCAAGCGCCATCCTAGAGGGTTTGCAAAGGTACAATATTTCTTTGATCTGGAAGCAATTTTTTCACTTATGAATGTATGCCAGTGATTAAAAATTAAAAATTATTTTATTGGCAGAAATGGAGAATTCATCTTCAAGAAGGAGCAAATGGTCAGAATTCATATAAACACTTGGTTCATGTTGTTAAAGAGTAAGATTTTGTTATAATTAGTTTGTGTTTTACATGTTATGATTTTGGTGCATTTGAAAGATACCTGATTGAGTATTAATTATGACTTTTGGTGGCAGGGGTGAGACTTTGACTTCAATTTCAAAGCAATATGGGGTGTCTGTGTACTCTATTGCAGCTGTGAATAAGAATATAGTGGATGTTGATCTTGTATTTGAAGGACAGAAACTTAAAATTCCTTCTTCTGTCAGGGAACAATTGCAAGCGGTGAGCAAATTGACATGGTTATTGTTAGTGTATAGTTGTTTTTTATTTGTTTGGTTCTCTACTCTTTATATCTAATGGGGGAATTTTTGTGTGAGTTGCATTGCATTCCGAGTGAAATGTGTTTTGTGGGTATTAGTTGGTATCGTTGATAAGGTCTCTTGGGGAGGAATTCAGTTTGTATTATATACTGTAATTTAAATATATATATATATATATATATATATATATATTGCTTGATAAACTGGTTCATCTTATCAGAAATTTTGGCCTTAACAAAATGCCTTGACTTTGTTGACATGCAGTTTCAGTTATGAGTGGCACAATAGGTTGCTTATGCTTTGATTCCTAGGCAAGGCGGGTTAATATTTAGGGATAGATATTACCGCTCTTTTAACCTTTCGAAAAAAAATATTACAACTGCAATTGGTGCTAGTTGATATATTCTTTAGTTTCTTGTAAGTGAAAACTGGGTGGGAGTTCTGTGTAAAACTTTGGGAAACCGAGATGGGAAAGAAGATGCTCAGATTTCATCATATGAGTGAATGCATCGAGTGTTTTATCCCTCCTGAGCCATGATTTTTGATGAAAAGATAACTAAAATTGAAAAGGAATTGAGTATGTATTCTTAGATGTTTGCAGGTTGAAGATATACACATTCCAAATTCAAATGATATTTGATCATAAATCTCATTCACTAGCTGAATAACATGACATTACCTAGTTGCTACTTGGTAGAATCATATCAGAATTAAGTGCTTCTGCTCTTAACCCCCTTACACTAACAATTTAAATTATTTTACAATGAAAAAGTGCACATTACACTTAATCAATTTAAGTTATTTTACAAGCCATGAACATCCATCAAAATGAAACATTTTTTGTGTGTGATATGATAATATTGTCCTTGATAAATTAAGGTAATTTTATTTTATTCCATTTTCATCACAGCATATATTAATATTAATTTTATTTACATAAGACAATACATTCTCTCATTGAGAACGCATAAAATAAGCTTCATCAAACCTTCTTAATATTCTTAGAATCTCTTTGAACTTCATAGTTAAATTTTCCATCCTTTTCGTTGCTTAAGGCTTGAAATCTTTTAATTTTGCGCTGTCAGTTTGTCGTTTATTCTGAAATCTGGCTTCTAATACTGCATTGTTTATGTACTATGACCTTGGACAGACTGCGAAGAATGTACTATCTAGCTTTGATCTAAAAGAAATCCATCAGCGTTCCTTGAATATCTTTGATGGACTTTTAGACAAAAAGCATTTTTCCATGCAAATTGTTTAAGTACTTGCAGCACTATCTTTGGTAATTTGTTTATAGTTTTATCTTCAAATCCTATTTTATTTTGTAAGTTCATCATTGTTAGAAACCTCAACAAGCTTATCCGCTCTATTATCAGGCTAAAACCACCGATTATCTGGTTCTGCTCCTCTTATAGCCTTTTGCATCAGATGCATGATTGGTGCATTTAATACTTGTATGGGATTTTCTCTGTGTGAGCATTGCATTCTGAATTCTTTATGTTTGCGGGTATTAGTCAATTCGGTTGACAAGGTGTCTTAGGATGGTAGAGGTCTAAATTGGATGCTGCCCTGTAGGGGTGGAATTTAGCCTGTATGTATGCACCATAAAAAAATTACCAAAAAAATATCTATGTATTCGTGCTATGAATTTTTTTTTTCTTTATTGAATGCCTTAACTCAGCTTACGAGACGATTATGCTTAGATGCATTTCTCAAAATTCTAGCTATGGATGCTCATAGGTCCGCTATGCTGTGATTTTAACTGCCATAGACTGTTAATGTAATCGTGATTTTGTAAGTTAAACTGGGAACTGCATGCAAAAGAATGAGAAGCCAAGGTGTTAAAGGAAGCTTTCAAATTTCATCATGAGTGTATGCTTGAAGATACATTATTCTTTAATCCTGAGTGCACTTCATAGTTCTTAAAGAATTGGTCGCTGAGGCTATTTTATTGATGGTTATTGCTGCACAGGGTCCTTAAGAGTCATTTAAAATCATGCCATCATGCACTTTCAGATGAAGGTTTGATGGCTGATGAATAATTGAAATGCTTGGTTGTAGGAGATTGTTTGACACAGTGATGTATTGTTTGACAATGCATTATGGAATGCATGTCCAGAATTCTTGAACTTATTAAGTTTTCCATCACTTATGTTTATTTGTTCTGTCATTTCACTTCTAATGCAGTACGGTTTTCCATGCTATGATATTTGACAGATTTGGAGGAATAGACTATCTAGCTTAGATCTAAAAGAAATTCAGCAGCGTTCCCTGAATATTTTCTATGGGCTTTTGGACAAAAGGCATTTTACCTCGCAAATCACTCATGGTCTGCCACAAGTAAGCAGAACGTTAAAGTATTTCAGCATTGTCTTTGGTAATGTTTATCTCCAAATTTTCTTTTATCTTGTATATTCATTGGTGGTAGGGACCTCACAAGCATATCCATTGTATTACAGGCTAAAACCACCGGTTATTTTCTAGTTGTGGTTTCTCTTATAGCATTTTGCATCAGATGCGTGATTGGTGCAATTCATACTAGAATCGCTGGAGCTTCAGGACGCCAAGTAGCGAATGGATCTAAGGGACATCATCATGGGTCCAAAACTGTGAGGTGGAAATCTGCTCTTCATGATATAATAGAAGAAGACTTGGATTCTGGCTCAAGGCCACAAACCAATGTAAGTATAAGGTCCACTGCTGCTGTAAAATGTAGAAATGCTTAAGCAATGAATCTAGTGCCTTAGTTATTTAATGGCTCGTTTCCTTTTCCTTTCTAAGATCCAAAAGGAGACATAGTTATTAATACTGTATGATATGACTGGCAATCTAGAAGTATCTCAAGTGAGGCCAAAAAAAGCACTAGAAAACAATGGAAATATTTAGATAAAGTATTGACTGATTTATATTATTTTTTTCTTTTTTTTAGGATGCTTATGTTATCAGCAGAGTAGGAGCTTAGTCTCCCTTCGTTAGGTGTTATGGAGTGTTTAGCTTGTCTCTTTTGTCTGCCTATGATTGATGGTATTTCGTTTCCTGCTTTTAGTGTTATATCTTGTTCAATGAGTTGAAATTTAAGAGAAAACATATGTTTCTTGCGACCGTATAAACTAGCAATATGCATCAATACTAGGGTTGACAATTCTTGGGTTAAAGATCAACTCGAGATGAATACACTAGGAAGTTTGGCTTATGACAGGCAGTCTTTATACAAGAAATTCTGGCTGAACCTGATCTTATGTACTTAGATTTGAGTTAGGCCACAAACACTTCAGCCAGAGTGCAACCATATGGTATTTGATTAATCATGATTAATTCATTAATCATTAGGGATCCATTGATCTCGGTATATTTGCCTACATCACCAAATTTTGGTACGATTCATTTTTTATGAATTCCACCGTTCAATTAAATAACCTCGAGGACCTGAAGCCCATGTTTAAGTAACAGATACCTAAACACAGTTTCATGCATGTGAAGGTGGATGGAGGATGAAATATATATGAAAGAATCATAATCTTACTTTTTTTTTTCACTCTATCGTATTTGTTTGATGATGAAATGGATCTTATTGTTAGTAAATCGTTCTTGGCCGAATGAACACTAATTGTTGTGCAGGATCCAGTAGAAGATCAAGATCAAGATCAAGCTCAAGTTTCCTTTGAAGAATCGTCTCATGCTTACAGAAAACTTGAAGGTGATTATGAGAAATTTCTATTAGAATGTGGAATGAGTAGATGGGGATATTGGCGGGGAGGTTCTCCCGAATAATGTATTATAGGGAAACTTACATTCATTGCTGCGACAATTGGTTTTCGATTCCACATATAGTATTGAATCCCTTAGTACAGAGCTGTAAAGAATTCTCTGTCCCTCTTTTCCTCACCATTTTAGTAATATTTAGGTAAAGAAGTGCAATTGTAAATGGTATCAAAGTATAAATACTGCAAGGAGGTCATTATTGTCATTAGAATTTCAGTTTAGTTGGTTTACCTTAGATTGTTTTGTATCAAGGGTTATTAGAATAGGGGTGTGTAAATTTCTGTTACAAAAGTTCAAATATTTGTGGCAATATTTTTTTTTTAATTCTTTATTACTGTGGATGAATGTTCCATCACATGAGATGGAGTCTCTTAAAATAGTTTAATCATCGAATTTGAGAAATGTATTATTAAATCATTGAAACAGTTAGGCAACATGACAGTGACATCTTTCTAGTTTTGCAAAATGATCATGTAGAGCAATTTTAGGATAATTATATGACCCAATTTATTTCATTTTGAACATAATCATTCAAAGAAATTATTTATGTGAAACTATGAGTTTTTATGGTTATCTCACCAAATTATAATTTTTTGCCCAATTAATTATCTATAAGCAGATTTATTGAATCCATTTTTAATTATCTGGCAAGAGGACAGTAGGTGGTTTGGGTGGTTGGGAATAAATGGTGATGGGGTTACGAGTAATGAATGTGCTAACCAAAGCTAAAATTCTATTATCTCTAGGCTTCGGCTAAAAATTTATCATCATAATTAATGGTTCCCTTTTGATACCTCATGTTATTTGTTACCTTCAACTTTAAAATCTTAGTATTACCCACTAAAAAATTAACATTTTCCATTAACAACCAAACCCACATGGAGGAAGCTGAAGAAATATCAAAACTTTGCAGTGATCTTTCAATTAAGGATGAAGATGATCATGGTGCTGCTGTTAATGGGAAAACTCTAACCCGTGTTAAGTATGCAGAACCTTATAGTAAGCTTCTTCAACAATCAGAATATCCGAGAAAGCGAAAGTGATCTCAAGAAGATGAAAGAGAAAATTCAAACGGTAAACAGAAAAGTGTTAATGATGTAGTAGTAGCAGCAGTAGCGGTACCGGTAGCAGAGGCAAAATTGAGTATTGGTAGTGCTGCAGCTGCACTTTCCAAGAAGAACAAAAGTGGGAAAATTGAACACAATTGGGGATCCAAAAGAAGGAAATTGTCAGCCAACAAAGAAAATGGAAAAGCTGGGCAACAGATAACCCATGAAAAAACACCAAGAGTAGCTCAGTCAGAATTAGAAAAAAACAGAGGCAAGAGTAAAGTGGAATTGTAAGTATAAATTATTAAATTAGACTTCCGTGATGTGTCTGTTAATCCACAATAATTCAAGTCAGTCAAATAACAGTAACTATGGCTTCTGCAGCTTAGTTATTCCGTGGCAGTTCAATACCAAAGCTACAAACTATTGCTTCTAACAAACTATATAATTGCTGATAACTTCAAGCAGATTTGAGCAATATCTATCAAAGAAATCTGTATGTCTGGGAAATCCAAATATTTGGAAGAAAATTTCTCGAACGACACTAGGGGACTTAAAAGGGTGGCAAATTTGCAATCGGCTAATCAATTCAGGAAGTCATGAGAACTTGAAAGTTTTGCTTTAATTTGTGTCTTGTCTTTAAGAAACCCCTACTTCGTTTGCATGCAAACCAGAAACCATACAATTCGGAGTCTTTGGTGTTTAGTTGAGAATTCACAGTAAAATTTGATTACCATCAGTAAAGAAAACGTAGAGAAAACAAACCAAATGAAATATTCTTAAACATGTGATGTTCTAAATACAATCAAAACTACAAGCAGATAGATCGTCCTTTTCCTCAGCGCACACGGCGTGCTTTTTCTTCCTGTCCTAACCCAAGCGATTTCTGTGCATTAGCAATACCTTCAGGATCTGCAATACAAGTCACAACCGAATTATTTATAAGGAAAAAAAATGTTGACAAAGAGTATACTATTACTATCAATGCAATCATGGATTCTCAAAAAAAAAAAAATTATGGCTTGAGTTTTATAAGATTGCAATATTACATAAATTTTGAAACAAAAGATATTAAATTTTCCATTGAAGACAAGGAAGGTAAAGAACTGTTAGAACTAACTGGGTTGGAACTTTGAATGATGCATAAAATCATTCATTTTCCATCTTCCCAGCTCCCAATAATGCACAATGAACTTACCAAAGAACTGTGTGAAAATTCTCGTGAAGAAACTCAAGTTACGAGAAACATTGTAAGCCATGGCAGGTGGCAGAGGCTTAACAACAGTGTCTATGCTGAATACTCGTTGAAGAAACTGTACAAACATGAAAGATTGAAACTCCAGCTCAACGAAGTACACATAAATTTCTTAAATAGATGTACAATGAAAAAAAAACATCAGGACCAGGAAAAAAAGAGAAAAAAAAAACAATATTTAAGCAAAGAGCAATCAAACAGCCGTAAAATGTCAATTACACCGAAAACAGAGCATGATGTTTGACTACAATAGTGCAGAAGTGCATAAATGCCTTTTCTAATCAAGAGCAACCTAGATTTGCAGCACAATCCTCGTAACTTCAACTCAACACAAACAAAGCTACAATTCAGATGTGTCATTAGATTGGTCCAGTTATCCCAATATACTAATTAAAACACATTCAACTGCACATTTTGAAAAAGTCTTAAAATATTTGTCAATGATTATACAAAACCAAATCTAACAAGTGAGCAGTCACAATTTCCATATATATGTCCTGATAAAATGCTTCAAACCGCAGTAAAAGTGAACATGTAATCAAGAACCACATAGAATGTTCATCACATACAATAAATATAAAGTTCTTTTTCACTATATACTACATGACAGTGCTTGAATAACAAATCACCTTGGTCCGTTACACAGTCAAACACTAATCAGCCATTGTTAGCCTCTACGCTGGTTGGTTCATCATTGCCAAATAGATAAATAAACATAAAATTATCAAACAAACAGTATCCACTAAAGCATTGAAATTGAAATTGGTATCATAAATTATCAAAATATAACAACAAAATTTGAACCCATCATTATAAAACAAATAGAGATTAAAACTAGAGCTACATTCTTATCAAAATAACCATACAATTTTCAATCATTGACTTCAAATACTCTCACGTCACCAAAATTTTAATCATTATAAAACACGTCACAAAAACCAAAAAAAAAAATGCTCAAAGCATGAATTGGGTATTTAAAAAGAAACCTGGTAATTGCGCTGGAAGCTGTAACGAAGCTGGGGGTCGAGTTGAATGTCGTCCTCGTCGTCGTCGATATCGTCGTATCTAGAACCCTTCTTCTTTCGAGGCACGTGCATTGTTGGCGTGGCGCCGGGCTCGCTCGTAACTTTCAGCTTCGCCTCTTTGAACTTATCTGCTTCTTCTTCGTCGCCGCCGCCTCTCCATGGCGCCTTTGTTAGCAAATCCTTCTTGGCTTTCCCCATTTGCAAAATAATTTTTGCTTTTGTTTGTTTTGCCGCTGCTGCTCCTTCAGAGCGAAGCGCCACGTTGAATTTTTTTTATGACTCTGTTTTTGTTAGGGTTCTGTTTGGCTGCGGTAGTTCCTTTCGGGTTGTTTGGATAATTGGCTATTCTTATCCACCCAGGCACGCGGGCTTTTGGCACTACCCGACCCGAGCACCTTGACAAGGGATTAAGAAAAATGCTCGACCCAGACATAGGCCTCGGCCTTTTTTTTTTTTTTTTTTTTTTAAATAAATTTATAAATTAAAATTTTTAAAAAATTAAAAAAATTAAATTATTAATTCATAAATCAATAATATTTCAAAATACCTTAAACTTATAAAATTAAATTCTCTCTTAAATATTACTTAATTAAGAGGTGTTTAAATTTGAGAATTTTAATATTAAAAAATTAAGTATCTAAACTTTTATTTATTTTATTTTTATTTTATTTTATTTTAATATATTTTTAATTTATTATTAATTATAATAATTTATTAATTATTAAATTTTTTAAAATTTATAATGATTAAAAAAATAAAAAATAAATGGGCCGGTCTCTTATCCTACCCCTAAAATGGGGTTGCACATGTGCTTACAAAGTCAATTTAAACTTTATCAGCCCACTACTTCAACCTAAAAAAAAAAAAAAAGAGAGAGAGAAAATTGAATAAAAATAACAATTTATAGAAGACGGATACAAAAGGAAAAGGGAAAACAACACCTTGTTGTACAAGTAACAGAAACGATTTCTCATATGATTCAGACTCGATTTGATTTAACAGAATGAAAGAGTTGTTGGAAAAATATGTTTTTTAAAGTATATTTATATATTTATTGTAATAAATATATTTTTGATTAATAAAATAAATGAGGTATTTTATTTATGTATGTTTATTGCATTAATATTTTGAGTAAATTTTCATTTAATTATATTATATGTATTTATGCGATCACCATGTGGATTCGCTGAAGACATAAATACAAGTTATCTTATGATTAAATAAATTAAGTTCGCAATTGATAAATAAAGTTGGGCACTTTATTTAGGTATAGACTCTAATAAATTCATTGAGTGATTTGTCTTAATTATATAAATTTATTGATGCAGTATGTCTACATTGAACTAGATCACATATGGATTTAATTAACCTAGTAATAACTGTCAGACTTATTAAATCTCATAGGCATTGATTTACTGTAATTTTAATCTTGAGTTAGTTATAATTTCATAATTGTAGTAGTTATTTCATTTGAGTTACCAATGGGTACGATATACATATGTAGTCAAGATTACCCGGTATCTTGGTGGGAGCAATTACAAGTATTGAAATTATAGATTAATAATACAGAATTTACACGACACATCTCTTAATGGGTTTTCAGTATTTGATCATAGAATTCTCTTGTGAGAGTGCGTCAACATAAATAAGTATATTGAAAATAATCATTAGAGAAAACCAATAAGTATCAAAGAACAAGATATAATTAAATTAATTGAACAATTGAGATATCAATTTCAATTAACGATGTGGTACAAAAAATTGTGCAGTAAAAAAATTAATGTGGCTTGGGCGACTTATCATTCGAGCATACAATTATGGAGGTCAGTTCTAATTTTATAATGGAGTAGAATTGAAATTAAATAATTATATTTGTTTAATTACAAATTTAATTATTGTAGCCACTATTGTATGTTCCCAAATGATTCCTGGGTTAGCTCATTTAATTGACAATACCATCACTGGACCCAAAAGCAAGAAAATTGGCGTATTAGGTAAAAATCATAATTATAATATTTGTTGAGGCCTAATATGTTATATTCAAGTGTAAAAGGGGGCTTATGATATTTTACAAGGTGGTTCCCTAGTTAATTACAAATTCTCTTCACTTACGTAAGTGGAGATATAGTATTTAATTTAAATATTTAAATTAAAAGAATAATCATATTTTAAATAGGAATCCTAATCCTAACATAATAGGGTTTTTCATAAGATATTATAAAATATATACTTTTCTCTTAAAACAGAAGAGAATAGATTTCCAGAGTTTTTGAGAAAAATACAAAAGATATCTTAGAGACGCTAGTTGCAATTGGGAGTGAAAAACAGACGCCCACACGTCCAGTGTTGATCAATCTTGAGTCATAGCCTAAAAGATTGTGTGGAGACGGATCTATAACTCTCAATTGTTTATCTTCTCATATCATCAAAGGTACAAATTTCTAGATTACTTAATTTTTATATGTTGTATGAGATCAGTCCTAAAAGGTTTTAAATGAAAAATTAAGAAAAACCTGATTTTATCCCCGCAATTGGTATCAATGTCATCTCATAATAATATATAAGGATTTCGTGAGAAATCTATCTTGTTTATTATGTATTTGAGTGGCACAATTTATTTAGATATATATTATTTGTTAATATATGAATAAAGCATGCTTGGATTGTCTCAATTCATGGTTAAAAATTTGTCTGTATTTTTTTTGAATTTGTAACAAAATGAGTGATCTATTATCATCATATTTCCCTTTCGGTTTTGATTCATTATTCTTAGATTTTTTTTGTAAGCCGTTAATAATATAGGAATTCTTGTAAATATTATTTTATTTTAAAATAGTATAGAAATCAAGAAAAGAAGAAAATAATTTGAGAAAAGAACTCATGCTCATGCTCCTGGTATTAACAGAAAAAAGAAGGGTTGCCCTTTTGATTTTTTCATTAAACACCTTATACTTTAATAATTTATGTCTTTTGACATAATGTTAGAGACTTCTGCTATTAGGTCCAACAGAATGTAATGCATTATGGATGTGGCAGCTGGAAAGAAAAATGTGAGAATTAGGATTTTGGATTTTTATCCTATGGCATCCTAAATTTTTACTAATTTACAATTCAGTTAAAATATTTAGGTTTTGGGCAGAAAAATTTAAATTTATTTATATTAGATCCTAGCTCAATTTTAGTTGTCGATTGGATAATATAAATAGAAATTTAATGAGCCCAATAATAATTATTTGTCCAAATTTATTTATATTGGTCCCAAGCCCATTTTGGGATTTTAAAATTGGATTATATAAATGAAAATTTTGGTAGATCAATAATTAAATTTATTTGGCTCAAGAATTTTTGAAAATAAATTTGAGCTTATTTTATTAAATTAATTGGGTCTGCATTTTATAAAAAATTTATTTCAAAATAAGACCCAATAAAATTTTATCTAATATATGCTCAAATTTAAATTTTAAAATTGAACCAATGATAAATTTAAAACCTAAAAATCTTCAAGCCAATAGTTATAAACATGACCAAGTACAAGGAAGGAAAAAAAAGTTGATGGACATTGACTTAAAGCCCAATGAAGATTAGGCTTAGGGTTAATATTTTTCATTTTAGAAAAACCATGAATTAAGATTATTTAACTTTCTATATGTTGTGTTTTGGATGTTAACATGTCATAATAACATGTC
Source organism: Murraya koenigii (assembly GCA_025617385.1). Lineage (NCBI taxonomy): Eukaryota > Viridiplantae > Streptophyta > Magnoliopsida > Sapindales > Rutaceae > Murraya > Murraya koenigii. The sequence continues at coordinate 27,417,431 of CM046811.1, forward strand.
ATATAGAATAGGCAGTGACACTCTATGCATAATGAAATATGTCATTCATATAACATGAATTCATGTATATTGTTTGAAATTTACAAATGCTTGATAATATAAGATATCACTTAAATAATATTATAGGAAGCATGCAATTAACAATATATGTATATTTTAAAAGGAAAAACCAACTTTAAAATATTGAGTGGGAGAGGGACGATTCAAAATAATTTTCCCACGGGCTCTACTGTTAGTTCAATAATAAAATTATATATATACCTCGATTTCATGATACGGTGATGCTCTCTACGGAGAGTATATATATTAGACATTTTATTTGATGAATTTCTTTAAAGATAAGATCGAAATATTTTTCAATCTGTTGATCACCCTAATGGTGGCTGTATGATATAAGAAATACGTAGATTAAAACAATGGTTATATACTCAATAAAATTTGTTATTAACCTTCCCAACGAAGCTCTATTAACAAAATTTTGGCCCTAAAAGATAATGATAGTTATTTATCATGTTACGACATGAAAGTAAATAATCTAATGGTTAATTGGGTCTGGTAATTGAGGGCATGACTTCCCCAATGGATAGCTTGTTAAAGCAGTACTAGATTATCGTTACAATAAAATAAAATGCATTTATGGTTTTTTGCATTTTATATTTTTATTGTGAATGTTATATCAATGTATTTATGCATGTATGTCTTAATTTTTAGAAAATGTCTTCCATCAACCCACTATTAATTATCCTGGTTAAAAATGAACTCACTCGTGAAAATTACTTAGATTGGAAACGCAATCTATTTAATATTCTCACTACTAAAGACTGCAAATATGTTCTGACCCAATAATGCCCTCCAGTACCAACGTTATACAATTATAGAAATCAAAGGGAGTTTTATGAGAAATGGTGCGAAGCTAATAAAATGGCTAAGCGCTATTTATTGGCTTCGATTTCTATGGAACTGCAGAACAAACTTCAGAGCATGGAAACAGTCACTGAAATATTGGCTACTCTCCATCATATGTTTGGGCAGAATACTGATTCTGCCAGAGAAGCAGCGTTAAAACGTGTCACTGACACCAAGATGTAAGAGGGTACAAGAGTTCGTGATCATATCCTCAAAATGATGGACTATTTGAATGAAGTTGAGATTCATGGTGTTGAGATCGATGATAAAACAAAGATTAACATGGTGATTGAATCTTTGCCTGATACATTCAAAGAGTTTAAGGCCAGTTATATCTTAAGCAATAAAGATATGACCTTAGTTTAATTGATGTACGAACTACATGCTATAGAAAAATATTATCATAGCAAGAAACTTCCTGAAAAATAATTTTCTTTAAGGCTTAACTCAAAAGAAGAGAATAAGTAGAAGAAATTCGGGATAAGAAAAATATCTACTCGAAAAGATGGCAAGTCGAAAGGCAAGTGCTTGAAGTGTAGACAAAAGGGTCATTGGAAGAAATATTATTCTAAGATTATTAAAACCAGGTATAGAAAATCTTTAAGCTTCCTAATTAGTTCAGTTTCTATTGAGTAATGCAATAGTGGATTCTGAGATAACTAATTTGTAAATTCACTTATTTGGTTTTTAGGAAACCAAGAGATTAAGTGAAGAAACTTTAAACTACAGTAGAGAAGGATATTAATTTATATAAGCTGAGAAGACTAGATCAATTTTATGAGACTTTAAGTTTTGATATTTGTCTTTATGTTCCAAACATTAGAGGAATTTAATTTCGGTGACTTGTTTTTAATAAACAGGAGTGCACTATTATTTTTGGATCCTCTGTTAATAACTTATTTTGGTACTTTACAAAAATAATTAATATCATATTAGTCTATTGATTTATTCAAAGCAAGATATAATGATAAATAATATATGCATTTATCTAAGAAAAGAAATGTTTCTTCTAGACCAATAGCACCTCTAATATTTATGCCTAAGTTATATAAATATAATAATATTTTATGAGAATGATTAATAATAGGTCTTTCCTGACCTATTGAAGTTGATTATTGATACTCTACAAATCTTATTTAGAAGAATAATATGACAAGGTAGCTCCTTTTAAGCTAAAAGAAAGCGTAATATTATATTGTATAGATTAGTGCATACAAATGTATACGGACTAATTAGTATACATCTTAGAAGAGGTGATGAGTATTCTATTAATTTTATTTATGAATATTCATCGCATTTATGTTTGTCTAAATGCGTCATGATTCCGTGGCTTTTGAAATTCAAAAGAGTACATGGATAAAACAAAGAACCAATTAGACAAGAACATAAAAGAGTTTCGATCTTATCAAAGTAAAGAATATCTCTAGAGAATTCAAAGTCCATTTGGTTGTAAAATGGGATAAACTCTCATATATAATGAACATTGTGACATAATAGTGTCATTATATGGAGAAACAAGATTCTTTTGAATAAAACAAGATATATGCCTAGTAATTTATCATTTATCTTTTTTATTCCAGATACTAGTATTTGAAACTGCATAGACTATTGAACCTAATTTCATCTATATCAGTGCCTAATACTCTATAGAATTATGGAAATGTCACAAACTTAATTTGTGACACATCTATAGTTGGAGATTCACTAGTATTTATACTAAAATTATAGGCAGAAAAGATGGATTCATGTTCAAAAGTTTACATGTTTGAGGTATTCTAAAGGAATAAAGGAAACTCTAATTTATAGACCTCAAGATAGGAATGTATTTATAAACATACACTATACTTTCCTTGACGAAGACTATATAAATGACTTATAACCTAAGAGTAAGGTAAAACTAGAGAAATCATAAAGAGATCAAATTGATACTCAGTTTTTTATTTATGTATAATAAACATAGAAAAGAGCAACTGTAAATAACAAAGGATTATCCCTAAACAATCATAACTTTTAGAACCTTGTCGTAGTGGTAACTAAATTACCAAACAAGATACATGTTATTGGGAGAAACTTATACGACTATCTCATATGAACATGTATAAAATCCCATTAGTTACAATGAAGCTCTAATAGATAGTGATGTTGGACATTGGAAAAGGGGTATGAATCAAGAAATGGAATCTATGTATTCCAATAAAGTTTGGGAACTTGTAGAGACACCAAATGGGGTAAAACCCATTGGATGCATGTGGATCTATAAGAGGAAAAAATGAGTAAATAGAAGGATGAGAACATTTAAAGCAAGATTAGTAGCCAAATGGTTCACTCTAAAAGAGGAAATCGATTATGAGGAAACATTTTTTCTGATTACTATGCTTAAATCCATTAAAATTCTGCTCTCTATTGCTGCAGTGCTAGATTATGAAATTTAGCAAATGAATGTCAAGACTGCCTTTCTTAATGGGCATCTTGAAAAAGACATCTTTATGCAGCAACCAAATAGATTCATATAAAAAGGCTATGAATACTTGGTATACAAGTTGTAGAGATCCATTTATGGATTAAAGCAAGCATTCCGGTCATGGAACATCAGATTTGATCAAGAGATAAAATCATTTGGATTCATTCAGAATATTGATGAACCATGTGTGTACAAGAAAATTCAGGAAAAATCTGTAGCCTTCCTAATTCTTTATATAGATGATATTCTCCTTATCGGAAACGATGTAGGAGTATTAACTACTATAAATAGTTGGCTAGCGAAACAATTTGATGTGAAATATCTGAAAAAAGCTAGTTATATTCTTGGTATCAAGTTACTACGAGACCGGAAGAATAAAACGATATATTTATCTCAAGTGGTCTATATTAATAAGATATTGGTTAGATTTAGCATGGTAAATTCCAAGACTGGTTTGTTACCATTCAGATAAGGAATTTTATTCTCTAAGGATCAATCACTTAAAACTTCTAAGGAGATAGAGAAAACGAGACGAGTTCCCTATGCGGAAGCTGTGAGAAATCTCATGTATGTCATGCTTTACACTAGACCAGACATATGTTTTGCGGTTGGAATGGTTAGTAGATATCAATCTAATCCTAGACCTGAACACTGGACTGCTATCAAGCACATAATGAAGTATCTGAAAAGAACTAAGGATTATATGCTTGTGTATTCTAGTGATGAACTTACTCTAGTGGGTTATACTGATTTTGACTTTATGTCAGATAAGGATTCTAGAAAGTCTACTTCTGGCTATGTGTTTACATTAGAAAGTAGAGCTATTAGTTGGAGGAGTGTGAAACAATACTGTATCGCAGACTCCACAACAGAAGCTGAATATGTAGCTGCATCTGAGGCTGCAAAAAAAGCGGTATGGCTCCGCAAGTTCCTTCAAGATCTTGAGGTGGTATCTGCTGCAAATGTACCACTTAAATTATTTTGTGATAATAGTGGTGCACTGGCTCAATCAAAAGAACGAAGAAACCACAAGAAATAAAAACACATTGAAATGAAGTATCATCTCATAAGGGATATCATGCACAGAGGTGATGTAGAAGTTACTCAGATTGCGTCACAACAAAACTTGGCAGATCTTTTTACTATGGCCATCCTTGGGAAACTTTTTGACTTACACTTACAGTCCATGGGCATGAGCGAGATGCCAAATATGCTTTGAGAGCTAGTGGGGGATTGTTGGAAAAATATGCTCTTTAAAGCATATTTATATATTTATTGTAATAAATATATTTTTGATTAATAAAATAAATGAGGTATCTTGGTGGGAGCAATTACAAGTATTGAAATTATAGATTAACAATACAGAATTTGTACGACACATCTCTTGATGGGTTTTCAGTACTTGATCATAGAATTCTCTGATCAGAGTGCGTCAACATAAATAAGTATGTTGAAAATGATCATTAGAGAAAATTAGTAAGTATCAAGGAACAAGATGTAATTAAATTGATTGGACAATTGAGATATCAATTTCAATTAACGATGTGGTACAAAGGATTGTGCAATAAAGAAATTAATGTGGTTTGGGCGAATTATCATTCGAGTATACAATTATGGAGGTCAGTTCTAATTTTATAATGGAGTATAATTGGAATTAAATAATTATATTTGTTTAATTACAAATTTAATTATTGTAGCCACTATTGTATGTTCCTAAATGATCCATAGGTTAGCTCATTTAATTGACAATACCATAACTGAACCCAAAAGTAAGAAAACTGACATATTAGGTGAAAATCATAATTATAATATTTGTTAAGACCTAGTGTATTATATTTAAGTGTAAAAAGGGGCTTGTGATATTTTAAAAGGTGGTCCCCTAGTTAGTTACATATTCTCTTCACTTACGTAAGTGGAGAGATAGTATTTAATTTAAATTTTTAAATTAAAAGAGTAATCCTATTTTAAATAAGAATACTAATCCTAACATACTAGCATTTTCCATAAGATATTATAAAAAGAGTACTTTTTTTTAAAACAGAAGAGAATATATTTATAGAGTTTTTGAGAAAAATATAGAAGACATTTAAGAGACACCAGTTGCAATTGGGGGTGGTGAAACAAACGCCCACATGTTCAATTTGGAGACGGATTTACAGCTCTCAATTGTTTGTCTTCTTATATCATCAAAGATACAAATTTCTAGATTACTTAATTGTATGAGATCGGTACTAAAAGATTTTAATTAAAAAATTAAGAAAAACTTGATTTTATCGCAAGATTAAAATGGAAGAGATAAAAGAAAGCTTCCTTCTCTTCCTCTGAACTGCGTGACTCTCGTTCAACTCCAAGAGCGATGGATGAAACTGAAAGAGCAGCAACAGCAGCGCCGAAAGCAAAAGGGGAGCGAAGATTGTGAACAGCAAGAGAAATCAGGGGTAGCACTTGCAAGCACTGGGAAGAAGATGGAGTTATAGGCTGAGGGAGACGGTTTGAAGGAAAATGCGAGTAATAACAGATACAGGTACAGGTACAGGAAGAGGAAGGGGCAGATGATGAATCATGGATGCAGTGTTTGTTTATAAGGATTAGATGGAAAGATAATTCAAAACTCGTGATGGTCATTATTTGGTGCATTTGAGCATTCTATAGATGCAATCAGAAGTTTCAGGTATTTTGGTCTTGATTGTTCAGCATACCAATTTGAAAATTGAAATACTTGTACTTATCCCCGATGCTGGAGATGCTATAGTTGAAACTCCAATCCCAAGTCCAAAGAAAAATTTATTTATCTTTAACATATCCAATATCCAATAATGTTACGATGTAGTTGACAAAACATAATCATTTAAATAAGAATGCGCCCAAAAATGAATTTAAAAATAGTTTCGTACTATGAATGTCTGTCATCAAGCAAAATAAAAGTATACTTCATAAGCTTACTCTCATCCTTTGACATAACTGTAAAATAATTCTGTCCAAGAGTAAAAATTGAAACATGACTAAACTTTTACAATAAATACTTATGATATTTGGGGTTAATTTTTGTTTGTCTTCATGGGTGTTTATTTTATTATACTTTATTTTTTTAATTGATTTATTTTATTTTTTAATTGAGAGGAAGGAGAAGAAAGCCAGATACAACTGGAAATAGAGGACAAACATAAAGAAATAGACGTTATATTGATATATGCAATTGACAGTATATGTCATTCTTGGCTTTGCTTTCATAATTGCCTTTGCACTGGAAGCCTTTGTATCAGTTGATTTTGCACTGATAATTGATTTTGCAGCTGGACTAACCGGAAAAGGAAAAATAAAATAAAAGAAATCAGTTGACTCGTAAAATATTAATGAAAAAGTTAAACATGATGACTATTTATGATTTAGAGAAATCATGCTCAAGTGCAGTGCGAACGTTCGTAGCTAAGCATGACTCATATTTTTTAATTCAAAGAATTAATTTAAACTTAATTTACTGTTCCAAAATTGTAACTCTTGAAGGTCTCGACGTTGACGTTTTTGAACTTGTTGATTGGGATACTGCAAAAATTATAAAAAAAATTGATAATTGTTTGGGTAATATCGGACAGGCCCCTCAAAGCCCCTCCAGCTCGAATAAAACATCCCCAGGACAGCCTGGCCCGAGCAGCTCTCCAGGTCAAAGATGGTCAAGGTCGAGGAATTCAGAGCCGCTCGAGCCCCGAATACTCCTCGCATGCTCGAGGTCATCGGGTTCGGTCAAAGCTGGTCAAGGTCGAAACCGAGCACTCCCTTCCTGCTCGCAAAGAACGGGTCCCCGAGCACACCTTTCCTGCTTGCCGAGATTACGTCCACGAGCATAGCTGGACAAGACCCGACCCGTTTTCTCAGAATCCCGGCACGCCTTTTAATGTCTGATCAGGGTCCCACATGGTGTGGTGGTGATACTGTTGCTGGTGGCCGGCACATGCCTCAAGGTGTCATAATTCCTAGCGCACTTGCCCGGCATGGTGATCCAGTCACGTGAATCGGGTTAAGGGGACAGCCGCTCATCCCTGAGGAATATTCCGCCAATCCCTACTGTCGGAGGGACCCGGATACCACTAGCGTGGGAGTGGACGACTGGAAATGGAAAGAGCGGAAAAAATGGAGTATAAAAGGAAACGAAGGGGAACGTTACAAGGGTTGGCATTTCTAATTCACAAAGGGTTGGAAAAATCCATTCACAGGTTCTTCCTATTCTGACTTCTCTCACTTTGATTTTCTGAAAAAACACCATACTTATCCAAAAGGGGTGGGGCGAAATAATACCCCTTTCATCTTTCCGGTCTCCTTCACTAAGGGAGATACCAAAAAGAATAACCCGATTACTAACTTGAGCGTCGGAGGGTTTTCGCCGAAACACGCCCGGCGACCCCTGACCCTGTTTTCTGTGAGTACAGGATCGGGAGATCTCCGTTCTGAAGAAGACAGCGGAACAGGACGAAGGAGGCAATCAAGCTCGAGATCGAGCTTATCGCGAGCAGAAGGATCGAGGTACTGTTTGAAGCCGCGAGCAGAAGGTTCAGACAGTCCTGCTCGAGCTCTTAGAGGCACTGTTTGAAGGTTCGAGGCACTGTTGAGGCACGCGGGAAAAACTGCATCAACAATAATCAATTGTGAAAAATATTTAAATAATGTGATCATATAGCCTAATTTTTTGAAATATTTTTCATACATGAGGATAACCAGCTTGATCCCATTGAAATAGTTGTCAAAATGCATCATTGTTGGCCAAAATATATCGATCCTCTGCACAGCAAATTTGTCAAATTAATAATTAAAAGTTGATAAAAGTTCTAAAGCTTCTTTTACATCGATGTAATAGGGTATTAACCAAAACTTTTTTTAAAAAAATATTGAGCAAAAACTTCATAAATGTATACAAAGACAGATCAGAGTATCAACCTCTCTCTTGAGCTTAAGAACTTGCGGATTCTGAGCTGAAGATATGATTTGACGAAGTGTACAAGGAGAAATTATAATGAAAAGAATCTAATACATAAGTTAAATAGCCTTTTAAATTTAGTTTTGTTTATTTTTATCACATAACAAACATGTTACTCTAAGCATACTAATGAGTTTTGGTGTTCTATTTAAAAAATAATATAAAAAATTAATTATTTTAAAATTTCTTGGCATATCCAAGTTTTATATGATTCTTAAAAAAGTACATTTATATAATAAGACAGTTACTAAGTTACATTAATTATAACTTATAGCTAATCTAAAACTAATTTCCCACTATCTTTAAATTGTTTGAGTAGCAACAACTTAAATGTATAAAAAAAACTCCTTTTAAATTGTTGTATATTACACCTAATGTAAAGTAGAAAGACCCTATAAATAAATAAAGAATTGGTCCTGACTGTTTCTGAATGAACAAAGTGTGTGCTAATTTCACATTCTTTCAAGATTAAGATTAGTGCAAAACCAAAATTCCATCCTCCATATATATACAAGCAGGGACGCGCAGGAATTAAGGTGAGGAGGATCACATAGAAAATATAATGTAATATTGAAAATTTATATTACAATACATAAAAGGACAAGGCTACTATGCATCAATTACTCCAAATCTCCCATTTTTGTCTTTACTAAACTCACCGTTAGATATTATCTAACGGATGGAAAAGATACATATAAATAATTAAGAATAACCTAACAAATAAGTTAATGAGCCGGTCAATAAAAATTTTATAATTATCTGATACACAATTTCAAATAACTGGTTAAAAATAATTAACACATTCTTAAATGCAACAACTCGTTACATGTAAATACACATTGCAAACTAGTCTTTGCACTCCCATTTAACAACTTACATTCGAAGTTGAAAAGAATTCCGATATTTGGAAAAATAAAAAGAAAGAAAATAAGGAAAGCATATGCAATAGGGTTTAATATCATTATCACATGCAGCAAACTCTATTTTTGCTTCTTCCCACTCCTATAAGTTGTTTTTACAACTTCAACAACTATCATCACTAAACATATGATAACTCAATACTTGTTTAAAAGAAAAATAGATGGTTGGATGCCATGTGTCATTATAAACAAGGACCAGTTGAGTATCAGGGGAGTTAAACTGCCTCTTACAAGTGAAATATTATAAGAGGTACAATGATAGTAATATTTTATTGGTTACATAGTTAAAGTAGGAAGAAAATTAGTTTATTCAAAATCACATGAGAGATTGTTATCACTCAAAGGTAATCTATTATCTCCTTAACTAAGAAAATGGAACCAACAAGTAAGGAAACAGCTAAAAGGAGGCAGCAAAGGTCTGGCACATCAACCATTGCAGGACTACTCTCTTAAAGTTAGTTAAACCACCCTACCAAATTCTGACATGTGTACTTGTGGGCAAATTACATGAACAATGAGCAACCTTATTCTCTAAGCATGCTCCAAGGGCCCAAACAACATAAGTATAAAAGAACAATGATATCTCTACCTAGGGAGGGAATGCACCAATAAAATACCGTTAAGTGGCATGTTGATACGAATACCCCAGGTGTATTTCATATATAAATATTTATGTTTTCTCTCTCTAACTAATATATATATATATTAAAAATCCTTAATCATATTAAAGTTAAAAATAAGTTAAATAAAAAAAAACACATATTTCAATATAATATATTTTATCTTGAAGTGTGTTAAAATTTATATTTTTCTATTTTTAACGTATCTCTAACTTTAAAATGTTCAAGAATTCCTTATTAAAAGCTCATTAGGTATATATATATAGGAAAATTAATCTCAAATTTTATTCTTTCAAACACTAGCAACACAAGCATTCTCATATCAGCTACTAAAAAAAAACACATTCCCTATGTTGGTATGCTTCTATTCCAAGTATTAATAGGATGCTTCTCTCTGTTTTGGTATATCTACACCTTTATTTTGAACACCGACAGCACTTGGCATTGCCCCTCCTTTCCCTTGTATGCTTACACCTGGCATTGTACCTTTATTTAAAATACCAAAGCACTTAGCATTGTCCCTTCCTACCCTTGTATGATTACACCTCCATTTGAAACACCAACAACACTTAACTACGCTACTCTTGCCTTTTTATACTTATACCTCCATTTGGAATACCAACATTCCCTAGTATTGTCCCTCCCTGCCTTTGTATGTGTATATCTCCATTTGGAACACAACAACACCTGGTTATTGTTGGGATTATGTGCTATTTAAAGCATATTGATTTTTTTATTAATAAAATATTTGAGGTATTTATTCAGATATCTTAAATTGCAGTAAAGTCCATTTAATCATATTATATGTATTTATGCGATCACCATGTGGATTCGCAGAAGACATAAATATAAGTTATCTTATGATTAAATAAATTAAGTTCGTAGTTGATAAATAAAGTTTGGCACTTTATTTAAGTATAAACTGTAATAAATTCATTGAGTGATTCGTTTTAATCATGTATGAATTTATTAAAGTAGTATGACTACATTGAACTGAATCACATATGAGATTTAATTAACCTAGTAATAACTGTCAGACTTATTAAATCTCATTGGCATTGATTTACTGTAATCTTAATCTTGAGTTAGTTATAATTTTATGATTGTAGTTGTTATTTCATTTGAGTTACCAATAGGCACGACATACACATGTAGTCAAGATTACCCGGTATCTTGGTGGGAGCAATTACAAGTATTGAAATTATAGATTAACAATACAGAATTTGTACAACACATCTCTTGATGGGTTTTCAGTACATAATCATATAATTATCTAACCAGAGTGCATCAACATAAATAAGAATGTTGAAAATAATCATTAGAGAAAACCAGTAAGTATCAAGAAACAAGATATAATTAACTGATTGGACAGTTGATATATCAATTTAAATTAACGATGTGGTACAAAGGATTGTGCAGTAAAGAAATCAATGTGGCTTGGGCGAATATTATCATAGCAAGAAATTTCCTTAAAAAGAATTTTCTTTAAGGCTTAACTCAAAAGAAGAGAATAAGCAGAAGAAATTCAGGATAAGAAAACTGTCTACTAAAAAAGATGGCAAGTCGAAAGGTAAGTTCTTTGTGAACAGAAGGGTCATCAAAAGAAAAACTATCCTAAGATTATTAAAATCAAGTATAGGAAATCTTTAAACTTCCTAATTAGTTCAGTTTCTATTTATTAATGTAATAGTAGATTCTAAGATAACTAATGGAGGTCAGTTCCAATCTTATAGTGGAGTAGAATTGGAATTAAATAATTATATTTATTTAATTACAAATTTAATTATTATAGCCACTATTGTATGTTCCCAAATGATCCCCGGATTATCTCATTTAAATGGCAATACCATCACTGAACCCAAAAGCAAGAACACTAGCGTATTAGGTGAAAATTATAATTATAATATTTGTTAAGGCTTATTATATTATATTCAAGATTAAAAAGGGGCTTGTAATATTTTACAAGGTGGTCTCCTAGTTAATTACACATTCTCTCCACTTTTACGTAAGTTGAGAGATAATATTTAATTTAAATATTTAAATTAAAAGAGGAATCATAACCCTAACATAGTAGGATTTTTCATAAGATATTATAAAAGTGGAACTTTTCTCTTAAAACAGGAGAATAGTTTTCTAGGGTTTTTGAGAAAAATACAGAAGATATCTAAGAGACGCCAGTTACAGTTGGGAGTGGTGAAACAGAGGCCCACACGTCCAGTGTTGATTGATCTTGAGTCATAGCCTGGAAGATCATTTTGAGACGGATCTACAACTCTCAATTGTTTGTCTTTTCAGATCATCAAAGGTACGAATTTCTAGATTACTTAATTCTTATATATTATATGAGATCGGTCCTAAAAGATTTTAATTGAAAAATTAAGAAAAACCTGATTTTATCACTGCAGTTATGCCTTTCCTTACCCTTATATATTTATACCTCCATTTAGAACACCTGCAGCACTTGGTAAACCTCCCTCCCTTTGTATGCCTACACCTTTATTTGCAACACCAGTAGCACTTGGCACTACCTCTCTCCATGCTTTATATGCATAGACCTTTATTAAGAACACCAACAAATCCTTGCACTGCCCTTCCTTACCTTAGTATGTGAAGGTGTAAAGTATCTGAGTATTAACAACATGATACGAACCCCACCAAGAACTGACGAGTCCTTGATCAAATTAGGCTATAAGATCGTTTCTAATTTTAAGAATTAAATGGAACCGCGATACATTGCTTAATGAAGCAAGAACCTTGGTATGTGAGGACGCCACAATCAGCTATGGATGGTTTGATTGATAAGTCAAGGGTTGAACACCATAAAAAAATCTGATAAGTTCAAATGGCTCATTTAAAAACTAAAGAGAATTATACTCTCAAGTAAATTGCATGAAAAACTTCTTCTTCCTCTCTTATTGAATGTAAATATATATAGGTTGCAAGAAATCTCAATCATAATTGTCCTAAATATTTCTTACCATAAATCTTTATCTAAAATCAAAAACAAATTCCAATCTAAAATCAAATCAGAATTTCAATCTAATTAAATAAGGAAATAATCTTAAATAAATCATAATCTAATCTAATAAAAAGAAAAGAATCATGAATAAATTAGGATCTTAATCTAAGAAAAAAAGGAAAGCATCTTAAATGACTAAAAAAATGAAAATAGCTAATTTGTTGCCTCTTTTAAAAATGGAAATACTATTTGAAAAGATATTGACATATCTTTCATCCTTAATGCGCTGATTTCTGTTAGACCCGTGAAAACTTATGTTAGACATAAGTATCAAAGGGCAGGGGTAATTTAGTATTTTTAATGGCAGGGGCAGTTTAGTAAATTTGCTTATTTACTTATTAGTATAAATAAGAGATTAATGAGTCATTTAGGGTTATGTGGAGTTTTCTATCAAAGTATTAGAAGTAATAAGAATCTTGGGAGAGATTGACCTACCTCTCGAACTGTAGGTCAGAATTGTTCTTTATTTTGATTCTATCAATAAAAATTAGCCCTAATTTTGCCCAAGTCCTATCAAAGTGGTATCAGAGCAAAACATCCTGGGATAATGGCAGCGAAGAAGGTGGATGCACTTGAAGAGAAATTAGAAGCGGAGGTTGGATCGCTCAAAGCTACCATTAATGAGAGATTTAACACCGTTCAACAACAATTTTCGTCCCTTGAAGCTATGTTGCAGAAATTAACAGAACAACACTTCAACTCACCACCGGTAGCGTTGACGGGCCACGGCGGTACGGCGGAAGGAGGATCCAGATGCAGATGAACCCGTGGTCGGCGACGGTGCAGAGAGTCGAGGTGACCGAGCTTAGCGACTCGGCGGTGTTAGGGGCTGATGCATGGTCCGGACAGGCTGGGTTTAGGCTCGGGCGAGGCGGTTTGGGGTATGGGTAGGTCGGATTTGAGGCGGATAGCAGAGAGGAGGGTTTCCAACGGAAGGGAGCGAAAATATCCGGAATGCTGGTGGGCAGGAATTCGACTCAATATGGGTGAGCAAGGAGAATCTTGGGGTGGGTTCTTGGGATTTACTGAGCTGGAGTAGATTCGGATGGTCGGAGACCTCAGATGGCACGAAATTGGGTAGAGGCGGACTCAATTTGGAGCGATTCTAGGGTGAAGAAACCGAAAATGCCCATTTTTAAGGCGAGGATGGCTATGGGTGGGTGTATAGGGTAGAACGCTATTTTTTCATCAATGGGCTCTCAGATAAGGAAAAATTGATGGCCGCAGCATTATGTTTGGAGGGAAAGGCCCTTGCGTGGTTCTAATGGCGAGAACAACGACAACCATTAAGGTCGTGGGGTGAATTTAAGGATCGGTTGTTGGAGAGGTTTCGGGCCACTCAAGAGGGGATTTACATGAACAATTTTTGCCTCGACCCGGAAGGAACAGATCATGGAATATAGGGAGAAGTTTGAATTGCTATATGGGCGTCTAGAGGGAATCTCAGAGGCAGTACTGGAAGGAAATTTTATGAATGGACTGAAGCCAGAGATTCAGGCCGCGCTACGCCTGCTAAGGTCGAGAGGGCTAGGGGAGACGATAGAGTTAGCACAATTGATTGAGGATAAGAACACAGTGGAGCGGGTTAGAATTGATTCAACGACAGTTTCTTGGATTCCACCTTGAGGACAAGGTGTCTTTTTGGGAGGGAAGTAATGTTAGACCCGTAAAAACTTATGTTAGATATAAGTATCAAAGGGCATGGGTAATTTAGTATTTTTAATGGCAGGGGCAGTTTAGTAAATTTACTTATTAGTATAAATAAGAGATTAAGGAGTCATTTAGGGTTATGTGGAGTTTTCTATCAAAGTATTAGAAGTAATAAGAGTCTTGGGAGAGATTGACCTATCTCTCGAAATGTAGGTCAAGATTGTTCTTTATTTTGATTCAGGATTGTTATTTATTTTGATTCTATCAATAAAAATTAGTCTTAATTTTGCCCTAAGTCCTATCAATTTCATAAATTTGATTGCTCATAAAATTCAAGAGCTTGAAATACGCATTTATTGGTCTGAATATCTTGTGAGATTCCTACAATAGACTTCCATAAATTGGATTGATCCCAAGTTACTTTAATCAGCCCATTAAGTGTTTCTTTGAATTTTTTTGCATGAACTTTTGTGATAGGTCTGACGAGAACTTACATAAGATCTGAATATTCCTTATTCCACGTGCTTGTGTCATCTTTAACCACAATTTCATCACAACAGAAACAAAATTGCCCAAGAAAATAAAACTTAACCAAAATCAAAGGCTCAAAATAAATCATGAGCAACATACAAAACACTAGCTCTCATAACAGAGTATCAAAGCAGCAAGATTAGAAAGAAAAATCTGTTAAATTTTTATTAATCCAAGTGACACACTGGTCAAGAATTGTACACAAAAGAACAAAGAAACAAATGAAAGAAAAATAGCATCACTTCATCAAGAATCAAGAGAGATAATCGTGATCCATTAGTCACTATTCATCAGCATTTTATAAGCTGATGTTTCTAGAAATTAATAATAGAATCAGTAACGAACTTTTGTCATGTTATCCATCATTAGCAAATCAGCCCTTCGACTGAAAGTAATTAGCATATTTTTCCCAAAAACCTTTGTTCGTTTACAAGTAAACCCAAAAAACGGACTGCACAATCTTCACATTCTCTACCTTGCAAATCAGATTTAGTTGACCCATCACCATAAAAGCAACATCAAAAAAAAAAAAAAATCTTCCAGTAAACAACCAACATATTATCACATATAGTAATTAGCAAGAACAAGCTATAATCCCAACTAAGTCAATGCAAAATCTAAACTTATTAGTAGGAATGGCTTTTGTAAGCATTTCAGCAGGATTCAGGTCTGTATGAATTTTAGAAACTAACATAGCTCTCTTAATACTTCATCTCTGATAAAATGGAGCTGGACATCAATGTGTTTGGTTCTCTCATGAAAAACTTGATTCTTAATGAGGTGCATGGCACTTTGGTTGTCATAGAAGATAGTTACTATTTTCTGTCTAAACCAAATTTCATTCAAAATCCCATTAAGCCACTTTGACTCGTTAACAGTCTCGGTAGCTGCTATCAATTCAGCTTCAGTAGATATTATTTGCCTTCCAACTTATTAGACAACCATTTACCAAGAACAAATACCTGAAATTGACTTTCTGCTATCCAAGTCACCAGTAGAATCAGAGTCCACAAACTCTTGAAGCTGACCTCCATCTGACTTAAATCTTCCATACATTAAGCCATGGTTAGAGGTGATTTCAGATACCTCGTAATCCATTTTACAGTATTCCAATGCTCCTTTGCAGGTTTGCTCATAAATTTGCTCACAATACTAATAGCATAAGCAATATCAGCCCTAGTGCATACCATTGCATATATAAGGCTTCCAACTACTTGACCATAAGGAACTGCATCCATCACAGATTCTTCTTGCCGGAGAGTTTATGACTGAGCTACAAAGAGCTTGAATTGAGGACCTAGAAGAGTTTGAATAATTTGGAGTCTTTCATACCAAATCTGTCAAGTATCTTAAGGATATATTTCTCTTTACTTATAAACAGAGTTCCAGGAACTCTATTTCTTATAATATCCATGCCCAATATCCTTTTAGCATGTTCAAGGTCTTTCATTTCAAATTCCCCACTTAACAAACCTTTAACTTTCTCAATTTCACATTTGTTACTGCTGGCAATTAACATATCATCAACATACAAAAGGAGATATATGCTCCCCTTGAATTTGAACCCCTAAAGTAAACACAACTGTCATATTTGTTTATATGATAGTCATTAGAGGCCATGAATTCATCAAACCTTCTATCCCATTACCTTAAAGACTGCTTAAGGCCATAAAGGGATTTATGGAGTAGACAAAGATAATCTTTTTTCCCTTTAACCTCAAACCTTTCAGGTTATGTCATTAAAATCATTTCTTTAAGTTTTCCATGTAAGAAGGCTGTCTTCATATCCATTTGCTCCATTTCCAGATCAAGTAAAGCATTTATGGCCAATAAAAGTCTTATTGAACTATGTTTGTCTACAGGAGAGAATATCTCATTGAAATCCACCCCTTCCTTTTGTGTAAAACCCCTGGCAACCAACCTTACTTTGAATCTGAGAGCTTCAACACCTGAGGTGCCTTCCTTCTTCTTAAATACCATTTTCAACTGACTAACCTTTTGTCTCCTGTATTTGGGATGAGTGTCCAGGTCTAGTTCTTCCTTAAAGAATCCATATCTTCAGTTATTGCCATTATCCATTCTCTACTATTACTGTTGTTTACAGCATCTGAGTAGCTTTTAGGTTCTTCAGTGGTCAATTCTTCTGCGCTCATCAGTGCAGATCCTATCATCCAACATAAGCATACCCTGCAGGTGTCCTTACATACGATTGATAGTAATGTAAAGTTATGAAAGTTTTACATGTTGATGCAGATTTTCTCGCGTGCCTCAACAGTGCTTTGAACCTTCCAACAGTACCTCCAAACAGCTCGCTAAGGAGCGTCTGAACCTTCTGCTCGCGGATTTAAACAGTACCCGATCCTTCTGCTCGCGATAAGTTCGAGCAGGATTGCCTCCTTTGTCCGGGTCCGCTGTCTTCTTCAGAACCTTGATTTCCCGGACCTGCACTCACAGAAAACCGGGTCAGGGGTCGCCGGGCGTTTCCCGGTGAAAACCCTCCGACGCTCAAGTCGATGATCGGGTTTCTCTTTTGGTATCTCCCTAGTGAGGAGACCGGAAAGATGAAACGGTATTATTTCGCCCCTTTTGGATGTAAATGGTGTTTTTAGAGAAAGTCGGATGAGAGAAATTTGGAAAGGAAGAACTCATGTCCCGATTATGGAGAATCCAACTTCTCTTTTGTGAATTCAAATGCCAACCCTCGTGTCGTTCTCCTTCGCTTCCTTTTATATTCTTCTTTTCCCGCTCTTTTCCTTTCCAGTCGTGCACTCCCACGCTAATGGTATCCGGGTCCCTCGGCGATCAGAGCTTGGCGGAATATTCCCTAGGGATGAGCGTACTGCTCCTTTAATCCGATGCACGTGGCCGGATCACCATGTCGGCAAGCGTGCAGGAATGATGACACCTTGGTGGCACGTGCCGACCACCGACAACGAGTGTCATCTCTCCACCATGTGGGACCCTTGTCGGACATCAAAAGGTGTGCGGGATTCCGAGATAACTGGTCGGGTTGTCCTAGGTCGGGTTTTGTCCAGCTGTGCTCGTGGATCTCTGCGAGCAGGAGCGATGTGCTCGGCCTCGACCTTGACCAGCCTTGACCGGAAGGATGTCCTCGGCGAGCAAGGAGCTCTCGACCTTGACCGGCTTTGACCGAAGGATGACCTCGGCGAGCAAGGAGCTCTCGACCTCGACCAGCCTCGACCGTAAGGATGACCTCGAGCGGGCAAGGAGCTCTCGACCTGACCGGCCTTGACCGAAGGATGACCTCGAGCGGGCAAGGAGCTCTCGACCTTGACCAGCTTTGACCAGAAGGACGACCTCGAGTAGGAAATGAGCTCTCGGCCTTGACCAGCTTTGACCTGAGGGACGACCTCGAGCAGGGAATGAGCTCTCGACCTTGACCAGCTTTGACCTCAAGGGTTGCTCGGGCTAGGTTACCATCGGGAGTCTTGCTCGAGCTGGAAGGACTTCGTGGGGCTTGTCTGATATTTTACCCAAACATTACATATTAGATGCTGAGAAAGTAAAGGAAAATGGAGGAGAGTAAAGAGAATTTATATATATAGTAACTAATACAAGTCTTAATATTTATAGTTTCTCACTAATTAATTTAAACTAGTAACTAATGTAATTACACGATAAGCTGATGACAAACTAACAACACTAATAACTAAATAAGTTATAGTAATACTGACGTGGCCAAGTTGGTTAAGAACTGATCAGTTGTGCTCTTAACCATGCTAACATTATGTTAACTCCTTTAATTCATTATATACGTTAACTTCTCAACTTAAGCTAAATTTTTGGCCAAATAGCTAATAGCAAGTCTAGAAAGGGTGTTCAAAGGTTAGGAGAATTATGGGGAAAATGAGCTAAAATGTGTGAGCCACCATAATATTTAAAATAATCAAAGGACGTCACCTACTTGTTACCTAAGCATTGCCACATGTCACATTAGGTCTAACAGTGATAGGACGTCGACAAATATTTGGATATATCAGGGTGTCAAGATCCATCATTAGACCAGATCAGCTCCACCAAAAATACCCTAGAAATAATTATTGCAAAGGTTATACATGAGGACCACTCACCAACAAGCCCAACAAGCCCATGTGCACTTGTTAGACAACAAAAAATTATTACCACATGGTGCAAATAGAATCCCACATTGAGAGAATAGAATATAATAAACTACAGCCATGAACAGCCCCCAAGGCCGTAGTCGGGTTGGCTGCCATAGTCGGTTCTAGATTCGTAGCGACCTGGGTTCGAGTCTTGGGGGTGGGGAGGGGGTAAAAACTCTTTGGACTTGCCCACCCCCCTCTCCTTTTAAAAGAAAAAGAAAAAAAAAAACTACAGCCATGAGCAATCCTATTTATTTGGATTTCATCCTTATATACATTAAACCACTTGTTTAAAATGACCAAAAATGCCCTCTGAGGTACTCCAGTATAAAAGGTTAAGTTCATCTCATAGAAAATGAGGCTTTCAACTCCTCTTCATGCTTATTTTGAGGTTTCACAAAAGCCCAGCCTCTTCTCCACCATATGTTGACTTGACCATTAGTATTATTATTGGCAATGCCTTTAACATTAATTTCCCTCTTTTACAAGTTCTAGAAAGTCCTTATGTAGGAAAATTTTAGAAAATTTTAGGATTTAAATTATTTTGGTCTTGTTTATTTTTTATTTTAATTAAAATTAATTATAATATATGCTTAGTCTTTTATTTCCTATATATAGTTGTGATTTGATTTCTCTTTTAAGTTAATTTGCATAAATTAGTTTACCATATTGTAAATAGAAAAATCTTGGCATTGTTTTAGTAGAAGCTATTTTGATTAATAAAACTTATTTATTTTGTTCCCCTTATAATATCTAGTCCATTACAGAGTCGGATTGATTCGCCATAGTGATTCATAACCACGACATCATACTTAGAGATTCTTGCTCACATCTTTGTGTTAATGAGTAGGTTTTATTTTACAGTTATTCCACTTTTATTACCCTGCTGCTGATGGGAAAATAAACTAAGTTTTTTAATTTTTAAATTAAAACCTTTTAGGACCGATCTCATACAACATATAAGAATTAAGTAATCTAGAAATTCATACCTTGATGTTTTGAGAAGATGAACAATTGAGAGCTGTAAATCCGCCTCCAAACGATCTTCTAGGCTATGACTCAAGTTTGATCAACACTGGACGTGTGGGCGTCTGTTTCACCACTCCCCAATTGCAACTGGCTCCTCTTAGATGCCTTCTTTATTTTTCTTAGAATCCCTGGGATTCTCCTCTTCTCCTCAATTTAAGAGTATAAAGCCCCTTTTATAATATCTTATGAAAAACCCTAGTATGTTAGGATTAGGATTTCTATTTAAAATAGAATTCCTCTTTTAACTATCTCTCCACTTACCTAAAAGTGGAAGGAATGTGTAACAAACTAGGAGACCACCTTGTAAAACATTACAAGCCCCCATTTACACTTTAATATAATATACTAAGCCTTAACAAATATTATAATTATAATTTTCATCTAATACGTTTTTGCTGGTCCAGATGGTGTTGTCAA
This sequence comes from Murraya koenigii, assembly GCA_025617385.1. Taxonomy (NCBI): domain Eukaryota; kingdom Viridiplantae; phylum Streptophyta; class Magnoliopsida; order Sapindales; family Rutaceae; genus Murraya; species Murraya koenigii. Next base: position 27,438,077 of record CM046811.1, read on the forward strand.
TTAAATGAGCTAACCGAGATCATTTGGAACATACAGTGCTAATAATTAAATTGAATTAAACAAATATAATTATTTAATTCCAATTTACTCCACTATAAGATTGACCGCCATAATTGTATGTCGAATATAATTGCCAAGCCACATTCATTTCTTTCATCGCACAATCCTTTGTACCACATCGTTAATTTAAATTGATATCTCAACTGTCCAATCAATTTAATTACATCTTTTCCTTGATACTTACTCGGTTTCTCTAATGATCATTTTCAACATACTTATTTATGTTGATACACTCCGGCAGAGATTTCTATGATCAAGTACCGAAAACCCATCAAGAGATGTGTCGTACAAATTCTATATTGTTAATCTACAATTTCAATACTTGTAATTGCTCCCACCAAGATACCGGGTAATCTATACTACATGTGTATGTCATGCCCATTGGTAACTTAAATGAAATAACAACTACAATCATGAAATTATAACTAACTCAAGATTAAGATTACAGTAAATCAATGCCTATGAGATTTAATAAGTCTGACAGTTATTACTAGGTTAATTAAATCTCATATGTGATCCAGTTCAATGTAGACAAACTACATCAATAAATTCATACATGATTAAGACAAATCACTCAATGAATTTATTACAGTCTATACCTAAATAAAGTGTCCAACTTTATTTATCAACTGCAAACTTATTTTAATTAATCATAAGATAACTTGTATTTATGTCTTCTGCGAATCCACATGGTGATCGCATAAATACATATAATATGATTAAATGGACTTTACTTAAAATATTAATGCAATAAAGATATATGAATAAAATACCTCTTTTATTTTATTAATCAGAAATATTATTTATTACAATAAACATAAATATGCTTTAAAGAGCATATTTTTCCAACAGCTGCATCAATTGATATAAGAGAAGATCTGTGACAAGTGCACAACTTTCCTAGCCACTACCTAATTTCACCATTTTTTTACCCATTGAAAAAAAAAAAGAGAAAAGAATCCTAAAATTGAAAACTACAATTGCCGCCATGCCATAACTATTGCCACCACAACTAATCAACATTATCGACGATCAAACACACCCACCGAAATCCCAGAAACCGATGACCATAATCCCTATTATTCACTACTATAAGCCATCAGATAAAACCATCAAAACCACACAAACCAACCACCACTTAGTTACCTTTACCATCGACCGACACCATTAACATACTTCCCTATAATTGGACATCGAATCATAATTATCATTGTTGTAATCTTCATCGTTACATGCCATGTCACCATCATAAATCACCACTACTTCAAATTAATTTTCAAGTCGAACTGCTGTGAATCTGACCAGTCTGTGGCTACTAACATGTTCCTAACAAAAATATCTACTAAATCCGACTTTCACTACACTAATTCTTGGCCACCAGTTGTAGGCAACATTCAAACTCAAGAGTTAAGGATATTTACAACTTTGCCATTGTAAAAAAATTAAAGACAATGTTAAACTACCATTGTTACCATTCTATTTATAATGTGCTACTACTTCATACATACTAGGATTTCGAGAAATTTATTGATTGGTTGTACATGATTGAGAATGATTTATAGATACGTGGATTTTCAAAGAAAAACAAATATCATGTATACCTCGTAGATTGGGAATAAATTTTTCATTTTAGTATGAACAGTTACAAGTGTCTTAACTTTAATACGGAATACACATAATTCGATATCAAAGTTGTATAAAGAAAATTTTGAGATCAAAGTTTATTCCTCTTAATTATTGCTTGGTACAATAAGGTATGAGACCAATTTCTAATTATGCTTCTAAGTTTGAGCAATTTTATTGGTGTACATATTTTTTTAAACTTGAGAAGCATATAATTTCATGATTTATAAGAGAATTAAGTGCTTATATTCACATTCAAATGCCTTTATACATTATTATACTTTATAGCATGCAATTCTTTTAACCACGCAAATTAAGTTGCAATTTCAAAGACAATCTGAAGCATTTGATAAATGACTTAACAAAATTGCATATTCATTCAAGAAATTGCATGTCGCTAAAATAATGACTAAAGTTGTGCCAACTAGTACACCAATTCTTAAGGAAGAAGACTCGCTTGTGAAGACAAAAGATGAGTTACAACTTATCATAAATTCTTGTGTTGTAACTAATGTATGATTGGCAAAGCCATTGATTTTTTAAGACAATATGATTGAAATGGCTTTTTCTATTCCTATTGAAAATAAGAAGGTTGTTCTTAAAGAAAATCTAGATATAAAAATAAAGTCAATTAGCAAAAATATTAAATAAGATTTGGCAGAAGATTTGAGAGGGTAGGAAATTGTTCGCTCTTATGAGGCTTCATCTTTTTGAAAAGGTCACTAACAAATTCAAGAAAAAGATAAATTATGGTGATTGAGTTTCGAGAAAAATTAATGAGAATATTACCAATTCGATCTAAAGAGTCATTACTTTTCCACTTCAAGTTTTATCTTCTAGACAAACTCGAAGATGAGTTTTTGTTAGCAGTTGGAGAATATAAAGGACGATTTTAGAAGATTTTAGGATTTTAATTATTTTAGGTCCTTTTTATTTTCTATTTTAATTAAAGTCAATCATAGTATGTGTTTGGTATTTTATTTCCAATATAATTGCATTTTAGTTTTTCTTTTAAATTAACTTACGGAAGTAAGTTTACGCTATTATAAATAGAAAAGTATTATTATTATTTCAATAGAAACTATTTTGATTAATAAAATCTATTTTGTATTCCCCTAATGGATTCATTATCCTTATCTTTAACCTCATGCTGTTGAGTGCTATTGTAAAAATCTTATAATGTTAAATCATTTACATTAAAATGATATCTCCTTCATCATGAAGGCAGATTCATTTACTAATGATTCACATTTTATAACTAGCATATTGAACTTAGACCCATGTACTTGCATCTTTTGGTCAAGTGGATGCATTTTATTTTACAGTTGTTCCACTTCCACTACCCCGCTGCATTAGTCCTTTTCCTTTATTCATTTCTAGAAGACTAGAGAGATCATCCCCAACAAGAAGTCCTTAAATGTTTTAAGCAAGACAATGGCTTGATTAAAATTTTACCAAAACATTTTGGCACCGTCTTGCTGGATCAAGCAAAAATTTTATCATTTAATTACTTTCTCTATACAAATTAGACTTTCTTCTCTATAAAAAGCTCATATTTCTTCAAAAAGAAACTTTCCTTTTTAAGAATGAACCAATCTTTCTTTTAAACAAAAAAAAAAAAACCTTTCTCTACAAAAGTTCCACTTTTACACCAAACACACACACACCTTTCTTAAAAAATATGTGACCTTTTTTCACAAAAACTTGACCTTCTCCACAAAGAGGTAATCTTTCTTCACAAAGATGTCACATTTCTTTACAAAGTTTTTACCTTCGATCACTAATTACCTAAAATTCTCTAAAAACAAAGAAGTCTACTTAACTTTAAAAAGAGTCACTTTTCACTTTTAAACACCGTAAAAAAAGAGGTCAACAAAAGAAGACCATTGAAAGAGATGAAAAGAAGCTCAATGACCTTAAAATCATACAAAGGCAACTAAGGGCAAAGGTTTGACAAAACCTAGTCATTGCCAAAATAATGTCATATTGAAGAACTCCCTAATAAATGGATATGAGAGGAATTTTCCAATAGAGACAGCTCCAGAGTGAGAAGAACTCCCTATCAAACGGATCGCTATGAAATGAGAAAAACTCTTTGACAAAATGATCATCTTAGAATAAGAACTATTTTACAAAGGGAAATCCCAAAATATGAGGGGCACACAAAAATTCTCAAGCATCTAATACAACAATGTTTCGTAATTCTTCAAATTAAGGACAAATAAAGAAATAATTTCAAATAACCAAAATAAATAATCCCCTTCTCATTCTCATATCCAATATTTAGTTATGTATATTTTAAAAAGAAAAGAAAATAAAATCAATAGGAAAAAAAATTGAAATTCTAGCATAGAAGAGCAAAAAATAAAAAGATTATAAGAAGGGCAAAAGGGCCTGCCCAATCTAGTCCTATGACTAGGACAACAAAATGCCTTACTCTCCCTTCTTTGTTCCTTCAAAGTTCAACTAGCCTTTTACAAAGAAAAGCCTTTGAAAGTTTATCCTCACCAACTCCATCAGCATCACCGATTTGTCGGCTCAATTCAACCATAGCCCATTCTCAACAAGCAGGCCCAGTTCAAAGTGCACACGTTTAAATGGCTATATGAACCAAGCTAAAATCTTTTAATGCATTTTCATTGATCTATTATTTTTTTTTAAATGATTTCTTTAAGTTGGCAAAAATTGACATGATTCAATTTCTCATTTTTATCTTGCACAATCTTTAACAACATTTTACGTTTAGGTAAAACTACAAATTGTTAATTTTTTTTTTCTATTAGAGTCTTTTGGGGTAACACATGAGACTTTGAGTAAAATTGAATATTGTGTACACAAAAATTTAATTTACATTTATGCGTTATTTCGTTAAAAAAAAAATAAACATCATTTTTATGATTATAAATATCGGTAAACAAATTAATGGAAAAAAAAAACCTTTTCAAAGTTTGATGGATGGTTTGGTCTAGTCCTAACCAATTTGCTTTGTTAATGACAAAATAGTCAATTGACATTTGATAATGGTACAAAAGCAAAAAAAGTACCCAGCCTTTTTCTGGCTTTTAGAATTTTTTTGTTTTGTTTTAATTATAATGATGATTTTTTGGCAATTAATTAACTTTGTCACCTTCCTAGGATTTACATTAAACAAGACAACGCTTAATGGAAATTATTCGCTCACCGCATACAAACATGATTACTCTAATCCTACACATTAAATAAATTATAAACTTTTAAAAATATACAAACATAATTTATTTCATTTTCATTTACATTATTTCATTACATCAAAATTTTTAGAAGGGATGTTGCTTTTATTATGAAGCGCGACCTCATGAATATATAGGTGCACATATTGCACAAGAAGACTCAAGGTCTCGCTGTCTAAGATCCCATCTTTATATTAGGTCAAGTCAAACCCTACAAATTTACTTACTTTGTTACCAATAATTACTTTTTATTCAATAACTTATAAAGCTCCACGTTGATTTGATTTTGATAAATTGTCAAGTATTTATTTGCTAAAATTAAAAAGTCTATCTTCACATTACTAACTTTCCTTCTAAAGTTATTATTGTTGTTGACTTATTATTATTATTATTATTAGCGTTAAGGAATTAACCCCTTACAATGGAATATATACTTTTTGGTGATGGAAGAGTTTTGAAATACAAATGAAGTTCAAATTACACTCATATATATAGTTGAAAAATTAAAGAATATAATTTTCAAACAGACTACTCTGTTAAAAAAAAAAGACATTTGTTTATTTGTCATTTATTAAAAGAAGTCTTGATTTTTTTGGAATGAATTTCTAAATTATTTCATTTTATGTTAAATATTAAAAGACCTAATACAACACTAGTGTTCTTAATTATCAATTACCAATACAACAGCGGTCATTAACCTCCAAATTGAAGGTTAAAAACAAAAACCAACGAGACTTAACATGTAACTGAATTAAATATTCGTAGAAGAGTTTTGCCACTTTAATTGTCCTACCATCTGGATTAATCGGAGTCTAATGTGATCGTCATTACTAATGGCTTAATACTTAAAAAAAAAAAATTAATTTCAAACAACCCAAAGAAAAAAAAAACCCTTTTTATTCCCATATCCAATATTTAATTATATGTTATTATTTAAAAAGGAAAATAAAATCAATTAAAAAGAAAAAGAAAGAAATTAAAGTATAGAAGAGCAAACTAAAAAGACTCTAAGAAGGGCAAAATGGCCTGCCCAATCGAGTCCTGTGACTGGGAACAACAAAATGCCTTATCCTCCCTTCTTGTTCCTTCAAATACCCTTCACAAAGAAAAGCCTTTGAAAATTTGTCCTCGACAACTCTATCAACATCATGCACAAACACATCAGTCTCACCACTCTCCCTATTCCTAGCCATCAACCCCGCCGTGTATATCGCCGTCATCCTCCCAGGCGCCACCTCGTGGTACCCCGTCGGCGCATCCACCATTATCAAGTCCCACTCAACGTCGTACACGTCGGCGGGGAACCCCTTCAAGGCGAGCCGACACTTTGAGAATCTTGGATCACTCACCACTCTGCATTCCTCGTCACTTGCCCCCGCATTCATTAACTCGTCGGCTTCGTTAACCTTGGTGTCGTACTCGACGTGGTAGGACTCTAGGGTTGGGAATTTCTCCTTGATCTGGCTGATCCACGACTTGTCTTCTTCAAGAAAGACTGTGCGGCCCCCATGGTTGAGGGATGACCACATCAAGCTATCGTGGCCGAGGCCGAAGACTAGGAAGTTACACGGTGACTTTTGGGCTAGGACTCTTAGGGACACTGAGATTTCTTTAAAGGTTTGTTGTGGGGTTATGTTTGTGGTTGCGTAATGGACGAGGGCATTGGCTAATGAAGGTGGGGTTTTGGTGCAAGTTTCTGGGAGGGATGATGAAAGAGTTGATGCTGTTGTTGGGCAGTTAGTATTTGGGTTATTATTTGTTTCTGCGTGTTCTTTGATTTGAATGTTATCATCTAGGGTTTCTGTTGAGTTGGTGGATAAAGGGTTTTGTAATTGTGAAGAAGATGAAGATGAAGAGAAGGTTGATTTTGCGATGAAAAGGAGCAGCAAAAGGAAGAAAGCACATAAGAGAATGAGCTTGATGTTAATTGGAGATTGAGGTTTGGGCCTCATATTGTGAGATTATTTCCTAGAAAGAGTGTGTGATTGAGGGAGGAGAAATGATTTTGATTTGAGATTTATGTTCAGTTGAAGAAGAAGAAAAAAGAATTGAGGAATTGAAGATGAAGCTAGAAATTTTGTCAATTTGTTTGAGTCACTTTTGCTTGAAGAAACGGACATAAGTGGAAGAGAGTGTGAGATTTGATGAGCTGCGGCAGGTGAGAAACGAGAGTTAGTGTGGAGGGTGAGAGATGATCTCATGGGGTTATCTTCATGATAAGGTACCATGCACCCCTAAATAGTAGTCATGATCAAAATCCAAACAAAATCTCAGTGTTTATCTAACCAAGGTTTGTGACCTACGATCATCTAAATGGTTAATCAAAAATAAAGAAGTAACTTAAAAAGGAAGAATTAAAATAAGACCGTGAAGGAAAATGATTGTCTCTTTTTTTTTTTTTGAAGTTTTTTAAATTGTTAGTCTTGAAAATGAAGGAAAAAGAAGAAAAAGTGTTATAGACTTGATGGGGACAAGTAATCTACCAAGTTAAAGATGTTTGGTAGATCTGCTGGTTTAGTTGACCAATTATAATAATAATTATTTTATTATCTATTTTCTTACATGGAATAGATGTGAAGTAGTTGTATTATACGGTAGGTTAATGATGTTATTTTTAAAAAACAATGTTTGGATTGGTGAGTTTTCTAATGCAATGATATGTTAAATTTATTTATGATTTTTTTAAAAGAAAATTTATTTAGACAAGTTATTACTAACTAATTAATTAAACTAATATTTGTTATAAAATTATGTTTGATAATACATATACATCGTGACTACTACGCGGTCATGTGCTTGTCACCTACTCTATGGGGACCTTGACAAACTGACAATTGAACAATGTCGGGCAGCTCGGGCTTTAGGGCCCTTCAAAATTACTGTTTGGTCTCTTTAAAATTTTCTGTTATCATTTATGATCCTCATAATTTAGACCCATTTTCTCATCATACGATAAAATTTTATTGATTTTTGGTTTTTTTTTAGTTATTTAACAATATTCATGTTATGATAAATAATATTCAATTAAGAGTGTTAAAACGAATAAATAAATGGAATTTATATTGAATTGTAAATAAACTAAATTAAAATTTGATGATTTGATTTTGATTAATTTATTAAGATTCAAAGTAGATATATTTATTAAACAAATATTCGTTTAATTCATTTACATTACAAAACTAAATGAATTGGATTGAATTTAGATTTTTTTATTATTCAGCTAATTTGTTCGTGGAATTATAACTTATAATGATGAACCTATTTTCTAAATTTTTTGATTTTGTACATAAAAATTTAATGATAAAGAAGTACTTTAATCAAAGGAATAATAAATAAATAAAATTATATTTAATTTATTTATGAATTATATATTAAATTAATTTTAAATGAATAAATGAATCAGTGACCTTAAACTCATATTTGATTTGTTTATTAAATAAATAATTAAATTCATCAATTTATTAAATAAATACATATTTTCAAATCCAAATCCATTTAATTTGACTTGAATTAAGTCAAATAAATAAATTTTGACCCAAATTACCACTATCATGCTCGATATATCATGGTCGAACCTCTTCTAAATACTAATTTTAATTTCGGTCGGCTTTGTTGGAAAAATTTGATAACTGGATTTCAACTGAGTCAATAAACTTTGATTAATCTAGTCAGGTATCCACAGAGTTTCGAACAATCATGTAACTATACACAAGAAATTAAAAACAAGTGTTTGTACGACAGCATTTCCCTGTACTAAACTAAAGTGCTCTTTTTAAAAAGTATTGAATAGTTGAAAGGGACAGAAGTGGTTAGAACTTCGCTGTTTCTGTTACTTCTTAAAAGCCGGGAACATAATAATTATAAACATCAGGTGTGTCTAGTAGATTTTTAACAAGTGTTTGGCTTTTTTTCTTGAATCATTAAATAAAGAATCTCGAGGCAAAATTTATTGAACGTTATAATTTTTTTTTTTTAACGTGGGACAGTGGTTTAAAATTTTAATTAATATTTATAAATTTAAATATTATTAAAATTAATACATATTAATTTTTATAAATTATTATCAGATTTTAATTTTTATTAATATTTTAAAAATATTTATTCTATTTATATTTAATAAAAAATTTATCTCTTATTTAATTATAATATAACTTAAAAAAATTAAATTTTTTATAATATTTTTATAAAAGTTAAATACTTACTCTTTTATAAGAGAGAGGCTACTCTAACAAGAGACACAGGCTGAGTGGCTTGAACATTACAACTTACAAAAGCAATGTTGTTTTCATCGAGTTGATAAAAATACATTTGTTTTGCGTTTACTTAGGTTTGCTCACGTGACATGGGCACTGTTACTAGTGCGCCAAATTTTTCTGTTATTATACGAGCCGTATAAAACTTAATCACACTTGACAAGATGTTAAATTAATCACCTCAGTAACTAATTATGTTGAGTTGATTCAGTCAAACATATAAAATTCTTTCTTTATTTTATTGGGTTTTAGTGCATAGAGTCATTTTTTTTTTAATTATTAAGAGTTGCCATTATAGAAATTTGTGTAGAGAGAATATATGGTCAAGTTTTGTAGTGGGCAAGTAAGATGGTTTAAATTGATTTGTCATTGCATTAGGATTGATTTGTAATTGTATTTAGATTGATTGTTGGGCAAATCAGTTTGGCAAGATTTATTTGTTATTGCATTTTTTACAGTGTTAGGAGTTGATTGAGATGGCTTAATGTTGGAAATAGGATCATGATCACTATAACTGGAGCTTGTTTTATGCCATTATAGTTTTGGTTTTTCAGTAAATTGGATATATTGCTTCCTATGTAAAACCAGTAATGTGTAGGGTGTGTTAGTCTTTTTAAATGCATGTTTTGCATCTAATTCAGTTCAAAATTTGTACAAATTTTCATCTTAGTTTACTAAATTAAATAAGCATTTCGTAATTGCTGAACTGAGACCATGTTTTACTAAACTAGAAATCGCCCCCACGAGCTTTCTAATAAGGATTGCATAATTTTAACTGCATGACAGATAGGGGTGGGTAAATTCGGGTTAGGGTCGGGTTCGGTTCGATCCGATCGGATTTCGGATTAATCGGGTTGGGAAAAATTTAACCCGAATTCAACCTGAACATGTAATCGGATCGGATCGGGTGGTTATTTTATGTTTGTGAGTATTTTTTTTTCTTTGAATTTTCGGATCGGATCGGACTGGCAAAATTTAACCCGATCGGGTAACAAGCTTCGTCCGAATTCGATCAGATCTCGAATTTTTTAAATCGGGTCGGGTCGGATCGGGTTAAATGCCCACCCCTAGACTAGAAGTTGTATATTACTATTTACTTTAAAGCCTAATAAGAATTTTATCATTTCTTCTTGGGAAATTTACACAAATAACCTTTCTCGTTTTCTATTTTTCATTAATAACCTTTCTATATTTTTCATATCACAATTAGCCAATCTCCAATTTTTCAGACATCAACATACCCTTCGTCAAAATTTCCGCAACAGTTACACTTCTGAGAAGACGATCGAAATGCAGAACCGGAGACATCGAGGTAACTTTTCCGTAATTTTTTCTTTTTAAACAAACTCGGACAGTCGCGGCGATCATCGGCAGCAGTGCCGGCGACAGCACGCGGATGGTCGCCATGGCACCGAAGCGATGCGATGGCCGGCCATCGCGGCAGATTGGTCGCGATGGCGGCGACCATCGCGACGGTTACGGTGCGATGGCGGCGACCATCGCATCGCTTCGGTGCGATGGCCGCCATCGCATCAGATTTGGTGCGATGGCTGCCGCCATCGCACGCGTTCGGTGCGACGGTCGATGCCGTCGCACCGGTCGATGGTCGTCGCATCAAATCGCGCGATGCAGTGCGATTCCGTAATTCCGGATTCGGAATTTGGTGCGACGGTAGCACTGTCGCTTATTTTTTGTGCGACACGTGTGCTCGTCGCACTGTAATATTTTCCGAAATTTTACGAAAGAATTTTTTTTAATTTGTAAATTATATAATTTTAATTTATAATGTTATATTTATAATGTAAATATGGCAGATTCTACGTATGTACTCGGCATGATGCGGATACCTTATGCTTGCTCATTTTCCGGACGTATTACAAGTATGTGTAAGTTAGATACAATCGTAAAAGCTATTGAGGGTAAGTTAACAAAGCGACAGTTGCAATTATTCAAAAGGATATATTTGGCCATTTCTTAGAGTGTCAAGCTTTCCATTCGAGTGGTGTGATTATGCATAATTTGTTGCTAAGACAAGTGGCCTGTAATGAGACGGATCAATTGTGGTTTGAAATTGGTGAGCATTTGATACGCTTATCAATTGGAGAGTGGTGTTTAGTTACGGGACTTTGTTGGGGTGAAGACAAGTGTACCAAAATGATAAAAAAGAATCATAGGTCGCTTAATACGTATTTTGATGGTCCGTTTCGCAATTTAAATCTCGACGAGTTCGACGTAAAGGTTTAGTAACTTAGACTTGACGCTATGGACGACATTGATGCAGATAAAATTGCACTCTTTTATTTTGCAGACGAGTTCTAAATGGAAGAAAAGTTCATAGTCGGATAAACTTTTCATTGCTTAACGAGGTGGATGACATTGATCACTTTCGAAACCGTCCATGGGGTCGTTTGTCATGGGAAGCGATATACTGACGGTCTTGAATTTTGCTTTGATATTACCTTTCACATGGTAAAAACAAATGCCATGAGCAGCGATAACTGAATACTTTAAAACGGCTCTCTCGATGGAAATGCATCGATCGGAGATAAATACTAAGTCCGGCATATCACCAATCACTCCATGTAACTTCATCATAAACCATTCCCAAGCATCATTATTCTCTGAATCCAAAACTCCAATGGCTAACTGAATACAATTGATTGTTTCCATCTAAGCAGGTTGCAACAAACATACTTCCCGATATAGACCCTTTAGATGAGTACCATCTACCGCAATCACTCGGTCTAATAAACTGCTTAAAACCCTTAATGGAAGATCCAAGAGCTACAAAGTAGTATAAGAAATTACCATCCGCATCTTGTTCAAGGTGAGTAATCGCACCTTCATTCGAGGCCTTCAAAACATGAGAATATTTGGGTAGTAAGTTATATGACTCGCAGGATTCCTCTAATAATTTCTAGACCAACTTCTCCGGCCCGATATGCTTGTCGATATGTTAAATGGACACCATATTCCTCGCCGCATGTCTACTCCGATATCATTTGGTGTGTATATCCTTTTTCTTGAATATATTTTTCAGCAATAATATGACCAACAACCCCGCTCTTTACTTGGTGACTACCGTCCAATAATACTTCATTATGACATGTATGTACATTATCAATTCTCCGAACTACCCAATAAACATTTTCCTCGCTCAAGGTCTCGTTGCTCGAATACGCCATTTACATGATTCCAAGAACAATGGGCCTCAAAACGTGTAGTCATGGACCTTGCAATCTTAAAATCAAACTTATTCGAAGGGCAAATTTACGCAGCTCCAATATTAACTCATTCTTCTTGGAGAACAACTTACCCACACTAATATCATCCCAATTACAACTTCTAATAAAATCCGGAGCAATCAAGTTTGATGGCATAACCGAGCAAGACTTATAAGAGGGTCAACAACCGTCATCATCGAACGGTCCATCGGAGCAAGAGATCGATCGTTCCCACTATTAGCAGCAATATCATCCTCACGCTCGTTCTCATTGTTGAAGGAATATCAATAAGATCAACACCCTATCATTAACACGAACATCATCAATAGTGTCATTATTGTCGTGGACCTGAGAGTAATATCGCTGCAACGATGTTGTCCTCGGTAATACCTCTTCTTCAACATCCGGGACGTAGACCGATTCTACAAGTGCCTCAACATCTTCAACATCTTGGGTTGGAACTCTAGGAGATGTGGTAACAAATATAGGAATACATCCAATGTTGGCCACATCGTAGGCTAAATGTAATACAACCTTCACCATTTCATCATTACATATGTCCATGGGTAGTGAACATGCATGATAGGTTGTGTTATTAGACTTCAATGTTGTCTTCAATGTGATATTATATTCACTAGGATTTATCTCAGTAAAATCTCGTATATTCTTGATAAAACCGAACAAACAAACAATCTTTTCCAACCAAAAATGTCAGTATTCTTAGCATTCACATAATCCATCCGACCATCCGCCAATGTCTCCCACCAACCATTATAACAGTAGTTCAAGTACAACTAAGTCCATTAATCCCGACATGATTGAAGAAAATAATTTTATTATATCGTTAAAAATATAATTACTAAAAATAAAAATAAAATATATTAAAAGTGAGATGCAGACTTGTCGCACTGGACTTGAGTGCGACAGGAAGCCTGTCGCACTCAAGCTAGTGTGAGACAGGCCGCCTCACCAACCCAGTGAGACAGTGGTGCCTATCTCACCAGCCTCAGTGAGATAGGCGCTCGTCTCACCGAGTTTGGTGAGACAGCACTGCCTCTGCCATCAACTCGCTAGACAATCCCAAAATATAAACCCTAGCTCGCAAACGATGCACATAAATTCATAACACTTATATAAATATTTAATACAATTATATTACCTTACACAGAAGAAGCTCTGATCTTCAGAACGGTGTTTAGTTTGTAAGAACGGTGTTTAGTTTGCAAGAACGGTGAGGGAACGGGTTGGCTGCAAGGCTGTTGCAGGAACGAAGTTTGAAGTTTTAAATTTATAGTTATGTAATAAAATTTAAATATGGAGGGTAATTAAGGAAATGTAAGTTTTTATTGGCTATTTATGATAAGAAAAATATAGAAAGGTTATTAACGAAAAATAGAAAATGAGAAAGGCTATTTTTGTAAATTTCCCTTTCTTCTTCTTACCTTGTTTTCAATTTGTAACTCCATTCTTATGTACTGTTTATACTTGAAAAATGACATTATGTGTTATGTGTATTCGTTATGTGTTGTAATGGCTTACGTTGACAATCATTATGTGCTGTTGTTTATATTTATACAGAATGTGTTCAATCATTATGTCTTCTAGCACAAGCGAAATTTAAACACAAGTGAAAGCTTGTAAAAAATGCTGCAACAGTAATAACGTCTTATGAACTTCACATACAAAAGAAATTTCGAATCGTAAGTTTTGGAAGTGTAAAGGATGTGGACTTTTGAATGGGATGATGATCGGAAGAGCAATGAATCTAATGACTTTATAGGGATGGAAGATTGGAATCTGAACCAGAATAAAATTGACATTTTATTAGGAGAAGTCCGCAAGTTAGTGCATCAAATGGAATGCTTGTCCCTTAAATTTCAATTGTTTGAGAAAGAACTTCAACAAAGACGACAACGTGAAGATCCAAGTCTTATTGTAAAATGTGTCCAACAAATAATTATAATTAGTTTAATATGTAGTATATTTAAGTTGTATAATTAGCTAATGTATCGTTATCCTTTCTTTTTTGTGAACTGTATTATAATTAGCTACTGTATCGTTATCCTTTCTTTTTTGTGAACTGTATCATAAATGCTTCAGTACATGTAAATTGTTATTCGCAACAGTAATGTTAACCGTTAACATATGGATTTTTATAATTATGATTTTAATGATAACAAATATATTTTTAAATTGATTAACCTTGAAGATCTTATAATATTTTTTTTAGAATATTTTTTAAAGAATAATTGAAAACTTTGAAATCCTCTAATATTATTTAAAACTCTAAAAAGAACTTATTTTAAAATGTATAAAATAATTTTTGGGCTTTAAAATAGTTTTGAAAAGAATTAGAGCAAAACTATAATTTTAAGAAGGTTGAACTATAGCAAAACTATTTGACACTATAGTTTAACGGCTAGCCGATAACAAATTTAGCATGTCACTGATAAAGTCCAGAGAGTGACATATTTTATTCAAAAATAACGGCGAATCAACAATAAAGTTATCTGATTATCAATGAAGTCCAGAGAGCAATATATCTTGTTTAAATATAAACCGACAACAAGTTAGCGGGTAAATGATATTGATAGACTGAAACCAAATAACTGATATTGATATATTGAAACCAAATAATTGATACTAAATAAAACTACCAATATGCCATTAAAGAAAAAATATATTATTAAAGGAATAAATCCATGTATCAAATCCACAAGCTCACATATTATAGTCAAAGGCTTAAATCTAAATATTAATGATAATAAAACAAACATCTGCATTCTTTATTCTTAAAGTACAGATACAATGCTATTCAACGAAATAAATCACTTCAATACTTCGTATTAACTCCATATTTATTATCTTGCTAAAAGAGTAGCTGTTGAAAATGTCCATGCGGCTGGAGTTGTGGTTGCTATTATGAAAAATTAAATATATTGTTATAATAAAGGAAAATAAAATACATAAGATGAACAAATACAAAATTTATCACCATTTACTGTGCAAGAATTTTATGTAGCGGTTGGATAAACATTATCCCCAACTGTATGATGCAAGTTCATAAGACCCTAAAACAAAGATACATTAATGGAACTTTAATAAAACAATAATATCCTCTAATTCATATACATAGAGTGAAAAACTTACATTATAACAGTCCATAATTCCATATGGGTACATAATCCTATCAACACAACTTCCTTCAAAATTTTGAGGTGTCTATAGAACAGGAGGTTCGTTATATTAGAAAAATATCTATGACTTTGGATACGAATTAAGTGTATATATACGAATTTGATAAAACCTATCGTAACAACATTATTCTCGTGTGTTAGGATCACATTCGCCACTTGATCGTTTACCTGTCCATCCTGCAAAGTCAACAAAACATACATTTGAACATAGTTTAAGTAAGAAATTATTTTACTTCAATTAACATTAAAACTAACCTCTACATTGAAATATACGGAATTCATTTTAGATTTTAGAAATTTGTTAGACTTCTTTCTTTGACAAGGTGGACGATCTTTGCGACGCTTGGGTACTGGATCATGTACTATTTTTATTCCCACGCTGTAGTTGTAACTTCCTTGGCCTGTAAGAACAAGTGCTTCGTTACCCCCGGAAGGAATTGTCTTTGGAAGATCTTTCCGTACATTTTCAATCCAATTCAAAACAAGATCGGAGCTTTCAACCTTTGGTGCAGCTATGTTTGCAACCTCTGTAAAAGTAGCACACATTTGCTCATATCGATTTTGTTCATCTATTCAACTATGCAACTTATAATTCGTTTTCACCTTACAATGGCATCTCCACACATCTTTTCTCCATCTTCATATGATGTACTTTTCTAGAAGAACTACCATGTCATTGCATATCATGATTGTAATGGCATGCCTGCAAATAATTCCTCAAAACTGGAAAATTGAACAACTACAACTGATTTCACCATTTTCTTTATCAAAATGTACTTCAAAGAAAGTTCTTACCTTCTCCAACTTTAACATCCTCTCTAATTATATATTCAGAACCCATAGAATTGATAAATTTGCAATGCATCTTTCCAACTAATTTTTGTTGAAATTCTTAAAACTTCGAAATAGTGTACACATCTTGAATTTGCTTCTCCATCATATAAGATGTTACATATAGGATTTGTAGGGAAAGATACGTGGCATCTTCGTCAAGTTCTTTATGACATTAATGCATTACTGTATTTTTCACAAACTGCTTCAAAGTAGTCTTTGAATTAACGTAACCATCAAAAAATGCATTCATACTCTCACTACGTTGAGTAATTGACATTCTTACCCAAAAATTATTCTTTAGATAACAAGGTATCCAATGGTGCTTCTCATTGTATAAGTCATGTAGCCATTTATTACCCCCAAAATCATATTCTACAATCATGTGGTGCCAAGTTTCCTCAAATTTTGCAAGGCTTTGTGAATCATAAACATCGTAATGCAACATATTGCTAATGTCACGATATTTCGTATAACCCCCTATCTACTCTGGAATCTTCTTCAGAATATACCATAAACACCACCGATGTCGAGTATTGAGGAAAACATTCTCAATTACAACTTTCATTGCCTTGTCTTGGTATGTAATGATTCCAATGGGAGCCAAGTTAGACATACAGGATAGCCACGTCTGAAATAACCACAAGCAAACAAAATAGAATGTCTCAATGTCTTCGTGGGAAATTAATCCACAACCAAACAAAATAGAATACCTATGATGATTAACTCCTATAAATAGAGCGAAAATATGTCATATTTGTTTATAAGATACGTGGTGTCAAATGTAACAACGTCTCCAAACTCTTTATATGCTTCTCTATTCCTTGGCTCAGCCCAAAAAATATTTTTTAATCGTCCCTCATCATCTACTTGCATACTAAAGTAAAACCTATTGTCTTCTGCTTTCATTTTCATAAAATAGTTTTGAAGCACAGCATCATTTCCATCTCCAAGCAGTACTCTTTTTCTTTTTGAAAATGATTCCTAAATCTCTTTCTATTAATGTCACATTTTCATTACCACCAACCTCAATAACGAGTGATTAATAATTTTTGGACAATTTGATTCCTGCCTGATCATTTACATCAAGCTTTTTTTCTTTTTTGCATATGTACTGAGGCTAAGATTGCACCGAAAAATTCTAGACTTGGTTGGAGTTAACAAGGCATGATTGTGTTCAAGATATAAGCTCCGAATTATCCACTTTCCATGTTCTCCTAAAACACCTTCCAATTTAGCATTGTAGCATGTTTTTGCATTAGGTTGGGGCCTTAAAATATTAGTTGATTTGCTTCTAGACTCACCGTTTCGCCCACAAGCAAAAGTCACATGTTTGAGTATCTTGTTATTCTCCTTTCTAAAACTTCTCTGCATAACAAGAAATCCTTTTCTTTTACCATACTCTTTATAGTGAATGAACATTTTAGTATCACTATCAAATCACATCCCAATCATCATTCTCCTCAATTTTCTCTAACTCTTCAACTTTAGTGGTCTTTTCCATATTCTTTATTTATGCAAAATTAAAATAATTCATATTAACAAAATTGAAATAACAAAATGAAAATAATTCATATCAACAAAATTGAAATAACAAAATGAAAATAATTCATAGCAACAAAACTTATTTCAAAAACAAAATTGAAATAAAAAAATTGAAACTAATCTATAAAATAATTTTTAAAAAACACAATGTGGTTGAACCAGTTCCAATTTTGAGATTATAAGCCTCCCAAATG
This sequence comes from Murraya koenigii, assembly GCA_025617385.1. Classification (NCBI taxonomy): domain Eukaryota; kingdom Viridiplantae; phylum Streptophyta; class Magnoliopsida; order Sapindales; family Rutaceae; genus Murraya; species Murraya koenigii. The sequence continues at coordinate 27,456,213 of CM046811.1, forward strand.
ACCAAGATACAGTCTAGGGATGGCAACTAAACCCGAATTTTTTGGGCCGGGTTCAACTCGTATTGGATTATATTTAATCCGGAATTCGAATAAAGAATTGAAGACCCGCATATGTCTAGGGCTAGATGCGGGTTTAGGTAAACCCATAATTCGGAACCCGGATCCTAACTTTTTATTTTTATATTAATTTTTTAAAATTATTTAATATATATATAAAGAAACCCTAGTTGCTTAATTGCGTTTCACGCTCACTACCGCCGCAGCCTCTATTTCCTCTCGGCTTCTCTGTTTGGCTTTTCTTCTCTAATTCTCTCATTCAAATGACATTAAATCATTAATCACCATCGTCATCAGTCATCACTTATTCACCTCACCAATCATCACCTCGTCAGTCATCATTTTTGAAGCTCAGTTGTGTTCATCACTTCATCATTTCATCTCGTCATCATCAGTTCATCACTAGCCTTTTCTGTTGGCTATCGTGGCCTTCTCTGTCGCGGTTGTGGTGAAACTTGAAAGCCAACTCATGCTGAATAGTGAGTTTCAACCATTTGCAATTTATGCTCTATTATGTTTTGATTTTATTATTTATAGTTTATTTTATTTTTGAATTATTTTTTTGTTGCTGTTAAATAGAAAATAAATGGAAGAAGTTGTTCATTATTTTGATATATATACTATGCTTTGCTTTAAATAGTGAGTTTCAGCTTCCTTATTTGCAATTTATGTTCTGTTATGCTTTAATTTAATATATTTGCTCTGTCATGCTTCTATTTTATTATTTATAGTTTTTTTTGTTGCTGTTAATAGAAGAGAAATGGAAGAAATTGTTAATTGATTTAATATTTATGCTCGATTTATCTGTTATGCGTAAAAATATGTATATTTATGCTTCCCTATTTGCAATTTATTCTCTGTTATGCTTTGATTTAATATATATGCTCTGTTATGCTTTCATTTTATTATTTATAGTTTATTTATTTTTGAATTATTTTTTGGTTGCTGTTAATAGAATAGAAAATGGAAGAAATTATCATTTGATTTAATATTTATGCTATGGTATGCTGCAAAATATGTAAAGTTTTTACTGTTAAAAATAGCATATAAAATGAAAGAAGTTCTTGGATTGGTTGTTAATTAGGAAAAGAAATAATCATGTTTTGACATAATCTTTGTAGGGTGACAAATTCATAATGGAAAATGAACAAAGAATCAATTTGGATGTCGCTGAAAAGAGTGATGAAAGTGTGTGTGTCAGGGTCAGAACAGAAGCAAAAAATAATGATGATACAGCTGTTGAATTAGAACTAGATTCAATAGCAGTAGTTCAGGGGAGTGGTTGTCGCCGTGGCCGTGGCCCTAAGGGTAACACTACTCCTATCACTTCACGAAAAAGAGGTGTTGGTGCTTGCAAAGGGAGCTCTTCGGGCAGAATAGTCTCTAATGCTTTGAATCATTTTAAAAAAGTCAAGTTGGGTGAGGAAGTTCAGGCGATTTGCAATTATTGTGGGTTAGTTATGCAAGGACATTATTCTAGGGAAACTAATCACTTGACAAATCATGTTAAACGTTGCCCTAGACAGTCATTCAAGAATGTACAGCAAATACACTTATCTTTTTCTTTTAAAGCTGATGGAACCACTACACTTGGTAATTGCAGTTCTGAATCAAAGTGGGATATGGCAATAATAAAGCTTTTTGTGGCTAGAATGATTATACTACATGAACTTCCCTTAGCATTTATTGAATATGTTGGATTTTACCACTTGTTGAAACTACTCCAACCTTCTATTGAGACTAATAGTAGAAACACCATCAAAGCTGAAATTTTGAAGCTTTATGATGTTGAAAAAAAGAAGACAATGAGTATTTTAGAAGCTTGTGAGAGTAGGATTGCAATTACTATAGATATGTGGACTGCCAATAACCAAAAGAAAGGTACATGATTATTACGACACATTATATTGATAGTTAATGGGCGCTGCTGAAGTCGTATTATGAGGTAATATTCTTGAATTTTATTTGATTCAAGCATTAATTAATGTACTACTTAATATTTTAACTATTTTTTAACTTTTTAGGTTTATATATGTTCCTGCTCCACATACTGGTGAGGTAATGTGTAATGAGCTGTATGATTGTTTGATGGATTGGAATATAGATAGAAAGTTATCCACTGTAACTGTTGATAATTGTACTGCAAATGATTCCATGATTGACTTGTTGTTGGGGAAATTTTCTACTAGTTCAATGATTATGGGTGGAAAATTCTTTCATATGCGTTGTTGTGCTCATATATTGAACTTGATAGTCAGGGATGGTTTATCTGTGATACAAAAAAGAGTTGAAAAAATTAAGGATAGTATTCATTACTGGACAGCAACACCTGCTAGAGTTGAAAATTTTGATAATGCAAAAAAACAATTAGGTATTAAGGAATCTAAGAACTTGGCACTTGATTGTAAAACTAGATGGAATTCCACTTATTTAATGCTTAGTACAGCTTTATTATAGAAAGATGTATTTGATCTTTTGAAGCAACGTGAGAGAAATTATACGTTTTTGCCTAGCTAGTTAGAGTGGAATTTGTCTAAACTTATGTGTGAGTATCTAAAAAGTTTTTACAAGTTGACAGAACTTTTTTCAAGGACACGATATCCAACATCTAATTTATTTTTTGCCAAGATTTGTAAAATTAAATTGTCAATGAATGCATGGTTGCAATCACCAATTGAGGCAATAAAAAATATGGCCATTAAGATGATTGCAAAGTATGACAAGTATTGAGATATTATTCATGGGGTTCTTGCAATAGGGACTATGTTAGATCCTAGGCATAAGATGTTACTGATTAACTTTTTATTTCCTAAAATATATGGAGAAAAAACTGAATCTGAAATTGAAAGGGTGCATAAATTATTTGTTGATTTAGTGCATGAATATGAAGTAAAGCATTCATCAAATTCAAGTAGGGGGGGTTAGTGGTTCTGTCAATTCTCAATCTGCTACAGTAGGGGATTCTATTATGTTGGACTTAGACTTAGATGAAATGGCTGATGAGTGGGCATCATTCAGAAATGAAAACACACAGAATAATCATTTCAAAACAAAATTAGAGCTTTATCTTGAGGAAAGTATTGTGCCTTCAACTAGTCAATTTGATATTTTGTCATGGTGGAAGAATAATCAAGGCAAATATCTTATACTTGCAAAGATTGCAAGAGATTTTTTGGCTATTCCTGTATCAACAGTTGCATTTGAGTCCGCTTTTAGTACTGGAGGTAGACAATTAAGCCTTCATCGTAGTAGATTTCATCCATCTACTATAGAGGCATTGGTGTGTACTCAAATTTGGTTTTGGCTTGAACAAAACTTAAAAGGTATGAAAATTAATTTATTAGAATCAAATAAATTTGTTATAATATTTATATTATCAATTTATCACTAATTGGTTGTCTTACTCATTATGTTATTTATGCATTTCTTTTAGATAGAATTCCAGTGGAAGCAATACTTTCAGCAGAACATTTGATTGATGAAAGTTTTATCAGTGAGCAACAATCAAATGAAGTATATTATTGAGCGTTTAGTCTTTAGTCTAATGGTTTGAAGTTTGAAACATTTATATTATGAATTTGTATCTCTAGATGTTTATAAATTTGTGAAATTTTGAATTTTAAATTCTATATTTGTATTTTTTTTTTTTTTAGAACTTGGATATGTCATGATTTGTATTTGATTATTTTCAGAACATGTATTATTTATCTTTTGAACAACAAACATAAGTTTTAGACTTCAAATTCCAGTCCAGTTTAAGTAATCCGAGTTCAAAACCTGGAATTCGGGAACCCGAATTTTTCAGGTTGAGCCCGACCGGACTCGGATTAAAAAATTAGGTTTAAATCCAGTGTCCGGTACATAAAATGCCATCCGGTTCAAGAACCGGAAAGACCAAACCCGAACCCAGACCCAGAAAGTATCATCCATAATACAGTCTCAACAAAATAGACCTTATGTTCAAGACTGAAATTTTTTGATAATTTTTTTTTTTGAAAAAATTTAAATTAATCCTCGAAATTTTTTGAAAAAAAAAAATCAAACTCAACTCAAAATTAGAACGGTGTATAGATAAATATATACTTGCATGCACTTAAAATGCAAACCTGTTATACCATACATACCACATCTAAAAAAATTTAAACTCTTGTATATGAACAAGAGTACAAGACAAACATGCTCTAATCATATATATATATATATAGATTAAGACATGTTATTTCACTATATTTCCAGCTATCGGGTCACAATGGACGTCAACTATCAAACTATACTTATCTTCACAAATGCAAGCTAAATTCATAACTAGCACAACCAAATTTCAAATAAATGAAGCTTTGTTACCTCCACGAATTGATTACGACAGTTGATGAAGCCAACAGAGCAAGTGAATTTTTCTCACCCAGCCGAGAGAATGAGACACGGTGAGAGAGAGCCACGGTCAAAGGCACCTTGAGGGAGAGTCGGAGGTTAGATCGTGTGAATTTGTTGTAATGAGTTGTAGATTTGGTGGGAGTTATAGGCAAAATGTGTGGATTTGGAGTGGAATTTGGTGGATTTGCTTCAGTGACTTCAGTCAATGTAGTTTACACGCGCATGTGAGGTGTGTGTGCGTTCAACAGTGGCAACAGTGGGCTGGTTATATTTTGATCAAAATGCACTGTTCGGTGCTTGATGTAGTGTTTAGTATAGTGTGAATATCGGAACTATGTTATTCATCTAGTACCAAGAGCAATATCATGCATGTGTGAAATGACTATGTTATTCATCTAGTACTAAGAGCAATATCGTGCAGGTGTGAAATGACTACGTGGCTTATGAAGCAAACCAAAAATGCCAGTCATTAGATGGGAACTGTTAATGTTGCAATTATTTTGTTTAAGGGAACAAGAAAATGTTGCTGCTTGTAATAAAAAAAATTACTGTAGAAGTAAGTAGTTAGCGAGGAACAATAAAATGTAGGTTATTTACAATTTTGTTGTTGCAATTGGCATAAAATGTAGATGAGTGTAGAGGCATATAAGGAGTAATCGAATTACTAAAACTGTAATGTTAATGAAAGAAAAAATTGTTATTGGAAAAAGGACAAGTTTTGAGCTATCTTTACAATAAATTTGTAAATAGAAACAAAAATAAGTTGAAACACTTACTTCGTGGATGTCTACGTGCCTCACTTGGTGGATATATTTTATAGGCCTTCCTCAATGTCTTGCATCGATAATCAGCATATCATTCGCCCATTATTTTGTTCAAATAGCGCAAAACATGCAATTGATGTAGGTCTATATCAAACCACTCCTGCATCAATGAATAAAAGCAAGTAAAAGATTATTCATATATGATTGTAACAAACATGTCGACTATAACATTGTTGTTAAGAAAGTTTGCATACAAGTAAACATTTGAATAAATCCACCCTCTCATCCCAAGGAATCTTCGACCATGACACTACGCTAAGTGGTGCACGGGTTCGGACAATTGTACCACAACTGCTAATCAATTCTTTACAATACGTTCCTTCTTGTTCCTCCGTAATTGGCGAGATAATGATAGCTATTCGACCCTTTAACCTTACCATAACCATTGTATTAAGACCCCGTGTAGGGCCTTCGGAACTTCGCACTTCTGGAGGTGAACCTATATAAAAGAAAAAAAAACCACAAAACAAAACATAACTATAATCACATACATATAATAATTAAGGAAATATTAACATAATCAATGCTGAGCTCAAATGACCAGTAGAAAATTAATCAATTAAATTAAGTTTCAACATTAATAATCTCAAAGTTGCTCTATGAAATAAAGATAAAAAATTAATCAATTATTGAATAAAATAAGTTAGATAGCCTATAGTTCAAGTTTATTACCTACACTACTTCGAACATCTTGTAAATCCTCCATAGTGTGAGGAGTTGTTTCATCACGCAAAGTTGGAGTACTATGTGCAGAAGAAGTAGACGGAATGGAACGTTTACGTAAACCTGGAGACATCTGTAAGACAAAATATGTTATTTCAAAATAAATTAGATTGTAATAACTCAGCAAAGAAAAGTAAAATAATCAGTAATTGCTATAAGCAAAATATTAATTCACCATTTAGATCAATTTACTAATTAGATTAATTCAATAATAAAAATAAGTATTAAATTATTTACCCTAAATACTTCAAGTTTGTTTCAGTCCAAATCAGAGTCATTTAAATCTTGTACAAGTTCACAATTTTCAGTAATTTCATCATCATCATCTTAAATCACTTCAACAAATTCATCATCATGTAGAGATTTTTGCACAAGTTGGGTATCAATTAAATCTGCAACAACATCATCCATACTAAATGATTGTTCATCAAAACTATCTTCTTGTGACATAGAAACAACATAACCATCCAAGTTAGTACATTGGTCTCCATCCTCTTCATATGCATCATGATCAATATTGTCATCATTCCCCTCATTTTTCTCTTGGATATCACACACACGTCTTTATGTGAAAAGACTGAAAATCCATCCCTTTGATCCCCACTATCAGGATTTCGCTCAGGTCGAGTAAATTTTGTTTCAATTTCATTGAGATACATTGAACAAAAAGTCAATGCCTCATTAACAATGTAAGCTTCTGCAATGGACCCCTCTGGACGAGCTTTATTCTTGACATATTTCTTATATTTACCTAAAGCTCTAGTAATAATCAAAGTTATATTGGTTAGATATAATTGAATACTACAATGACATACATGAAAATGAACAATTATAATAGAATAATTACCTTTCAATTGGATACATCCACCTAAAGACAACTGGACCACTATATTTTGCCTCTTTAGGCAAATGTACAACTAAGTGTATCATTATGTCAAAAAATGCTGGTGGAAAAATACGCTCGAACTTGCAAAGAAATAACAGTGAATATAAGTAGAAACAGAAAAAATAAATAAATAACAGTAGAAACAGCAGTAAATGGCAAAAAAAACAGCAGAATCAATAGCAAATAGCAGCATGAGAAATAACCCATCAAAAAATACACAAAAACAACATAAAAACACCAAATAACAAAGTTATCTAATAAAAAACAGTAGAAACAGCAACAAATAGCAGTGAATATAAGTAGAAACAGAAAAAAAAAAAGAAATAACAGTAGAAACAATGATAAATGTCAAAAAAACAGCAGAATCAGTAGCAAATAGCATCATGAGACAATAGCCCATAAAAAAATACACAAAACAGCATAAAACAACAAATAACAAAGTTATCTAATAAAAATAGCAAAATAGCAACAAATAGCGATGAATATAAGTAGAAATAGAAAAAAAGAAATAACGATGAAACAGTAAATGGCAAAAAAGCAATGAGAATCGAGTAGCAAATAGCAGCATGAGACAATAGCCCATAAAAAAATACACAAAAACAACATATAAACACCAAATAACAAAGTTATCTAATAAAAAACAGCAAAAACAGCAACAAATAACAGTGAATATAAGTATAAACATAAAAATAAAAGAAATAATAGTAGAAACAGCAGTAAATGGCAAAAAAAACAGCAGAATCAGTAGCCAATAGTAGCATGAGACAATAGCCCATCAAACCAATTTTTAGGGCAGATTGAATCAAGTTTTTCTCACAAACAAACAAATTTCTAGCCTAAAGCATGCATGCTATGATCAAATACAGAAACTAAGCATTTACTTGCAAATGATTCGTTGAAAGGACTAAAATCTTTAATAATAAGAGGACCTAATCAGTAACGATGATTCTTGGTTTCTAAGATTTAGTTCGCAGTTCATGGTCATGGCAGCTGGCTCGAATTAGATCAATGGGTCTGCGATTTGGGTGTTGCTTCACTGTTCGCTCATGATGGTAGTGGCCAATTCTATATGGAAAGCTAAAGGTAAGGAATTGGCGGCTTGCTAGGGTTTGGGTGGTGGTAGCTGTTTGATTGAGAGTGTGACGAGTATGGCCAGGGTTTGAGTGCTGTTTGTGAGAGTGAGCAGAGTGACGATCAGTGTCCTAGGGTTTGCGTGTCGTCTGTGAGAGAGATTAACGATGAGTATGGCGAGCTTTAGTTTCTAGGACTTTAGAAAATATTTTGTTTTGTTTAGATTTAGTTTAAACGCACCGTTTTGTTTTATATATTTTTTATTTTAAAAATTATTTCACAAACTAAACCCATTTTGGAAAAAAATAAAATATTATTTTTAAATTTGGTCAAATATGGTCAATATTAAATGTATATCATAAACTCTTAATAAACAAATATTCTATATAAGTATATCATTAATCGTTTAATAGACTAAAATTCTATCACGACTCTATTGTACCTACATGATAAGACGGTTTTTATCATAAAGTAATTATCATCTTTTATTAAATTCATAAAACCAATTGGTTTATAATAAATTATATTTTATAAAAATCTAATTTTATATAATTAAATTGAATTGATAATTTATAATTACATAAAATATAAGAATTATATTTTATAAAAAATCTTATCTGAAAATATATTTTATTTTAAGTTTAAATGATTTTAAAAAAAAATTAACCACATTATACTTGTTCATAAATTTAATTATATATTCTATAGACAATACGAGTTAATTTTAATTTCAACCTTTAAAATATATGCAATATTATATACTAGCTCATAATTTTCATCAAAATATATATAAGTATTCCATCTTTAAGCTAAATTGAACTACTTACCATTTAATTATTATATTGAAATTAAGAAGCGCGCGATCAAATGAGCAATGCATCACTTATAACTAAAAGTTTCCAAACACGAGTAGTCATAAGCCTTCCATTAAAGAATATTTATAAGTCTTAGAAAAAAAAAATGATAGTAATAATAAGTCAATTGACTTAAATTTACAAAAATTTATTAGTTTTTCCTAGGGTTTGTAAAATTCCCTGAATCTCGATCGGGATTTAAGATTTCAGCCTACTGAGGATGTGAAAAGAAAAAAATTTTTATTTCAAATTTACTCTTCGGGTCGAGATTTGGAACATTTGAAAATCCCAAATAAGATCAAATGAGCAATGTCACGAGATTTGATTTTATAGAAATATATGACAAGTCAACTTAAAGAGTTACATAAATAGTTTTTGCAATGAAAAGAGTTTCATTGCTAAATGCCATTTTAGCGAAAAAATATTTGTTGTCGCTAAATATTTTTTTTGTAATGATTTTTTTTGTTGCCAAAAACTGTTTTAGCAACTGAATTATTATCGTTGCTAAAAGTCTTTTCTGCGACGAATGTTTTTTCGTCGCCAAACATTGTTTTAACGACGAAAAGCATTTGGTCACTATAAGTTAGATTTTGCGATGAAAACTACCATCGCTGAAAATGGTTTTAGCGGCGAACAATATTTTGTCGCCATAAGTCAGATTTTACGACGAAAACTATCGTCATTAAACCCATTTTCAATGACAAACACCATTTGCTTGCTATATGTATTTAGCAATAAATAAAAATCGTCGCTAAATGGCTCAATTTCGTCACAAAATAGTTACTTTCAGCAACGAAAAGTTTCGTCACACAATATTGCATTTTTGTCGCTAAAGAAGTTGGCGCCAATATTTTTTTTTCTCGCTAAATTTTTTTGCGATGAAAATAATCATTTGTCACAAAATATCATTTTTAGCGACGAAATCTTCGTCGCTAAAAATAATAATTAAATATTATTATTTTTTCATTATTTTTAGCAACGAACAAAAATTTTTGTCGCTAAAAGAGGCTTTTAGCGACAAAAAAATATTCGTCGCTAAAAGTTTCGTCGCTAAAGACCAATATTCTTGTAGTGGAAATTAGTAACTATTTACAGTAAAATCTTAATAAATTAATAATTTGAATTAAATAAGAGGTTTTGTAGTGGACAAATTGCTAAATTAATAATTCAATAAACTTATAAAATAATAATTTTTTAGAAAAAAAATTATATTTTCCTATATGACCTAGTTACTATATAAATGAATAATTATCTAGTATAAAAAATTTATATGATATGTCTATATAACTTGTGTAAAATATGTTCTTAGCATTATTTTTTTCCTTTTTTAAGTTAGTTTAGACTTGAATCTTATCTTTGAATTTTCGTTATGCAAAAGAAATTATAGTTGATAATGACGTTCTGTGATAAAAAAATATTCAATCACAATACCATCTACTTCTTTATTTGAAATGGTTTGTATAGTAAAATTATCATCGTTCACGTGAAAAAGTAAAAATCGTACAGTGATCAGCTTACCATTAATATAAAGCAATTGACTATTAAAATTCTTCTTGAAAGAAAGTATTATTCAAATAAAACATAATGGATAACAATTCAAGGTAAATCGATATTGAATATTTTTGTGAATTTATAATTTAATCATTTATCGATTAATTGATATTCTTTAAATTTAATAAATTTCTTTTATGGTCTAAAACTATTAATTTATGGAAATTTTATTGTATTTATTACAAGAAACAATACAATTTATAACAATATCTTATTGCAATGGGATTAGCAAAATTTCTGGCAATTCTCTTTCCATAAATAACAGCCATTTGATTTTGATGACATTAACCATGTAAATGTTAACAACACATGCTTAAAAAAATAGTATTTTAATGAATAATCAAAGGAAAATTCAAAGAAGAAATTTAGAGAAAAAGAGCCGTGGATGTTGCCACGTTGGAAATGAGCATCCAGAAAATTACAATTTTGCTATCCTGTGACAATTTGCAAAAACATAAACCCATATACCGGTACGTTTAATATTTTGAATGAATGTATACGAAAATAATTAGATTAACACGCTAAAAAAACAATTTCACTGTGATCACTTCTAATCAGAACTCACAACTAAAAAAAGACAACTGCTTCAAAGTTCAAATTTTTCGTCTATGGCGGTCGATATTTTCAGAACTAGTCAAGCACTAGTCAAGCGTTACAGGAAAAATAAAAACTCAAAAAATCACAAAACCAATTATAAGCAACAGGTTCAAATGGTAGCCAAACACCACTTCGTTATTCATCGACAAATCCCAACCGTTAGATTAAAGTAATTAAAATCTAACGGCTGGGGAGGATAACGATAAAAAAGAGGGGTACGGGCGTAGCTGGATCCCCTCTTAATACAAAATAGTAATTAAAAAAAAAAATTTAGTTGAATGTAAATGAGTATTCGAAAATTGTAATCTATTATAGCAAAAATTATTTTTTCCAATTTCAGTGAATATAGGTCTTTTCTTGCTATAATTAATTGTTAGGAATTTCATTGTATGCATGCTGGTATTTCTATAATAGTATCAATTTGTATATTTGTATGTTGGCATCCTGACTGGACATATTATTGAGTATTCATGATTATTGTAATATACTGTGTAACACCTGACGAGGTGACAACAATCATTAAGACTTAAGAGGGAGACTGAACTAAATTTAAGAGATTACAAACTATTGAAACTTTACAAACACAAGATTACAAACCATTGAGACTATACTAGACGCGTATATTCTTATTTTACAATGATTATTTTGATATTAGGGATTGCTCCTACATTATGATGTTCATGGAGAAAACATATCATTATTAATGACTGAAATCTTTTCAAAAATAATATAAAAATATAAATTTTACTTTTATTAATTCATGAATACAAAAAGACTTTATTTATACATGTATTCTAAACCAAAAAAAAAATTCGACTACACCATTAACCACCATTTTCACAATAATAAAAAAAATTATATCGAAAAAAAAAAGAAAACAAATCTTGAAAATTAATATTTTTTTGACAAGACTAATGAAATGACTTTTTAAATGAAAGATTCTTTTATAGTAATATCTAAGAAATGAAGATAAAATACTTGAGTGAAAATTTTCCTTTAAAAAGATTGAAGAAAGGGCTTTCATATTAAAAAAATTCTTTGATCAAAACAATTTACTTACAGTTTTTTCATGGTTCTCAAAAAATAAAAAAGTATACATGAAAACAATTAGAAGAGTTCCTAGTAAACTTCAAAGGAATGCTTGCAAGATTGTTGCACGGTGCTTGGATGAAAACGCAAATGAAGATTAAGGATTTAAATTTTTTAAAAGTAAGTTGGGGGTTCAAAAATTTTCCTTTCACTAATTTGATGGAGGTCAATAAGAATCAAGTAATATTGATGAAATCAAAATAATTAATGATTGATTGTTTCCATCTTAATTAATAATTAAAAAAAATTGATTATCAATCAATATAAAAATTGGTTGATAGAGTCTTTACTAATAAATTATTATTACTGAATTATGTTAATTTTATTATATATATATATATATATATATATATCAAATACTTATATAAATTAAGTATTTATGCTCATGAATTAATAATAATAAAATTTATGTTTTCCACATTATTTTTTTAAGAAAATGAAAAATAATTAAAAAGGAACTCGTATCTCTTTCTCTTTTAGACCACCACATCATAAACATGGTGGATAAACTTAAACTCACCAATTTGGAAACTCTCAAACCCACTCTAATACCATGAAATTAAAAAAAAAAAACAATATAAAGAATTTATCCTTCAATAGCAAAATTTAAACGTTAAAATCTATTATGCACCTAGATCTTTTTTTAACATTATTTTTCTTAGTGAAGCCCTAAAAATGAAACATCATGAGAAAAATTAGTAAATAAATCTTGGCCTTACAATATTATAATTGCTACATGTTATTACATTCCAATGAATCATTCTTCTTTAATTTTACTCAACTAATTTTATTATTAATAATTCTATACTTACTTAGTTGAAATAATTAATTTATATTCTAGCTGATGTAGTAAATGTTATGGTATTATTTGATTGACTCAAGTTGTAGTTAGTAATTAAGTTGTATCATTTCTCACTTAAATGATGAAATTTTTTTAATAACAAATTGGTTAAAATACAAATTAAGTATTCAATTAAATAAATATAACATTATTATTTAATTATATTATATTAATACATAAATTTATGAAAGAATCTATAATTCGATTACTTCTCAAAATATTAATTACATAAAAAAAATTTATTGACAGGAATTTTTTTTTGGTCACCTGTGTCTTTTATACTAAATTTTAATAGATGGGTTTAGTAGGGTTTATAAAAGTAAGAAAATGAATTTTAAATTCATTAAACCCCTCCCCTGTTCTTTGACCCAGCAACAAAGAAGAAACTCTTGCAACTGAGAGCATGAAATTCGCGGTAAAGGCGTTGAGCGGCGGCAAAGCGCGGGCAGGAGTGGTCCATCTGGGCAGCTGCCCCAGTCCAATTGAGACGCCTTGTCTTCTTCTTTCAACCCGTAAAGGCCTGCCCATGTTTATCTCCCCTGACCTCCTCACTTCTCTTCCTTATCCGGATTCTCATCTTTTGCAGTTCAGTCCACTCCATTTGTGAGTTTACTGAATACCCATCTCTTTATCTTGTCAGGAAAAAAAATGCTGTTGTATAATCTTTTTGCGTTTTGGTTTGTGAGAGATGTAGTTATTGCATTTTGTTTGTTGTGCCCACTTTAGCTTCTTGATTGTTAGATGTTATAAAATTTAGTTTTGATTTTTTTCTTTTCACAGTAGTAGATTATTCAGTATATGCGTGTATGGTAACTGAAATGTAAACATAGTGATCAAGAGTGCAGTTGGTGAAATCTCTTCAGTGTAAGCAAGAAGTCTGGGCCCCGCTCGCTAGGCTATAATAAACAAAAAATATAAATTAGGTTACTTATTCATGTCGTTTCCTAGTTAGTTTAGATATTGTGCAATTTTTCTTATGGTGAAATAATTTTATTCAATATGGGTTAGAGTTTGAATTAATTGGTATCAGAGCAGGACTGTGCCTCACTGATGACGGATGTTAAGGGCACTGTGCTTAGTGTTAACTGATGACTGATTTTACAGGCATGGTGACCGCTATTAGGATCTGTGAAGTCACCTATTTGGGAATGATGCACCTAGTTGGGATTGATGGACTACCGTAGCTATGGCGGTTGTGAACTGTTACTTGCCGAAATTCCACATTGGGTAAATAATGTAAATCTTAATGAACGGTTTCTAAAGGTGAGTTCTACCCATGAGCTTGTCATAAAGAGAGGGGGCGAGTTTTACTTTGGTTTCATCTGGGAGGGAGGTTTCTACGAGGTGTGTAAATGTAGGCCAGGAGGCTGGTGGGGAAGTACAACTCTAAATTTCGATAGGTGGGTGATAGTTAAAAGGGGAATGAGTATTTTACTTGTGAGAGAGGGTTGGATTGATGCATTCATACAAGTAAATATGAAAGAGGAAGATTGTTGGAGTTCAAGTGAGAAGTTGAGTGTCACATTAGGAACAATAGCGAGAAAAATGAAAGGCTTCTACACCTAGTTGGGTTATAATTAATCTGCATAAACTCTTGGATTAATTTTTTCTTTTAGTTATGTATCAGTATCACTGAATGTGCTCGTTTTAACATGCTTTACAAAGCCCAACGAAAACCCGTATCAGACCTACCTTATTCATTCTTAGCACTAGTTTCATGTGATTATTTTTATTTTTATTTTAATGATTTTTCTTGCAGAAAGAGGATATTTATTTACCAATGAGATTTTCTTTGTCATCTTGTGTTAATATGCAGCTCAGAAGGCCCTTCACCAAAAACAATATCAAGTATTGGATGTCTCCACCAGATGGTTGGTCTGCATGAATATGTATTTGCAGCCGTTGCAAGAGATTCTATTCAATGCCTCCCAGAATGTGGTTCCACTAATAAAACTGGAGCATCTTTTGAGACTCCTTGTGGTCGTCTTTTGGTACAAAATCTAACTTCGGTTCAGTTACTATCTTATTTTTCCCGTAAAATCATGTTTTGCAAGTAATTTTAATTTCATAAAATGCTTGCAGATTAAGCCTGTAGAATACATGGAAATGATTACTTCCATGAAGCCAAACCTATGGGCCACTTTGGCTGATGAGGTACCAGCATGGGTAAATAATAAGAGGAACAAGACCTCAGTGGACCGAACTCTGAAGTGGCTTGATGAATGCATTGCAAGGAGTCCGGTAAAACTTAGTCACAATTTTAGCTTCTGGCCCTGATAATTGTTTTCATCTGAGTGATATAAAATGATACAGTACTATGGCCTATGAATTTTCTGATAAACATGGTTTTCCATTCATAATATAGTTTTTAGTTTTGACTTGATCCTTTATTTTGGTGTTTCCATGTGGTAGATTACATTAGACATTTAGTGACCATTAAACTGCTATGACATCCAAAATTTTTTATATCAAAACGCTACTCTTGAACTTGTGGGCATATAGATGCCTTTGATTGAGAGGCATGTTTAATAATGTTGTAATATTTTGCCTAATTCGCCAAGTGTGAATACATTATAAGATTACTTAACAGGGTCTGAGAAGTTTCGGCTGACCGTTTATCTTACTTATTGTCAATTAATCTTTTTAAATTTAAGCAATAATCTTTATCTTTGTGTAACTGATTTGTGAACTGTGTACATATTGTCTTTACATTTTTTTTTTACTCTATACTATATGATTAACATTCACATGTCTGTGTGTATTAACTCATGGTAAGATTTTAGGCAGGTGGAGCTGTTTTTGGATCCATTGTTGGTGGGTCTAATGTTGAAGAACGGAAACGATGTGCCCAAGAGGTAGCTGTAAGAAATGTATCAGGTATTTGCATACATGAGATCTTGATGTCCAAGAAACAGTAAGTTAATTTAATATTGATGTGAAGATAATTTATCCAGGTTACTGGATCGGAGGGTTTGGACTTGGAGAGAGCATGGAAGAGCGTCCTTTTCTCTTAAATGCTGTCACAGTAAGGCACATATCCCTTAATATGAAATATTCAGATTTTTCCCTTATTTGGGCAATAAATTACAGGAAATATAGTTTAGTAGAAAAGAAAGAGTGGAGATTTTAATTCACAGGAAGTATAGATTACAAATCAGAAATAGACAGCCTAAAAGTTATTTTAAGAAATAAATGGAAAAGGGAAAAGAATTGTGTTATCCAATGAAAAAAGGCTTCTAAGAATATTACATCAGTATTGCATAAAGAGCCTGAGGCAAAGCTATTCCTTCCTTCCAAATGCTCCATGGTCGACATAAATTCTCTCTAATATGTTAGGAGCCTTGCAGCAAAAGATCTTCATTGCAAAAGCCCATTCAATCACAATGTAGAAATGATTGCCTGTTAGAAGAGTTTTCACATTGCAAGTTAGATATTATCAACCATAAGTAAGCCACTTTTTCCTGTTGATTTTCATTCATTTTAGTCTTCTAGGGTTGTCCTTATTGTATTAATGTGAAATATATTATACTCATGCTGATGATATCTGTAATGGTGCTACCAAATGCTTAGGATAATTTACCTAAGGATTGGCCACGCATGATATGTGGACTTGGATTGCCAGGTATCATGGTCACCGTTTCCATACTTTGAACTTTTATTAGTCTATTTATTTACTAGAAGTCATTTCTATCTCTAGTTGCTTGGAAAAATTTTGTAACAACTTGGTTGCAACATTTTTTTTATTATGATGTGTAGTTCATCATTTTTACAAATTTTTTTGCTGTTGAATGTTCCATTTATTCCGCTGAAAAAATCTTCCAAAAGAAATATTTGCAGTGAAAGAAATTTGTTGAGTAAATGTTCTAGTTTCTAACGTTTGAATAAGATCCAGAATTTCATTTGCAGAAAGAAATTAAAGGGAATATTTTTTTGATGTTTTGTGTACTATAGAAAACTTTGTATGCCCACTTATTATCAAACGTTCGAATTGAATGTCAATTTCCCAAGTTACTTGAAAGAACTATTTCACATCTTCGAGAAACATTGCTTTGAGTAAAAGAATTATTTCAGATCTTGAATGCCAAATATCTCCTCATATTTATGAATTATCGTTTTGAATGTATTTCTCTGGCAATATGATTTTTAGTGTCGTATATTGGCAAATAAATTTTTTTTGTCTGCAGCTGAGTGCCCTTAGCTTTTTCCTCTTTTAAAATAAATTTGTTAAAAAGAATAAATTTGTCTTGACATCTTACAGAGGAGATCTTGCAGGGGGTTGCCGCTGGAGTGGATCTTTTTGATTCAGCGTATGGAGCTCATTACACTTTGTATTATCGTCATATGTTTTCCTCATGAGGATCTGTCATTAAAGTCCATGAATTTCATGATTGTTTTGCAGCTATATTTACCATCTTACAATAGGAGGCTTTGCACTTACTTTTCCACTGGATAGAATGGAGAAAAATGTTTATGATTATCAATTGAGTGATCGAGGAAGTGATCGGACAAAGATAAATTTAAGGGCAACAGTGTACAGGTGAATGATTTGATTTTATTATTCCTAAGGTTCTTGAAATAGAAGCTTATTTTTGTGATCATTTCTGTATATCTTCTCCTATCACCTTTTAAATTTCAATTTTCATTTTTAACTACACTCATTAGGTAGTTTTTCATTGGATTTGAGTGCACTACCCAAAGTATTGCTTGTGTCTCGGTGTTTCATTATCTGATTTAGTAAACTGCAACTTACAAGCCCCTTTTATGTATATTTTTCGGTAAAAGAGATAGTTTTGGTCCTGTTTTGTTTCGGCTTTTTTGGCTGGTTTTGGGATATGTTCAATATATCAATTGTTCCATAGTGTGGAGAAAGCATGGGACTCATGTAAATTCTTATAAAGCTTTCATATTTGCTCTCTTCCCCCTTATGGTTCTACATTCTGATTGAAATGTCAAAAGAACTGCTTGCAACATCTAAATTTAATTTTTCGGCAATACATATGGGGTGTTTTTTGGTAGAAACTTAGATAATCTCAGCAAAAATGAGACTTTTACCTCTCCAACTCTTGATATTTTGAGCTTTTATTTTCTTTTAAATGCAGCATAAAGGCCTGAATTTGGATTTTGGTGACTACATATAGTTTGTATGTGACTTCCATAAAATCAGAATTTAGCTATGTTCTCTAGCAAGATTCTCACGGCTTATCTTCATGCTTGTTTCTTGTTCCAGAAAAGATGCAACGCCGATAGTTGAAGATTGTTGCTGCTATACATGCCAGAACCATACTAAAGCATACATCAATCATCTTCTCAATGTTCATGAAATGTTGGCTCAGATTCTACTAGAAATGTATTATTTTCTTCCCTTTATGAGTGGTTACAAGAAAGGTAACAGTTGTAATAATGATAAATATAATCACAAGTTTCTTTGATGTGCAGACATAATACTCACCATTATCTGGGCTTCTTCCGATCAATAAGGGAAGCAATAAAGGAAGGATGCTTCGAACAATTTCAAAAGAAGTTTGTTCAAAGTAGGCGCGAGCCTCTTGCAGCAGATGTTGTGAGCGTATGACCTGTCCTTTTTGAACCAAATTCTTAGTTATATAGATATCATTCATATGTTAGGGATACAGTATGAGGACTTGCAATTGATCACGTCTACATTTTTCTCATGTTTTATTTCTTAGTATTTTGGACGTATTTGTTTCACATGGATGGTTTGTCCACTTTTAGGCACATATTGATTGTTGTTGACTACTTACCTTTAGATTCCTGACCTTGTATCATCCATGGAAAATTAGATGATGTGATATGAACATTTTTGTCCTTTATTCTGAACTTGATGAAAGTTTCAAAATTTTGATTTCTCAGTGCCCAAGAAACAGGTTTGGATCTGAAAAAGTCTATTGTTTTGGTATCTGAAAAATCTGTTTTGGCTGAATGTGATGGAATTTTAGATTAGAAATATTTAAGCAAGAAGCATGAGCTGTGGACTCATACCATTTTTGAGATGAATCACAAAATTATTAACATTATTAGCTAGGCATATTATTTCATCAATCATGTAATATCATGTCAAGAAACTATGACAATATCTTCAATTAAGAAGTTTTATAACTATATTAGAGTTTGTTAACTTTATTCTTTTGGAAATTTAATCTATCATTCTTGCTTTTATGCCAATCCGTTGGACTCTGGTGCCGAAAATGATAGCTTGATATGAGCCTATTAAGGATTAATGATACCTATTATTCAGCAGATGGAGATAATTATGCTTGAAAAGCACAACTCAGAGCCATTGGCATGCACAACCTACAGGGCTCATTATATACATAAAGTATCTGTTAACACCAGAAAATTTTGTTTTAAAACATGGAAGTAGATAGGTGTAAAATTAGCTTACATTGAGTAGAGAATATTACAGAGGACTAAACTATACAGAGGAAGGGGAAGCTGAATATGTCTTGAACAAATAAGATAAGATCTTTTTGTGGTCACCAATTTGAGTACTGGTGTTTGGATCAATCAGATAAGGCACCTAAAAAAATTACAGAAAATTTTCCATTTTAGGCTTCCAACTCAAAATATCAGATATGCACACATGAAAAGAACAATGCTGAGATAAAGCATGCAATGCCACATTTCTGGGCAACAAGAGCAACTTAATTCACTGAATTGTAGCTACAACATCATTTAAATATTATCTCAAACATACCTCTTTCGATCCAGATATATCGACGAGCAACTTTGTTCGAGGAGACCCATTTCCCACATTTTGAAGGATGTAAGGAAGCTCCAATTCACATAGTGCCTCACGCACAATTCGTGCATACTGGGGATAATGTAGAGGAAAAAGGGGGAAATGATTATGCATAACATAGAAGAAAGAATAAGTACAGGAGAAAAACATTGTTGAAGCTGTTTCCTGCACTATCGCTTCATGCATAGAGTCTCTATATATGTGTGGTAACCCAATCATGTGCAAAGTGAAGTTATTATAAAAAAAAAATTTATTTTCTTTTTCTTTTTCCTTTTTCATTTTACCACTTAGGGGGAAGTGAAACCATAGCTTACTGGATTGTTCTCATATGAGAAAAGTTCCAACTTTTTGGATGGGGGCTCTGGCCTGGCCTTTTCCCATAATGTCATTCCTCTACCTGCTCGAAAAATTGTTGGCATCCATCCTGTGATCAATGTGCTGCATGATGCAATATGTTGAACAAGATACAGAGAGAGAGAGAGAGAGAGAGAGAGAGAGTTGAATATTAGAGTCAAACTAACTCTTATAACTAATAAGCAAACCGAGCAACAAATTTATGCAGCCTAAAGAATAATATTTATGTGAACCCCTAATCCAGTAATCCCTGGCTAATACACTTTCATGCTAATTGTCATTCTGGAATTCATGCTAAGAATGTACACTCCTATGGAATATGATATTTTTGCAGAAAATGTTGAGCACCTTTCCAACAGCCCTGTTGAAGGGCTTCTTCCTTTACCATACTGCTGAAATAGGTAGTTGACAATCTCACCTGTAAAAAGAAGAGTAAAAAGGGGAAACAAAATGAAGAAGAAAAGAATGCATTAAACAAAGTTTTATTGGTGATTAAAATAAGGTCAAAAGAGCATTAACATAGGATAGATGTATATAAGAAACACATATGGGTTCATTGATAATTAAAAGGTAAAAGTTCACCAAACTAGCTCCGAAAATCAAGAAATAAGAGTTCCACTTCTTCCATGTTTTGTCATTATTATCCTCGGTACAGAATAATATAAAGTTGAAGCACTTATAATGAAAAAAGAAAGGGCAAGAGAAAATCATTTCTGAAGGAATTGTTATTGGTATACATTACGTACCACTTTCATACATTGAAACACCAGTATTTGGGTCAATCAGGAAAGGGAACCTGCATCAAAATTTTCATAACTGTGCAAAGTATACACAGAAAAAGTGAAACAATATGACAAATAAAGTGAATAAAGCAAATCATCTTTTGCAAGAATAATTCATCTTTGAAATAGCTCAAGGAAAACCAGGGTATGCATATTCCTGATTTTAACATTCAAGATGATCCAACATGCATAATGACGGTTGATAATTTATCCAATTCGTTAAAACTTTCCTCAAGAGGAGTGTGGCACTAACTTATCACAAATAAACTGAGCAATAGCTTCATGAGCAAAAATAAAAACTAAAGGACAGAACTACATACTGTTCTTTCCCACCAAATCTTCTAACCATTTCTCTATGTCTAACAGAGCCTTTTGGACAGGGAAATACCTGTTCATACATCCAATGAGCTGACATCAGAAAAGTCAAATGACAATTAAGCAGTGGGTAGATAAACATAGCTGTCCAAGGAGAATAGATATAACAATTACAGCAGAGTTCTATACCTACATTCAAATTTAAGCACAAAATCTTTTGGCAAATTAGGCAAACAAGTCACAGCCTAAATTTGTCTCTCTTATTTTCCCTCAATCACAAAAGAGCGACTTGATAATTAAAGTAGAGTAGGCTAACAGACCACTTATCTCAAATCTATATACCAGCAATCAAAGTCAAAATTACACTTACCAATTTGAATGTCAACACCCCTGAACAGATAGAAGAATCAATATAATCTAATGAAAATAAAAATCTACTTGACATTACACACACTAATGGCATCTGCTTTAAGGCCTAGGTGCAAGCTGGGTAACCTTCAGCCTAGACGCACCTTTAACAACTATGCTAGGAAAAGAGGTAAGAGTAGCGAATAGAAATGCAAGAGGCCACAGTTCTATCTGCTACATATTTTTGGTCATCACCAGCACCTTAGGCTTTCCCTGCTCACTTCAATCCTTGTGGTATAGAAAGCAAGTACAAAAGAAATTCCAGGAGATAAGTGTAGAGTCCTCTACTTAAGTAAAAAAGAGCTGCATTAGATTTATACTATTTCAGGCTAAAAAAAACAAAAAGTTCCTCCCAAAGTTCATGATAAATCACGAAATTGCTGCATTGAGGCATCAAATTACATGGCCACCGGTCAGAGCATAATATATTAGAAAGTAAAGAAAAATGAACTGCTCAAAAACGTGCTGGAAGAGCAACCATAGAATATTCGGAAATCAAATAATATAGCAGATTTCCATTTTAGATTTGAGTCCATTTCTCACCTCTACAGAAAGATCTAGCTCAGTTATGGCTTCCCGAACCCTCCGACAAAAGGGGCATGCCTCTGTTGATAAAAGATGTTAATAAAGTTCATCTTGAGACTATTATAATCCCTATGAATAATAGCTCAAATTTTAAATATGCAGTATGATATGTCTCATGGTATAATGACTCAACCAGAAATCTCCTTATCTTAAAAACTATTGCAGTATAATGTCTTGGCTAATATGTTTAGTTGCATCTTAGCCATGTCATTACAAGCATTTAGGGTCTACAGTCCTGATCAAAGTTGATACTCCATATCGTGCTGATAAATGGTTTAAATCATAAAGCAAAATATTCCCATATTCTTAAACCAACTGCCATACTTTTCTTTTTTATCATGCATGAGCAGATGAACATTGGTAATAAGTATTGATCGTACAATCTCTAATAAGCTTACCAAACTCAAATAGTTGCAAACGCATGGGAGAATTTGAATTGCTGATCTCTTGGATATCTGAACCCTCTGATAGTGATTTTGATCCCCATGGTGATCTTGCCAAGGTAGACAAAGTAGATGTTGCCACCTACTATTTAGCAAAAATAACAGAGAAATGGGGATCTGTTAGAAGATAAGTTGTTCAGAGATTAAGAATCTGTAGAATAGCTTCAATGAAATACTTATGCGAGCATGAAAAGAACTCTCCCCCACCCCTGAATGCACGTAGAATGCAAATGATGCCTTATGTCATTAAGATCTAAAAGATTGGAATTCCTCTACAATCTGCCAGCACTCTCACTATGAATGTAAAACAAGGAAATATCTAAACAAAATACCTCCAAAGTGTCATTTCGCTCATGAGAGGGATCTCCTCCCTGCAATGTATCATGAACACACTAGTGAAGTGAAGGAAACAAAACATCCAACTACTAATATAATACTCTAATATGTCATCCCAAACTACTAATCTTTAATTATATTCTTGAAAATGTGTAATTGGAAAACATAAGCATAAAACTTTTTAACACAAGTGATCAACCAACTTTGGACGAATAAGTGTAGCATCCTTCTTGAGAAAATTAAATAAGAAAAAATCATATGAAAATAGAAATATCTTAGTATTGTTTATTCATGACTAGTTATTCTCATACAGTTTATTCACATTAAGTGCATACACAATGAAGCCTCTGAGTTCATAAGCTACCAGACAGAAGCAGGTGGATAGTTGGTAAGCATTAGCTACCAAGTATATTTACGCACTTACCCAACACTATTGTGCTTTCAAAATTAAGCAGAAGCATCAACAATTACAAACATACACTTAAAGTTCAAAGTTAAAGATAAATTCATCGGTAACAAGTGGTAACATATTCACTTCAATATAGATGAAAAATTAGGAACTTTGTTGACTTTCAAGTCAAAATTTCAAGCATGTCAATAACTAGAACCAGTTCAATTTTCAATACTTAAATGAGTAAACAAGAATACATAGAACAATTCAAAAGAGCAGTGATAAAAGTTCCAATTTTTACCATTTATTTGACAGGGAGTTCATTCACACTTACAGAGAAGAGCTTGAGCAAGGGACAAAGAACAGACAAGAAAGAAGTTGATGCACTGCCACTTTTACTTTCACTCGAAGTATCAACTACTTGGCTGGTATCTGCATCATGGTCTGCTGATTTTGCATGGAGTCTGTTTCTCCCAGAAACCCAGTTCCCATTTCTCGAGAATCTGTGGGAAAGTGAAGAGAAATTGTGAGCTGGGTTTGTGGAAGAGAATAGTACGGATTGAGAAGAAGCCAGAGATATCAATGACATGCTTTCAGTTTCAGGTGGTGAGAATCCGAGCTGCTTTGCAATTATAACTACTCACCTTCAAAAATATCCGGTGGATTGATAATTTTATTTCTTTTCATTTTTTTATATATTTGTAAATTTGTAATTTTGGAATTTTTTAGGGGCTAATAAATTAAAATAAAAATCAGTTCCCTCTTTAAAAAATAAAAAATTTATATTATAAATAATTATAATTATTAAGATTCAATTATATTAATAAAATATATTTAAAATATAACATTTTGTAAAATTTATTGATTATGAAATTTATATTATTTATTTTGTGAAATTGAGTGGCTGAACTGACAAGCTTCTAATTAATTAATTATTTAATTTTTCTCTGTTTTAAATTTTTTATAAATGAAATTTTATAAAGGGCATGTATGGATTTTCATATTTTAGGATAGAAATATCCAGCCCAACTTTTAGTTTTTTGGGTTTTAATTAAATATTCTAATATAGTTCAAAAATTATTTAAATATTCCACACCTTTTTTTATTTTTATAGATATCCTAAAATATGTGTGTAAAGACTAAAACAACCTTAATAAATACATCAAATTTACTCATTCTCACTCTCTTTTTACACTACTAAATTTGTATGTTCAAAATTTCTTATAACCTCTTACACAAATACAACTATGTATTAACACTTTTAAGACACATACTTTTTTGAATTGATAAGAAGTGCATTGCTTATTAAACAATCCAATAAGGTACATTAATGTTGTTGATTTTAAGTTTTATATTTTCTAAAAAAATTTAGATATTTTTCTTATATTATAATGTTTTATTTTCAATATTTTTCATTATTTTTTCTTATATGTTAGAATGTATGCAATATAAGTTATTTAATTTTTTTTAAGGTAAGATATCTCGTTGAAGAACAAGAATATGTGTTTATGGAGAAAATGTTTCGAGTTTTGTATTGTGTACATCATGTAGTCAGTCATATAAGTCATGTAGATTGTTTAAGTAATATAGTCGTAAAGCTTATGTAAGAAATATAGTCATGTAGGTCGTATAGTTATGTAGGTAATATTAGTCATATAGATCATGCATGCCGTGTAGTTATTTATATATGATGTTTGGTATTATTATTTTTATTGTATTAACATATATGATTTTGGTACATGTGCCTACTCTCGACAATAGTAAATGGATCGAGTGAAATGTTGAGTATAGGTTCAAAGACTTTCAGGTTAATGAAATAATGATATTACGATTGATAACATATGTAAAGAAATTAGATTTCGACGATTTTGCAATAATGAATCAACTTTCACCGATGACTGTGTACCAATGATTTTTTAAGAGAATAAAAATAGGTTTTTTAATTTTTCAATTAAAACCTTTTAGGACCGATCTCATACAACATATAAGAATTAAGTAATCTAGAAATTTATACCTTGATGTTTTGAGAAGATGAACAATTGAGAGTTGTAGATCTGCCTCCAAACGATCTTCCAGGCTATGACTCAAGTTTGATCAACACTGGACGTGTAGGCGTCTGTTTCACCACTTGCCAATAGTAACTGACTCCTCTTAGATTTCTTCTGTATTTTTCTTAAAAATTATGGGGTTTTCTTCTGTCTCAATTTAAGAGAATAAAGCCCCTTTCATAATATCTTATGAAAAATCCTAATATATTAGGATTATGATTTCTATTTAAAATAGAATTCATCTTTTAACTATCTCTCCACTTACCTAAAAGTGGAAGGAACGTATAACTAACTAGGAGAATACCTTGTAAAATATTACAAGCCTCCATTTACACTTGAATATAACATACTAGGCCTTAACAAATATTATAATTATGATTTTCATATAATATGCCGGTTTTTCTGCTTTTGGGTCAGATGATAGTGTTGTCAATTAAATGAGATAACTTGGAGATCATTTAGGAACATACAATAGTAGCTACTAATAATTAAATTTGTAATTAAACAAATATAATTATTTAATTCCAATTATACTCCACTATAAGATTGGAACCGACCTCCATAATTGTATGCTCGAATATAATTCGCCTAAGCCACATTGATTTCTTTCATCGCACAATCCTTTGTACTACATCGTTAATTTAAATTGATATCTCAACTGTCCAATCAATTTAATTACATCTTGTTCTTTGATACTTACTGGTTTTCTCTAATGATCATTTTCAACAAACTTATTTATGTTGAGACACTCTGGCAAGAGAATTCTATAATCAATATCGAAAACCCATCAAGAGATGTGTCGTCATAAATTTATATTGTTAATCTACAATTTCAATACTTGTAATTGCTCTCACTAAGA
The DNA here is from genome assembly GCA_025617385.1 of Murraya koenigii. Lineage (NCBI taxonomy): Eukaryota > Viridiplantae > Streptophyta > Magnoliopsida > Sapindales > Rutaceae > Murraya > Murraya koenigii. The sequence goes on from CM046811.1 coordinate 27,482,361, forward strand.
TATCGGGTAATCTAGACTACATGTGTATGCCATGCCCATTGGTAACTCAAATGAAATAACAACTACAATCATGAAATCATAACTAACTCAAAATTAAGATTACAGTAAATCAATGCCCATGAGATTTAATAAGTCTGACAGTTATTCATAGGTTAATTAAATCTCATATTTGATCCAGTTCAATGTAGACATACTACATCAATAAATTCATATATGATTAAGACAAATCACTCAATAAATTTATTACAGTCTATACCTAAATAAAGTGCCCAATTTTATTTATCAATTGCGAACTTAATTTATTTAATCATAAGATAACTTGTATTTATGTCTTCTACGAATCCACATGGTGATCGCATAAATACATATAATATGATTAAATGGACTTTACTCAAAATATTAATGTAATTCAAAATATCTAAATAAATATTTTAAATATTTTATTAATCAGAAAATCAATATACTTTAAAGAGCACATAATCCCAATAATTTTCTCCTTCTCATTTGTGGCAGATTCCCCTTTCTCTAACTTTGATTTAGATGTGTGTTATCAATTCTTCAATTTAGCATGTATGAGTTGTGTTTGTAATATGTTATGCTTGAGCAGTGTAAGTATTTTAAGATGGAGATAATTTAATAATTTTATATAAATTTTAGACGGTTTTCATACAAATTTTGGCAAATTCTGTTTTTAGGTACTAAGATAATTTTGGAACTATGGCAGTGTATCTGTTGCAACTGACTGGTTTACTTCTTATCAAAAAAAAAAAAAACTTTAGTTTACTTTAAATACAAATATGCTATTAAACTTTCAAATTTATACAGAAAGATCCTCAACCAGAAACTACGAAATTGAGAACTGAGCTCACGGCTGAAATGACAAAATGAGAACGTTCGGTGCGTTTCAGAGAAGTTCATTGCTATTGAGAAGAAGAAGATCGAACAACGAACCGTACGCTTTGCTTCCCTCCGGTTCTTTCTGTACGGACAATGGATTCGAGACCATTAGTAACGGCAGCTCAAGAATCAAGATCTTCGATCGGCACCTCAAACGCAAACAAGTAAGTTCAATTTAAAAAATTAAAAATAAAAAAATCTTAAATTTATAACATTTCATTAGTAATAGTTAAAGAAATTTGAAATTGTTGTCTGAATTCGCTTTTCAATTTATTAGTATTGAACATTGAACAAAAAATTTTTTTTGGTGGCTTAGAGTTATACGACATCGTATTGGCTGAGCAGTCGCAGTTATATTATGCTTTTGATTTAGTTTAGCATTTGTATAAATTGCATGATAAGTTTTAGAGAGAGCTTGCTTGGCCTCGGTTATTAGCTCTAATGTTAGTTGCTTCTGGTGGCAGCGGGATCGAGCTGCATGGTTGATGCATCCAAATGACTCTTTTGTAGATGCTGTTGCCGAGAATCTACTAGATCGATTGGAGGTGCAAATTCTACCTATAAGTTAATGTTCTTTCATATTTATTATAATGGTTTGGGACCTAGGCCTATCTCTATCATTGTTGTTGCTATTCTTGTGATAATCTCTTAAAAATGAGACTTTGTATATCAATGCTTTAAATCTAGGGAAAATTGGTTTTAATCTTCAATTATGTTGCCATATTTGATAATATTTCCTATAAGAGCTTCTTTACTTTTATTTTCAATTTTTTTTTTTGTTCTTTTGATAAAGCTAGGGCATTCTATAATGAGTTGGCCATGTGCTTGCCTTCTTGTAGGATTGTCAGAAAACGTTTCCTACAGCATTATGTTTAGGTGGTTCTCTGGAGGCTGTTAGGCGATTGTTGCGTGGCCGTGGTGAGAATAGATTTAACAAGTTACTTTCTCTTTCAGCTTTGTAAACAGCTCTTGTGTATGGTTTGGTATGATGATCTTTATTCACTGTTAGTATATGAATCTCAAGGATGTGTTTGTGTTTACATAATTCGTTACTATTATTTGTTAAAAATACATGGTAGTTTTTGAGTTGGATGCTGTTAATACAATCAGCAGATGGGAAGCAGTCTTTTGTAGAATTTTAAGATGCTACTTATCCTGGCATATTGATGTTAAGATGGATCTGTCAGAACTGAATGAAAGTTAAATATGCACCATAATATTATGGAGTGAGTTGAGCTATTATCGTCTTTTACAATCTTATAAGAGGAAACATCTTAAACAGTCTTCTGTATATAATGGAATAAGAAAAAAATAAAAAAAATATATCATATCAGTTGTATGTGCAAAGATATGTTCCTCAACTTGTAACTACATTGCTTATGGTTTTTGTACTTGATGTAGGACAGCTTGTTGAATTTACTTGTTAGCTATTTAATGCGCAATTTAATGAAATTTTGGACACTGAAGGATTTTGTAGGATGAAAAAGACTTAATATCTTTTGACTTTCTGTTGTGCAATTGACTTAGAATTACATGAGTACCTGAGTACGATTGTATACCAATAGTGCATTAGGTTGTGTTGGGCCTGCTAGATGTTGAAATAGTTGAGGCAAAACTATTTTTTTTGCACTTGTTTGCTTGTGCGTTTTTTGAAGGGGAACTGGTTTTTGGGCTGTCAATGCTATTTGCTAGTTTATTTCTTAGGTTTTGTTGTTGGGATATTCTGTATTGGATTTCATTTCTTTTTGGCTCTGATATGGCCACTGATAGAACTTGATGTATTTCTTTCGGGGATTTGTTTTTCTGAACTAGAGATGACATCCTTAGCATCTGGTCTTTCTCGTTTCTCATTTCCTTCCCCTCTTTTTATTTTCTGCCTTTGCCATCTCTTTATATCTTTGCTTATTTCCTGCTTCTTAATCAATTGCCATGCAGAAAGAAAAGTTTCAGTTTTTGAGCTGTTTTGTTGAAACTTTGAACTGTAGGTTAATCACTGAAGTGGGGATAACGTTAATAACCAGTAAAAAAAACTCTTTTCAGTATTAAAAAGTCCAAATCTTCATCTTGTTAGGTGAGACTTATTTGGAAACTAGAGCATACTGAAGAAGTGAAGGCCAAGGCTACATAAATAAATTCAAATTTAGTAAATTAAACTGGAATCCACCTTTTATAAGCTTGTGCAATGGACTGTAATTTGAAACTACGATTGATGATATTAGGAATCTTGCACATGCGTCTGGGATTGTTGAACAAGAGAAGTTTTGGTTGTTCATTTTATTCATCTTTACTGGTTAGTATTTAGTTGTATGGCAGATCTTTACTCCAAATTTTAAATTTTGAGTTGTTTCTGGAAATTTAAAAACCCGATTTCCCCATAAATTCTCTGATTTAAATGGCACTTAGTTGTATGGCGGAGCTTAACTCTAAATTTTAAATTTTGAGTTCCTTGAGTGATTAACTCTTTATGTAGCTTTGTCTTTGATGCTTTGTCTCAATTTCTGCTAAACCTTTTGACAATGAAATCATCATTTACTCAGTTATAATATTCTTCAGAATCGTCTCTCTAATGCTAGGTGGCACTGAAAAGCTCATTATGATGGATACTTCATATGACATGCTGAAATCGTGTAAAGATTCTCAGCAGGATGCACATAATGATAACATTGAAACATCCTTTGTGGTTGGGGACGAAGAATTTTTGCCTGTCAAGGAAAGGTATGCATGTAGGTTTTTCGTTTTAGCTTTTGGATTAGAGTGCTGCATGTCGTTGTAGAGGAATTACATTCACTTTTCACTTCTATTATTTGTGGATGCAAAGTTCGCTAGATTTGGCGATCAGTTGCTTGGGGCTCCATTGGACAAATGATCTCCCAGGGGCTATGATACAGGTAAGCATTATCAAGTCTCAATTTTTCTGTGCATTGATTGTCACCTAGTATTGACCAGAGTGAGTTTGATGCATGGTATAGATGTCATGCAAATGCTGTTGGAAATTAAAACTCTATAATCAATGGAAAGTTAGGTGGACCTAATTCATTGGTCCTATATACAATAAACTAGAGAATGGATCTGGATTTCACCACCGTACCAACTATAATCTTTTATTATTTAAAAACATAATTTAAATAATTTAATTGCGGCCGTTAGAGTAAAAAGATTATTATCTCGTCTTGGCCTTCTGGAAAAACTACGAAGTTTTAATAAAAAATAATACCAAGCAATGAATAAATCAATTAACTTAAAAGGTCACGAAACAGTAAATAGTGATTTCTGTGTATGCTTTATGATGAAAGCAAAACATTAATTCTCCACTAGTAGATAAGAGTAGCACTCTTTTCCAATTATCCTTTTTGACTTGTTTTATATTCTTAGATTTTGATATTGATTTCTTATGTAATAATATTGGCTGTTTTTTTATACCTTGTGCCTTCTCGTTATTGTAATATGTTGCAAAAAATTTAAATGTACCGCTATTGGCATATTTGCTCTTTCTTGTCAATATTCAACTACTGACATTTTTCACTTCACATATTCTTATATCTTAGTGCAGAATCATCTATATACACGTCTATGACACATCTTCACGTTCTTTGAACTTATGACAGTGTAAATTGGCATTGAAGCCGGATGGTCTATTTTTAGGAGCTATTCTTGGTGGAGAAACCTTGAAGTTGTCTATCACCATTATTTCATTTAAATCAAGTTCATTCTCTGAGACATGACTTTTGTTACTGATTTTTCCAACTTGACTGTCCTGATGACTAGGGAACTGAGAATAGCTTGCACTGTTGCTCAAATGGAGCGTGAAGGAGGCATCAGTCCACGGGTATCACCTTTGGCACAGGTACTTTATGGTTGCAAAATGAAAATGCCCATAAATTAGTTTAATTTAAATGTTAGCATCAACTCAATGCAGTGCTTCAAGGTGTGTATTGTTGGAATAACTCATCTGTTCGCACTGATGTATGTTAGTCCACAACTTATCGTGGAGGATTATTGTTTATATCATTGCTTTGTCTATTTTATATATCTACTGTAGTTCTTTGAAGGGAATAGTCTCTGGCCTTCTGCCAGCAATGTGTTACCTTTTTAGTTTTATTTTCCTGTTTCCCGGGGATTAAGTAGCACTTGCTTTGGCTTTTCTATTTAGGTGCGTGATGCTGGTAATCTTTTGACCAGAGCAGGATTCACTCTTCCTAGTGTTGATGTTGATCAATACACTGTTAAATATAATAGCTGTAAGCATTGCCACTCTCTATCCTCTGCTTGTAAATTTTACTTACTATTTCCATACATGACCTGTATTGAAGTTCATGACCTGTATTGAAGTTCTGATGTCAATCCTTGCGTGAAATATATGTGACATATGAAGTAGTATGCATATAAATAAGTTTTATTTATTTGCCCTTTTAGTTTTGAAAATAAAAAGAAATATAAATTTTGAGGGTTTAAGAGGAGTTCTTAATGTTGAATTTCTTACATATCTGTTATTTTTGTTAAGACTGCTAAGTCATTCTCTTCTTATTGCTCTCTGTTTTCTGTAGCACTAGAGCTGATAGAACATCTGCGTGCGATGGGTGAAACCAATGCTCTTCTACAAAGGAATAAAGTATGGTTTCTTTCACGGATAATGATGTTCTGTTTTTGCCTGAGATGACTATGAAGCTTTTTCCCCATTAGAGAATATTTACACGTTATAAAAGGAAATCAATACTTTTTGGAAATTCATTGTGTTCATCAATGCATCAGATCCTAAATAGAGAAACAGCCCTTGCAACGGCTGCTATATATGATTCCATGTTTGCAGCAGAAGATGGCTCCATCCCTGCAACCTTCCAGGTGAACTTATTCAACTTCTTCCCTCAGAAAATAACTTTAATTACATAAAAAAAAAATGTCCTAACTTCATAAAAATAATTGTAACTTTAATTTCTGCTTTTGTATGGAATTAATAAAATTAGTTAATGAGAAGTGCGTCAGCTACCATTTCCCAAAAAAAAAAAAAATGGCTCGTTTTTTTAGTTCATTGAAGAAATATGAGTGCGTTCCTTCTTGGGAGCGGGTTGCTTTTCCCACTCCTAAAGTTGTAGCCAGCCCAATCTTCTCGTTAAACATGTATGAATAAGCAAGGTATACCGTATACCTTTCTGACTATTCAAGGAAGACATCAGTTACTGAGCACATAAAATGTGTGTGCAAATTTTTGGCCAGGGTCCATAAAATGAGATTGAATTTGGCATATCATTAAGTTAGTACGAGTTGTGCTTGACGGTCTTAGGCCTCAATATTAGAAATACTGAAGGTTAGTTATGGTGTAATGGTGTTTTGGAAAAAGAAATGTCTCAGACTTTAATAAATCGTTATATTTGATTTGCAGGTGATTTACATGACAGGATGGAGGGAGCATTATTCGCAACCAAAACCGAAAAGGAGGGGATCTGCCACGGTATCATTCAAGGATATTCATAAACATTTTGGAAGTGAAAATCAATCTCCCAAACCTAGTTGAGCCCATTCAATCCCATTTCTAATCCAGTTCACGGCAAGGTTTTTGAAATTAGTATAGAGAGAGGGAGAATTGTAATAGTATTTTCCCCTATTAGCATGTAGTAGTTTTTACTTAGATTCCAACCGTAGCATGTAGATGTTTTTATTTAAATTCCCATCATATTCACACATGAATAATTATCATCAATACTTTGATACCTTATTTACTAAAATAGGGATACCGGATACGGTTAGCTCAAAATTTAGTTTTTAATTTATTCAATTTGTGGTTTTTCACTTTGATAGTTTAAGGCTATAGATATGTTTGAAATTAAGGTGGTGTTGCTTTTAATTGACAGCTATTGTGATCAGAAAATAAATGAAAGCACAACAATTGTACATACACTAACTTGAATAAGCCTCCCCATCCTGTATAGATCTTTTTGTTATTATAATAATATTATATATCTTAAATTTTTCATTCTAAATAATCATTATAGATGATGTGATATTTATCAATTGGTTGGTAAAATTAAAGTGAATTATTATATTATTTTATTAATTAATTGATGAATGACACATTATTTGTAATAGTTATTTATAATAAAAAATTTAGAATGTATAAGATTATTCTTATTATTATTGATATTATTTATCTTAATGGCAATCCAATTCCTATGATCTATGTGAGCATGGTTCGATCTGCAGTTCTCTTGTTTTCCATACGAGATTTTACCAATCTTAAGCTTAACTAGATGGCACCTCCAAAAAGAAAAAGGAGAAGGAAAAGAAAATATTTGACTTGCCATATGATCTTTATGCAAATATATTACCATTGCTTCCCTAATTATAATTGGGTGTAGATAGGCATCATCCCAATGTTGTTTGGAGGAGTAAAGGTATGTTTGGGATTGAAGTTGGGTAGTTGTAGCTTTTAAGTTGCAGCACTAAAGTGTTTGGTAAATAGTAATTGCTGTACTTTTTAAGCTATATTAGTTATGTTAATATGATTTTCTACTTGTATGATGTAAAATTTATTATATTCTTAATAATTTTGTTAAAATTATTATTTAAAAATTATATTTATTACATATTATTAACTTTTATTTGATAATTACAACTTTTTTTTCCACAACAGCTGTAGCTTAAAAGTTACAGCACCTCAATCTCAAACATACCCTAAATGTCCTTTCGAGATTTATAATGGAAGAAATCTGTGGCATAATAGTCGTTATTTAGGATAGTCTTAATAGATTTTTTATTATAAATATCAATAATCCTCTCAATATATATATATGTATATATATATATATATATATATATATATATATATATATATATATATATATATATATATGTATATATATAAGTATTTAAAAAAATAAATAAATAAATTTGATGATGGATATTACATAAATGCTTTTTTTTAGTAAGTAATATTTTATTAAAATTATTACTAGTAGAAATACAAACAAAGTACAACTTCAAAATGGCAAATCAATTTATTTATTTTTAATACTAATTACATGACTACTCAAATTTTTTAAACTCTTTCTAATATTCGAAAGATGTTTACTCTATTCACATTTCGTGAGAAAAAATACTGTTATACTCAATTATGAAAAAATTTCTTTAATATTCAAGAGGTGTCTATTTCATTTATATTTCGTGAGGGAAAAAATTGCTCCACTCCATTATGAAAAAACACTCTCTAAACACATTTCATGAGGAAAAAGACTACTCCACTTAATTATGAAAAAATTCTCTCTAATATTTGAGAGGTGAAGACTGCTCATTTTCCACTCAATTATGAAATAATTGAAGAATGATCGAAACTAAACTCTATAATATTTTTATGAAGCCTCAAATCTTTACTCTCACATATATATAAGTACAAGGATTCTTCTATTGAATCTATTGGTTAAATTACAGTACTAAAGTGTTTAGTAAACACTAGTTGCTATAATTTAGAAGCTATGTTAATGAGATTTTTCACTTGTATGATGCAAAATCTATTATGTTTTTAATAATTTTGTTAAAATTATTATTTAAAAATTATATTTATTATATATTATTAATTTTATTTTATAATTATAGTTTTTTTCCACAGCAGCTGTAGCTTAAAAGTTACAGTACTTCAATTTTAAATATACCCTAAGTATCATCAAGAATGATACACAATAACATCAAGCTAATAAACCTAAGCTTCCCGAAACCCGAAGTTCATGTGGAAACATAATTGCTAACTATCTCAGTTATGTGTAGAAATTTTTAGAGATTACTCCTAAACTCGTTTAGATGACCTATAATTGGTCATCCAACATATACAGTCATAAATATGCACAAATCATATTTAACCACAGTGTAATTTTTAATTACAAGACCTTTTACCTCACCCTTATACTTGACCATAGTTGAGTAATTTTTTAATTATTCAACTATTACCTGACTAGTATTTGACCACAATCAAGTAATTTTTTAATTGCTCAACATTACTTGACTTGTACCCTACAATCTGGAGTAGTGTTTCAACTATTCGACTATTACCTAATTTCTACCCAACTGTGGTTGGATAATTTTACCGCATCATCACATGACCCTTACCCGACCATACCGGATGAATAATTTTTATACTAACTATAACAATTAAAACACGTAATTTTAAGGCCCACGAAATTAATTTTTTAAGGAGCCAAAATAAATATTAGAATAGTGTGTATACACAAGATCAAAATTCTGGAGTTAAAAAGAAAATTATGTAGCTCGTAATTTACAAATGAGAGTATTTTAGGATTTATGCAGGTGAATTTGTCATCTAAGTGAATAAATGGAAAGGAGGGTGTTTGGGTAATGCTGAAGCGAACCCTCGAGGACAATCCAGCCAGAGCAGAAGACCTGATCGCTAGTACGAAGACACCCCTACTCGGTGTCAAAGTTGGTCGAGGTCAAATGTTCTAAAGCTGATCGGGTTATGATATTCCCATCATGCTCGGGCAAGGCCATAAAGACCCTTGACCACCGAGCGAGACCTGGTCACGTTACGGGCAGCACCATGAAAAAGGGAAAACCAAAGCTCGAGCAGAGCAGACCTAAGCACGGCAGCCCATCCCCCGACAACTTGTCACGACTATCGATAACTAACAGACACCCTCATATCGCAAGGTCTCATCACTGTTACCGATAACCGGCGCACGCCTCCGCAGTGTTATGATTTTATACAAACCTACACGGCATTATCATTGGGTCATGGGAACCCATAGCTGTCTGACATCCCATACCCCTAGGTTGTGCCACAGCAACCCATAGCTGTCAGAAAGACACAGACACAATTAATGCAAGGGATGACTCCCAAGTAAAGGGGGGCGGGAAAACAGGGGGGGGGGATAAATACTAGACGAGGGACAAGGTAAAAAGATTCTGATTCCAACGCCAGTTTTTCTATCCGGACTCTGATTTTCTCTTTTCTCTGAACCTTCTATTTTTCTGGTCTATCAGATTAAGAGGCATTCTAAAAGAATCAACTCTATTACTGACTTGAGCGTCGGAGGGTTTTCGCCGGAAAAATACTCGGAGACCCCTGACACCGTTTCTGTGGACGCAGGTCGGAAGACATCATTGCTCCAATATACGGAGAAAGGCAAGAACTAGCAGGGAATCTTGCTCGAACAACCAATTAGCAGAAGACAACAACACTACTTGGAAGCGAGCAGAAAACTGCATCAACATTTTGGCATATATTTTTGGAAATTAGGTACTTTTGTCCTACATATAAACGCAAAACATGCAAAAGTTATTCTGAGACATACGAATTTCATTTTGGGTGTTCTCAGTATCAGTGCGTACTCAATCATTTGGTCTATTCTTTTAACGTGTATTCACTTTTGCACAGAAAGTTGAAAGAGTTACGTGGCAAAATTCCATAGACAATAATTTAGCTAACATAAAAGAAATACAGTGATCAGGGAAACTTGTGTCAATTGTTTAGCAAGTGGCGAGAGGAAAATTCATTTTGATACAGCCCTGCCTATACCAAAGCTTAATTTTTCACTAAATTAACTGTTGTGGATCGACTAAGATGATTGTTATGGACCTAATTGTGTTTTAGTTAATTTAGTGATTGTCATTAAAGAATAAATATAGAAATGTTAAGTCACCTGCTACATCAGCGGTTAGTTATTGAATCTGTTACTTCAACCGAGTTTGTTATTTTCTTCTTATTTTTCCCTCTAAATGTTAATTGAAATTACGCTCATGTTTTTGTTGCCCTGGGCATGTATATATAAACTTCTATATTCTCAGTTCATTGATAAGCTCAATTGAATAAAATTCAGCTTAATATTTTTCTCCCATTTCTTGCATTTTCTCTCTTTATTTTTCTTTAAAAACAAATAGAACAATTTTCTTAACTTGATATCAAAGCCTCTTCATTCTCAATCATGGCCTCTTTAAGCTCAATTCTTCAAACTAATCAAGCTTCTGGACCTTCATTTAAATTCACCGCTCCAATTAAGCTTGGTCGTTCAAATTACATGATTTGTATTGATGCCGAAAATCTGGCCGCTTCTCTTCGAGCAGATTTCTTAACTTCAGCATCATCATTATATTTTTTTATTAGGGAAATGGTTTGCTAATCACCATGGTCGCCTATAACAGTTAATAGACTGACGATAATCACCTAAAATAACAGAAGATGGTTGAGGCGCTGTAATTTTTTTGGGTATGGGAAAAACTTATGTCACTTCTCATGTAGCTTGAAGTCTCAAATCCTTGATGTCTTAAAAAATATATTTCTTAAGGCAAACAAAAAGACTTGAAATCTCAAAGCCTCCTCGAGGCGAGACAAAAGTCAAAGTTTGCATAAGTTTGTAGCGGGTTATGAAGAATATTCAAAAACAAGCAAAATTTTTGAAGCCTCAAAGCCAGTTCAAGGCTAGAGAGAGGTTAAAATTTGCCAAAATCCAACTTGACCAGATGAGGTTGAGGAGGCATATGTAAAAGGCTAGAAATCTCAAAGCCAGCACAAGATGAGATAAAAAGCTAAGTTTAGCGAGAATGGGCTCGAGCAAGTTAACCACTAAGAATATGTTAAGGCTATAAGTCTCAAAGGCTGCTCGAGGCAAGACAAAGAGCCAAGTTTAGCCAGAATAAAGCTAGAGCAAGTTAAGCTCTAAGAATATGTTAAGGTCATAAGTCTCAAAGTCTGCTCGAGGTGAGACAAAGAGCTAAATTTAGCCATAATAACACTCGAGAAAATTAAACTCTAAGAATATGTTAAGGTTATAGGTCTCAAAGCCTACTCAAGGCCAGACAAAGAGCCAAGTTCAGCCAATATAAGACTCGAGCAAATTAAGCTCTAAGAATATACTGAGGCTATAAGTCTCAAAGCCTGCTCGAGGTAAGATAAAGAGCCAAGTTTAGCCAGAATAAGGCTTGAGCAAGTTAAGCTCTAAGAATATGTTAAGACTATAAGTCTCAAAGCTTGCTCGAGGCGAGATAACGAGCCAAGTTTAGTCAGGATAAGGCTCGAGCAAATTAAGCTCTAAGAATATGTTAAGACTATAAGTCTCAAAGCCTACTCGAGGTGAGACAAAGAGCCAAGTTTAGCTAGGATAAGGCTCGAGCAAATTAAGCTCTAAGAATATGTTAAGGATATAAGTCTCAAAGCCTACTCGATGAGAAACAAAGAGCAAAATTTAGTCAGAATAAGGCTCCAACAAGTTAAGTTCTAAGAATATGTTAAGGTCATAAGTCTCAAAGCCTGTTCCAGGTGAGACAAAGTCATAATAATAATAATATTTATCTTTTTTTTTTTCAATCCTCATAAATTCCCTCGATTAAATATGCATATAAATGTAGTGGGGGTTACATAACTGCTAGTGGACTAGCCTCGTACCTGGAATTTTTGGAGGGAATAAATGAGGTTTAACTGAATCTTATTTTCTGGTGAATTGGTTAAATGCCTCATCGAAACCTATCTAGTCAAGGTAATATGCTCTAAGTAACTCTTGGCCGATGTTATTTACTCAAGATAAAAAATAACCATCTGGTCAAGGTTACAAATAAGCTCTTGGTTGAGATGATGTGCTCGAGCTAATCAGTTAATTTCTTGGTCAAAGTATTTTGTTTGAGCTTACCCTATAACCATCTGGTCATAGTAGTTTCCTCGAGGTCACTCTGATTTCTTCCTCAAACACTAGTCCCCTAATTTCTAGTATTAGGAGTTTTAATGAATCAGGACTAGAAACTATATAAAGTTTAAAGTGACATCGAGGTAACTTTAATGAGTCAGTTCAGGCTGCTGGAATTGACTTCATCGTAAACAAGAAACCTAGGCAAGTTTCAAGTCTCAAACCTCTATGTACTTTAAAAGCATATTATTTTCATGTTCACGTAATCATATAGAGCATGTTTCACAGGTTTAGGTTTTTATCTCATTTGGAGCAAGCTAAAGTCTTTTACTTGAAGCAAATAACACTCGTATAATCCATGCTTGCTTAATCTTAGTTAGTAATCAGATAACCCTCCGACGCTCAAGTTAGTAATCAGATATGAGAAAAGTTTATGCTACTTCTCATGCAGCTTTATTCATATTTCATTCCTACTCTAACCAGAAACTTTTTTTTTTGAGAGAATGAAGGCCTTCGATCCCCTGAAAGCCATTCCCCTCATAATGCCCTTTGTCAAAATAATAATAATAATAATAATTTTTATCTTTTTTTTTTCCATCATCCTAAATTCCTCTACTTAAATATGCACATAAATGTAGTGAGTAGGTTAAATAATTGTTAGTAGGCTAGCCTCATACTCTGATTTTTTGGAGGAAATAAATGAGGTTTAACTGAAACTTATTTTCTGGTGAATTGGTTAAATGCCTCCTCGAAACCTATCTGGTCGAGGTAATATGCTTTAAGCCTCTAGACATACCTCTTGGTCGACTTTATCTGCTCAAGATTACTAGATAACCACCTGGTTGAAGTCACAGATAAGCTCTTTATCAAGATGATGTGCTCGAGCTAATCAGCTAACTACTTGGTCAAAATTTTTTGTTTGAACTCATCCTATAACCATCTAATTTCCTCAAGGCCACTCTAATTTCTTCTTCAAACAATCTGGAAATATTAAGTGCTGACATCCATTCGTGGCAATGGACATGAATGCTTCATTGATGGATCTCAGTTCTGTCTAGATCAGTTTCTTCCTACTGGATCCAGATCTGATGGCTTTACTAGAGAAAATCATGAGAATCCAGAGTATATTGTGTAGAAATGTCAAGATTAACTTTTACTCAGCTGGATCATGTCTTTAATGAGTTTGGAAATACTCAACCTTGTGGTAAGCTCTCAAACTTCCTACGAGTTGTGGAAGAGTCTGGAAAGACAGTTTAGATATGAATTTATAGCCAAGAAAGTTCACTTAAAAATGCTCCTTAGTAATTTGAAGAAAAGATCTTTGTCAATAATTGAATATTTTACAAAACTCATAACATTCACAGATAATCTTGCCTTAGCTAGAAATCCTTTAAGTAATATTGATCTAATCACTCATCTTATCACTGGATTAGACTATTCCTATTATCCTGTTGTTGTTTACTTTGAATCTAATATGTTAACCATGGATCTGGGTGAGGCCTATGCTATATTACTAACACATAAGGCAGGACTTGAAAATAGTAAACTTAATGACAACAAGGAAGCTACTAATAACTATGTAGCCAATGTAGCTCAGGCTGGTAATGGAAAGTTTCAAAAAAAAGGGAATAGAAATGCTCAGGGTAACTGGAACAGAAATGGAAGTGGTAATTGGAATGGACATCGTAGTTGGAACTCTAACTTTGATGGTCAAGGTGGTTTTGGTAGTAATGGCAAAGAAGGTTTTTAAGGACAAAACTGAGGATGAGGTAACTGGAATGGAAATTATCGAGGAGTTACTAGTGGTTTTAAAAATAGAGGTGGCTTTGGAGGCGGTGGAAATAACTTCACTTAAGGATGAATTGCCTGTCAAATCTGCTTTAGGTTCATTTATACTGCTGCTGAGTATAAAGACATGTTTAATAGGAATGTCACTCCAAAATTTCCTGCTCAAGGCTACTTTCTCAATCAACATTTGGAACTAAGAGTAGCTTATATGGCAACATCAGAGGGAGTTGTTGATCAAGGATGGTACTTTGATAGCAGAGCTACTCATCATCTTAGTAATTCACTCAAGAACCTATTTGATAGTAAGGTTTATCTTGGTTCAAATTCCTTACTTGTAGATAATGGCCAAGGCCTCATCACACATATTGGTTATATATGCTTTTACATTCTCTTAGTACTTACATATCTTTAAGATATACTGTGTGTTCCCAGAATTACCCAAAACCCCATATCTGTTTCTAAACTTCTTTTTGACAGTAACATTGTAATTGAATTTACATCTACTACTTGTTTCTTAAAGGACAAGGTGAAGAGAACACTGTTGCCTCAGGGGATTGTTAAAGGAGGTCTATATAAGCTGCTGTCATATGAGGAATCAAACTTCTCTTTTGATACACAAATCTCACAACCAAGTTCTATGGTGTTTGTTATTTCTGCCAATAAACTTGCAAATTCTGTTCTACACCTTAATGGTGCTTTGTCTGTACAAACTTTGTCCAAGTCTTCTGTAAGCTTTTATATTGTATGACAATTATTTGTGGTAATAAACAAAACTTTGAATTTTGTTATGCTTGTCAGCTTGGAAAATTACATCAGTTACATTTTTCAGCAACTGAAATCAAATCAAAATATCCATTAGAATTGATTCCCACAGAATTATGGGGGCCATCTTCTGTTCTGTCCATGGATGGATATAAATACTATATATCATTTGTTAATGATTACTCTAGGTATTGTTGGATCTTTCCTCTTGTTTTAAAATCTGATGCTTTAGCCACTATCAAAACCTTCAAAACTTTAGCTGAAAAATAGTTCAATCTTCGTACAAAAGTCCTGCAATTTGACATGGGAGGGGAATTTCAGAGTTTTCACATCATATCTTCATCAAGAAGGCATTCAGTTTAAACATGGCTGTCCTCACACACATCATCAAAATGATGTTATTCAGAGGAAGCATAGACATATTATAGAAACTGGATTAACTCTCATTGTTCAAGCTAAAATGCCAATTTCCTTTTAGTGGATGCATTTCACCCAACTTCTTACCCCATCAATAGAATGCCCACTACAGTTCTTGATAACTAATCTCTTTATAAAAAATTGCATCATTAATCACCTAACTATGATTTTATTAAGGTATTTGGTAGTGCCAGCTATCCATTACTCAGACTATATAATTAATAAAAACTTGATTTTACTATGAAAAATGTCAATTTATAGGTTATAGCCATCTGCACAAGAGTTACAAATGATTGGACAGAACAAGAAAAATCTATATTGCTATTTATATTTCCTTTAATGAAAATGACTTTTCATATTCTGAGTTATTCCCTCATTCATCCTTATCTGAGTCAGTACCAGTTTGTTCACCTTTTCTGTGAGAGGAGATTTCTACCCTAAAATAGAATAAGATCTGAGAGACCCTGTTCCATTGCTTGTTGGAGTCAAGACAATTTCTTACAAGTGCATACAACCAATATACTATGGATGGAATCGAGTTATCCAATTTCTTTATAATTCCTTTCCTTATAGGCACTTTTAGAATTGGAATGGCAATTTTACTTACTTTACATTCTATTCATTGGACCTTCTTCAAATTGGCCTTTAAATTTTAGAATTGTTCTCTTATTCTTCATCTTTATTTGAGTTAGTACTAGTTTGTTCATTCTATTTCTGTATTCTTTATAACAGTACAGCCATCTCCAGCACTACCATCTGTCTCAGCACTGATACCAACATCAAGGTCACACACATCATTACCACAACTAAATTTGCTTTATCCTCTGTTGTTTTGAATTAAAAGAAAGAAGACAGAATTTGTAGTAATAATATAGAAAGTTTTGGCAAATAGAACTTGAAGAACATTACACACTGCTGCAGAATCGTTACAATTTTAAAGAGGCATAGTAACAACCCACTAAAGCCTACTAAAAATATGGTCCTTAAGTTATGCCTAAAATTATGCCATGATATGAACAAACAAAATAACTGTAAACAAAATAATAGGAAAAGATTGAAATATTCAACCCCACATCAGCAGTCCTAAACATATATTCTAAAACTACTCCTTATTTTAGGAGTTGCAAACACCAAGTTTTGTTATAAAAAGTTCAAACTTGATAACCGATAGTGGCTTGGTGAAAATATCCGCAACCTGATCTTCTGTTGTGCAGTAGATAAGAACAACAACTCCATCTTTTTGTACTTTCCTGAAGAAGAATAATTTAATATTAAAATGCTTAGTTTTCCCGTGAAACACAGGATTTTGAAAGATTGTAATAGCAGCTTGGTTGTCAACAAAAATCTTTGTACTGTCCTTTTGCTTTAGGTTAAGATCAATTAAAATCTTCCTCAACCATAACGTTTGATTAACAGCAGCTATTGCAGCAACAAATTCTGCTTTAGTAGTGGATTGAACTACAATTTCTTATTTTTTCAAGCTCTAGGAGAAAACATCAGAGCCAAGAGTGAAACAATAGCCTGAAGTGCTCTTCATATCATCAACATAACTACCTCAATCGCTGTCTGAAAAACTAGCTAGCCTGAACTCTTTGCTCTTTGTAAACTTAATGCCGAAATCACATGTGTCTTTCACATATCTAAGCACCCTCTTTGCAACCTTGAGATGCCATTCACTTGCACAGTGTATAAACCAAGATAAAATACTTACAGTATTAAAAATGTCTGGCCTAGTTGCTGTGAGATATATTAAGCAACCAATCATGTTTCTTAAATATGCCTGGTCAATCTTCTCCGTTCCATCTTCTTTGCTGAGCTTCTCCTTTAAGTTCATAGGAGTGCTCATTTCTTTGCATTCTTCGAGTTTAAACTTCTTCAGAATCTCCTTAGCATTTTTCTTCTTACAGATAAAGACTTCATATTCACTATGTTTAATTTCCATTTCAAGAAAGAAAGTCATCAAACCGAGATCTGTCATCTCAAAAAGCTCCATCATCTCTTGCTTAAAATTCTCTACAATACTCATCTTATTTCTTGTCACAAGCAGATCATCAACATGTAATGAGATAATAAGTATATCAGTTCTATTGTGTTTGACATACAATATTGATTCGAATAAACTTTTAGTAAATCTCAAGTTCTACAAGTGTTCATCAATCCTGCTGTACCAAGCTCTTGGAGCTTGCTTCAAACCGTAAAGAGCTTTTTTAAGAAGATAGACTTTGTCTTCTTCTCCTGCCTTTATATAGCCTTTGCTTTACATAAATCTCCTCCTGCAGAAAACCATTCAAAAATGCTGACTTGACATCTAACTCATACACTTTCTAATTATTTTGTGCTGCCATGACAAGTAAAAGCCTGATAATGTCAAGTCTAGCTACTGTTGCGGAAGTATTTGAGTATTTGAGTGCATCTTTTGACCATAAGCCTAACTTTATGCTTATTGATTGAACTATCAGCATTAAACTTAGTTCTGTACACCCACTTGAGTCCGATTACCTTTATATTTTGAGTCTGATTAACCAACTCCCATGTCTTATTTTTTTCAATCATGAACAGCTCATCATTTATTGTACACATCCAATTCTGATTTTTCTTGGCTCCTTCATAATTTATAGGCTTATATATAGTAACATTGCATTTTTTATAAACATCAGACAGTGATCTTATGCCCCAGATAGGTATGTCATCGACTATTTTATCTTCCCATTCTTCAATGCTTTGAACTGTTGTATGAGACTTGAGTTAGGACTCTTTGAGCTTGGATCTTTCTTTTTTATATTATCCCAGTTCCATTCTTTATCTTCCATAAAGTGCATATATCTGCTTATAATAATTTTTCTAGTTTATGGTTGGAAAACTTTATAAGCTTTTGCAATGAGGCTATAGCCAATAAAGATGCCTGGAAGTGCTCTTTTATCTAGTTTATCTCTTTTGATATGTGGAACATGAGTGAAACACAAACAATCAAATGTTTTAAGAAATCTGTTGTGGGGTGTATGGAGTAGTTAACTGATGTTGGATGCCAGTCTCACCACAAAAATGATTGAATGCTTTAGAGGTGTACTCTTTGCCATTGTCTGATCTAAGAGTTTGAATTCTGCATCCACTCTCATTCTCAACTTTAGCTTTAAAGTTTCAGAAAATTTATACCACTTTTGACTTGTGCTTTAAAAAGAAAATCCAACACATATGAGTGAAATCATCAATAAATTCAATATAATAAAGACTACTATTTAGAGAAGGTGTTCTTTGTGGGCCCGTAATGTCATAATGAACCAATTACAGCTTCTTTGTTGCTCTCCATATCGCCTTTGGAAATGGTCTCATATTTTGCTTTCTAAATTGACATACCTTGTGGTTTGGAATATGATCATCAAATTTTGGAAGATCATTTGCCATCTCATTGGATTTCATGAACAACAGCCGCTGATGATGATAATGCCCAAGCCTCATGTGCCACAACTCAGTGATATTTTCTTTGATTGGGAAAGCAGTTTGCTCCGATCCTCCAATGGTTTAGAGCAAAACTTTTTCCATTTCATTTTTACTTTGAAAATATCTCTGCCATTTGCATATTTAATCAAGCAACTTTCTTCATCGAACATAACTTTGTAACCCTTTTTAATTAATTGTCCAACACTTAACAAGTTTTGATTAATTTCAGGAACATACAACACATCAAAAATAAACTTTGTACCTGAATAGGTTGAGATTGCAACTGTCCCTTTTTCCTTTACAACTATATAATTGCCATTTCTAACCTAAACTTTTGAAGAGTTTGTATTGTTTAGTTTCTTGAAACTGTCAATAAGCCAACTCTCACTTGATTCGAAGCCAGAGAAACACGTAGCGACAAACAAGTGATCCTCCTCCTCTTGATCAACAGCCCTTGCTTCTTCACCGTGTTGTTGATTTTTGTTTTTGCAAATAATAGCTTCATTCCCCATCTGATTACAGATTATGCACTTAGCATCAGGTTTCCTCCATGATTTAAATGGAGGATGGCCTTTCTTTCCACAATGTTGGCAAGGTGGATAAGATTTCTTCTGATATTCTGTCTGTTTGGGTAAAATATCAGACAGGCCCCTAAAAGCCCTTCCTGGTGTATGGGGTAAATATCAGACAAACCCTCGAAGCCCTTCCGGCTCAAGCAAGACTCCGATGGTAACCTAGCCCGAGCAACCCCTCAGGTCAAAGCTGGTCAAGGTCGAGAGCTCATTCCTCGCTCGAGGTCGTCCTTCAGGTCAAAGCTGGTCAAGGTCGAGAGCTCATTCCCTGCTCGAGGTCATTCCTCAGGTCAAGGCTGGTCAAGGTCGATAGCCGAGCACATCACTCCTGCTCGCAGAAATCCACGAGCACAGCTGGACAAAACCCGACCTAGGACAACCCGACCCGTTATCTCGTAATCTCGCACACCTTTTGATGTCGACAAGGGTCCCACATGGTGGAGAGATGACACTCTGTTGTCGGTGATCGGCACGTGCCACCAAGGTGTCATCATTCCCTGCACGCCTGCCCGACATGGTGATCTCGCCACGTGAATCGGATTAAGGGAACAACCGCTCATCCCTAGGGAATATTCCGCCAAACCCGATTGTCGGAGGGACCGGATACCATTAGCGTGGGAGTGGACGACTGGAAAGGAAAAGCAATGGAAAAAGCAGTATAAAAGGAAGCGAAGGAGAACGGCACGAGGGTTGGCATTTGAATTCACAAAAGAGAAGTTGGATTCTCATGAATCGGATAATGAGTTCTTCCTTTCAAAATTTCTCTCATCTGACTTTCTCTAAAAAACACCATTTACATCCAAAAAGGGGGGGCGAAATAATACCCCTTTCATCTTTCCGGTCTCCCTCACTAAGGGAGATACCAAAAAAGAAACCCGATCATCGACTTGAGCGTCGGAGGGTTTCGCGGAACGCCCGCGACCCCTGACCCGGTTTTCTGTGAGTGCAGGTCCGGGAAATCACTGTTCCGAAGAAGACAGCGGACCCGGACAAAGGAGGCAATCCTGCTCGAACTTATCGCGAGCAGAAGGATCGGATCTTGTTTAAATCCGCGAGCAGAAGGTTCAGATGTTCCTTAGCGAGCTGTTTGGAGGAACTGTTGGAAGGTTCGAAGCATTGTTGACGCAGAAAATCTGCATCAACACTGTCATTCCTTTTATATTGGTAGATGCTGTGCTTGTTCCATTTCCTTCAAAGTCCTTTTTTTTTTTTTTTTTTTTGTATTTGGCTTTATTTTGATGCTTGGCTGCTAAAGCTCCTTCAATTGTTGTATCATCTCTTTCAATCTTCTTTGTTCTGGTGCTTGTAATGCATTTTACAATTCTACCAAGGAAGTTTTTGTCATATCCTTGGTATTATCCAAGATAGTGATGGTTGCTTTATAACGTCCAGGTACTGTAACAAGAATTTTTTCAACAATTCTTGAGTCAGTAAATTCAGTTCCAAGAAGGCTCACCTTGTTTGCAATACTAAGAAGCCTATCAGAGTAATCTTTGATCGTCTCAGAGCCCTTCATTCTTTAAAGTTCAACTTCCCTAATCAAATTTAGGACTTGCATACCCTTCACTTTTTCATCTCCTTTATATTCATTCTTGAGATAATCCCATATCTCTTTTGCTGAAGTCAAAGACATGATACGAGTGAAGATGGTCGATGAGACTGCTACAAACAGGTAGGCCTTTGCCTTTGATTTCTTTGTCTTCTTTTCTTTTTGTGTTTTTATTTGTGTTATGGTGGGATTGTTCGGAAATGCAGGAATTTCATAATCTTCTTCCATTGCTTCCTAAAGATCCAAAGCTTTAAAATATGTCTCCAAACGTATTGCCCAATGCTGGTAATTACTTCTATCGAACACCGGTGGAGCAATTGAGGAGAGACTAGCTTCGGCTTCAGCTTCCATGACTTATCAAATTCAATCACAGATCTCTTAAGAAGTGGGCTCTGATACCAGATGTTATTTTAAATTAAAAGAAAGAAAAAAGAATTTGCAGTAATAATGTAGAAAGTATTGGCAAATAGAACATTACATTGCTGCAGAATCGTTATAATTTTAAAGAGGCATAGTAACAACCCACTAAAGACTACTAAAAATATGGTCCTTAAGTTATGCCCAAAATTATGCCATGATCTGAATAAACAAAGTAAATGAAAACAAAATAATAGGAAAAGATTGAAATATTTAACCCCACATCAGCAGTTCTAAACATATCTTCGAACGTCCTCAACTCTCTTCTAATACTTATCCAAATTCATCATTCCTATAAATGTTAGAATTTATATCTACCAATTTACCTTCATAACCTTCCTTACTATTAATATCAACTCATCCAATGACAATAAGAGTAAAAGCTGAAATTTTCAAGCCTAAAACCTATCTCACTGCCATTCAAGATCTAAAACCAGTGAATGTTAAGGCAGTTTTAGCAGATCCAAAGTGGAATTTGGCCATGACAAAATAGTTTAATGCTCTGGAGAAAAATGGTACATGGACTCTAGTGCCAGCAGAGTCAGCAACTAAAATTATTGGAACAAATAGGTCTTTAGAATTAAATATAACCCAAATGGGAGTATTTCCTAGTATAAGGCTAGGTTAGTTACAAAGGGGTTTCACCAACCATATGATGTGGACTTTTTTGAGACATTAAGCCCAGTGGTGAAGCCCTGCACTATCAGAATTGTACCGATCTTGCAGTTATGAACCATTGGTCAATAAGACAACTAGATGTAAACAACACCTTTCTTAATGATGTACTTACAGAGGATGTGTTTATGCATCAACCTGAAGGGTCTATCAATTCTTATTATCCTTCTTATGTCTGTAAATTAAAAAAAGCTTGGTATGGTCTTCAATAGGACCCTAGAGTTTAGTATGACAAGTTAAAAAGATCACTACTGCAATGGGGTTTTCAATTTTTAAAATCAGACACATCTTTATTTCTTAAGCATATTGGTACTGACATTCTCATCATACTCATCTATGTGGATGATATCCTGATCAGTAAACAATTAGGTTCAGAATTTGCTCCTAAATGTTTGGGAGACTTCAACTACTTTCTTGGGTTAGAAGTCAGTCCATCCAGTAGTGGTTTACATCTATCTTGAACCAAATATATTAGGGATATCTTGAAAAAGGCTCATATGCTTGATAGCAAGGGCTTTAATACACCTTTGAGTGTTACTAATAAGCTACATAAAGATACAGGTCATGCATTTAAAAATCCCTCGCTTTATAGAAGTGTGGTTGGCTCTTTTCAATATGTAACACTGATTAAGCTAGATATTGCCTTTACTGTCAACAAGTTAAGTCAGTTTTTAACTTCTCCCACTACACTTCAGGGGAAGGCATGCAAAAAAGTGTTGAGGTATCTACAATGCACAGCTACTTATGGCCTTTAGTTCTTCAATTCAGGATCTCTCACCTTATCAGCCTTCTCTGATGCAAATTGGGGTTGTGACCTTGATGACAGAAGGTCTATAGAGGGATATTGTATCTTTCTTGGTTCTAATATGATAATCTCAAAGAATTTTGAGCAAAAGTTATGTTTTCTCTTTGAGGAGAATTCCCATTATATAGTATGAATACAAGCTTATGTTTAGTCCTAAACTTAGCTAAACTACCATATACAGATCTGTCTAAAATAGCCTACAGCTATCATATCCTAAATAAGGAAAACATAAGAGATTTAGAATCATAAAGACAACTGTTACAGCCATACAGGCATATAATCTGCCATAGAATATGCTAATTCCTTTGACATCCCCCTTCAAATTGATGCTGGTAAATCTACAAGCATCAGTTTGCTATAAGAAAGTTATGTTGCTGATGTGTCATCGATTTGGTGAAGATATCCGCAATCTGTAAAGTGGTGGGGATATATGGAAGGGTGATAACTTGGCAGTCATAGGCCTCTCGAATATAGTAGCGGTCAATCTCAATGTGTTTCGTGCGCTCATAGTAGACAGGATTGGATAGCACTAGTGTTGTCAGTATGTAGGGGAGTAGGTCGATTTTTTGAGCAACCAAGCTGTGTTAAGAGACCAAGCAGCCAAATGATCTCGGAGCATTCTGCAGACATGGTGCGGTATTCTGCCTCAGTGGATGATATGAAGACTACGTTTTATTTTTTGCATTTCCAAGAGATAAGAGCATCACCAAGAAACATGCACCAACCCATAATAGATTTTCTTGTGTCTGGGCAGCCAGCCCAATCTGTGTTACTTTAAGCTTGTAGTTGGAGGGAAGAACCAGCAGGGAAGAATGAACCACGACTAAGAGTGCCAATAATATATCTAATGATGCGACGAACTACTGATAGGTCTCTATGTCGAGGGGCTTGCATGAACTTGCTGACGGTGTGGACAACATAAGAGATGTCGGGCCGGGTGATAGTTAGATAGATAAGACTACTAACCAGCTTCCGATATTTCACATTATGTTCCATTGGGGTGTCAACAGAATCTGTGTCCATAAGTCCACCTAATTGAATTAAATCTTGAATATACTTGTGCTGATTTAAGAAGATACCTTGAGGCCGATGATGCACCTGTAACCACAAAAAATAGGTCAGTTGACCTAGGTCTTTCATGTGAAAGGTGAAGTGCAACAAATTCTGAAGTTCAGAAATTACCTTTATATAAGAACTAGTGATAACGATGTCGTCCACATAAACAAGGAGGACAACTATGCCCTTAGATGGCTGTTGAAGAAAAAGGGAGCAGTCATACTGAATTTGAGTGAATGAAAAGCCAATGAGAGTTGATCGAAACTTCTCAAACCATACTCTCGGTGCCTGCTTTAACCTATAGAAAGAACGTTTTAGTTTGCAAACATCATTAGGTAATGAAGTAGTCATACCATAGGGAAGTTTCATATAAACCTCCTCATTGAGATCACCATGTAAGAAAGTGTTATTTACATCCATTTGACGTAAAGACCATAATTGTGATGCAGCAAGGGCTAATATTGTTCGAATAGTGGTCATTTTGGCTACGGTTGCGAAGGTCTCATTATAGTCTAGTCCATATTCTTGCTTGTTGCCAAGGACCTCCAACCGAGCCTTGTAACGACTATGGATCCATCAGAACGCAGCTTGATAGAAAACAGAAACTTACTACCGAGGGGTTTCACAGATGGGTGACATGAAACAACATCCCAGGTCTAGTTTTCTTTAAGTGCTAGAATTTCTATTTCAATAGTTTTTCGACAACATTCATGCTCCATTGCTTGTTTATATGATGAAGGATAGGAATAGAAGACAGAGTGGTTGTCAAAGTTAAATAGGAGGTGAAACCATACCTATCTTTTAGTCTACGAACTCGAATACTGTGTCTGAGAGGTTCAGGAACAGTTGCTGGAACTAAATTAGTATTTAGGGAATGAGCTGGAGGGGGCCCGAGAGGTATTGGATTCTTGCGTCGCCGATAGACTACGAGAGGTTCAAAAGGTACAGAATCTGCAGAAGAGTTAGTAAACTTTGGGAAAATAGAAAATGAAGGAGAAAGATCATCGTGCACTGTGGAAAAGAAATACTGATTCTCAAAGAAAGTCACATTTCGAGAAACCCTTATACGACGCAGATTGAGAATATAACAAAGAAAACCTTTGCTCTGTGGAAAAGAAATACTGGTTCTCAAAGAAAATCACATTTCGAGAAACCCTTATACGACGCAGATTGAGAATATAAAACAAAGAAAACCTTTTTGGTTCATAGAGTATCCTAGAAAAGCACATTTCACAGCTTGAGCTGTGAGTTTTGTGCGTTCGTGTGGAAGAAGATGAACATAACACACACAACCGAAGGTACGGAGATGAGAATAAGTTGGTTTATGGCTAAATAACCGAAAGAAAGGAGAGACATGGTTCAAGGAGGGAGAGGGCAATCTGTTGATGAGATATACAGCAGTGGAGAGAGCTTCACACAAAAAATAAGATGGTACAAATGACTCTAATAGAAGAGTGCGGACAACATCGAGAAGGTGCCGGTTCTTTCTTTCAGCTACCTCATTTTGTTGGGGAGTTGAAAGACAAGACTTCTGAGAAATTGTACCATTGGTGTACAAAAATTCTTGAAATAAATGAGACATATATTCACCCTCATTATCAGAGCGAAAATTTTGATATTAGCAGAGAATTAGGTCTGAATATGTGCATGAAAAAGCTTAAAAAACAGAAAACACTTCATCTTTAGAATGCAGAAAATAAATCCATGTGAAGCGACTATAGTCATCAATAAAAGTGACAAAAGTACTTGTAATTAGCATAACATGTAACAGGCACCATACGCCACACATCACTATGCATCAAATCAAAAGGCCAGACAACAGTTGGTGTGTGAGTGGGGAATGGTAGAATTTTACTTTTTCCAGGCTTACATGAATTGCAATCAAATTGAACGGCACTAAGAGATGGTGATCCTTTATTTCTGAGTAAACTAGAATTTAGAAAGGCATGAAGTACATTAGAGTTTGGGTGTCCTAGACGTTTCTGCCATGCTCGATAATCAACATAAGTAAAATTACGAGTGGTGACGGGCAACGAGAAATATAGAGACCCAGGGAATTAGAGAGGGAAAAGACGTCCTATTTTAGGCCCCCCGGCCATCATCTTCCCTGACGGCTAAACCTGCATAACACAAATAAATTTAGAGAATTCCACTTTATAATTATCGTCAACCAACTGACCGACTGAAACAAGATTAGTGGTAAGACCAGGAGAGACAAAGACATTGGTTATAGAAGAAGAAACATCAGCAGTGGCTGTGATTGGTAAAGAGTTGTCATCAGCTGTATGAATTTTTAGATTTCTAGGTTATTTATATACATTGGTGAGGAATTTAACGTTGTTTGTCATGTGATGGGAAGCCCCAGAATCAAAGTACCAAGGAGATGATGTAGAGAGTGATTTACCTGAGAGTCCTAATGCAGACAATGTAGTAATGATCATTTGTTGAATCATTTATGGGGCCACAGATTGAACAGGAGCGGGGCACTTTGTGTCAGATGTACTATGCCCACAGAACTACCAGTACTAGAAGAACCAGCTATGGCAGCATATTGTTACGGGCGTGTGATTCCAGGTCAAAAAGGCCCAAGGAAGTATGCCAAAATGTGCTAGTTTGACTCAATTCCGGAAACTTCTGTAAAATTCCAGCAGCTCTAGCACAACTGTACATACACTAGAATTCTCTAGATTTTGACATATGTACGTAGAATTCTCTAGAGCTAACCAAGCTTCCTTATAAATATGGGTGAGCTCTAGGCATTTGAGAACTAATCAACTCAATCAACAAAGCAACAAAACATCAAAGCACTCTTGTAAGTTCTCTTGTAAGTTTTTCTCAATCAATACAATTTCCGCATTTGACTACATTGCTCTTTAGCTCTCTCTTCTCTTTAGCATTTAGGAAAACCTCTTGGCTTAGCTATTGAGAAGCTCAAAGGCTTACATAGCAACATCCCGACAAAGGTTGTTTAAGTGCCGCACGGGTTTGCTGCGAAAAGCACTCATCCCGTGACAAGTGGTATCAGAGCTAAGGTTTGCACACATGCATTTCAGTAGCAATAGCCAACCTTTCAACTTCAAGCACAACACAAGAGGGCGTTATTGGTGTGGAGATCCTCCCGGAACCAAGCCAGGGCCGCGATGAAACACGCGGGCAGGCCAAGACTCGTAACAAGTCCAAGGCTGTGTCTGTCGATGCTTTGGAGCCTCGCATGGCTACGCTTGTAACAACAATGTCCGCTGCTCAGGACACCCTCGAAACTTTGGAGGAAAGGGTAGAAGGTCTTGAGGGCGAATACGCCGAATTCACAATGGCAACCAAGGCCCTCATCCAAGACCAAGTCAACACCCTACGAGGGGAATTTCGAGCATTTCATGAGGAGTTGATGAAACTCCGCGAGCTTGCAGGCAAGACGTAGCTTGCGCGTCCGCTGCGGAGTGGAGGAAGTACGCTTGGACTGGGCATGGCACAAGCGCACACTCTCTGCTAGCCCAGCTTCTACAAGCACGAGTGATGCGCAACGCATTGACGTGCCAAAGCCCGACACCTACGATGGCACACGCAATGCCACCATCGTAAACAACTTTCTCTTTGGGCTAGACCAATACTTCGATGCCATAGGTGTTTGAGACGGGGCATCGAAAGTGGGCACTGCACCCACATTTCTAAGAGGCGCTGCACAACTATGGTGGCGTCGGAGCATGGTGAAATGGGCAAAGGCATATACACCATCAACACGTGGGCAGACTTCAAGCAAGAACTCCGAAAGCAATTAGCCCCAAGCAATGCCGAGAAAGAAGCGAGAACACTCCTACTTCACCTCAAGCAAACGGGTAGCGTTTGCAACTATATCAACGAGTTCACTATCCTAATGCTCAAGATAAGCGACATGTCCGACAAGGACTCGCTCTTCTACTTCCAAGATGGCCTTAAGGATTGGGCCAAAACGGAACTCGATAGGCGGGGCGTCCAAACGCTTGACGACGCCATTGTCACTGCGGAGTCGCTAAACGAGTACTCCACCCAATCCAATGACAAAAGGCCTAACCAAGGCAAAGGTAGGGGAGAGAGTCACAAGGACAAGGGCAACAATCGCAAGGATTGGGGGCAGAAAATGCCTCCAAGCGGCAAGAGCGCGCAGGGCAAATCGAAAGGTAAGAAGAAGCCACCGAAGCCACGCAGCTCATGCTTCATATGCAATGGTCCTCATTAGGTATGTGACTGTCCGGAGAAGAAGTCGCTCAATGCCCTTGCTGCCCAACTCAAGGGCAACTCCACACCAACGCCGGAAGAACCTCGACCCAACATGGGTTCTATCCAAAGACTCGGCGCACTCGACAGCCCATAATCGGCACTCGCCAAGAAAGGGCTAATGTACGTGAGCGCGAAGATAAACGGACACTCCAAGCGCCTAGGCTCAAAACCACGAACGAAGGAGGCACTATAAAGGCAGTAAATTCACCCGACAAGCCCATTGCGAGCACAACACAAGGAGTGCACGTCGCACTTGGCGCATGGAGCAGAAAGCTCAACTTCTCAATTGTGTCCATGAACGACTTCAAGATGATCTTTGGCATGAAATTCTTTGACCAAGTCCATGCCTTCCCACTTCCAGCCATTAACTCCCTAAGCATTCTCGACGGGAGTAAGGTATGCATGGTTTCGATGGAGGGTGGAAAGACCGAGGAGAAAATACTCTCGGCCATGCAATTCAAAAAGGGTTTCAAGAAGGACCCAAGCTTCTTGGTCTCCATTCGAGAGCTCAATGAGGGAGAAGATCCCGCAAGTGCTCCAAGCCAAGTCCCTCTTATAATACAATCCATCATCGAGGAATTTAAGGACGTGATACTTCCTATGCTTTTGAGGAAGCTTCCAACTAAACGAGAGGTAGATCACCAAATAGAGTTGGAGCAAGGTTCAAAGCCTCCAGCCTTGGCGCCCTATCGCATGGCGCCACCCGAGCTTAAAGATTTGCCAAAATAGCTCACGGATTTGCTGAACGCAGGCTATGTTCGCCCATCTAAAGCACCTTTCGGTGCACCGGTCCTTTCCAAAAGAAGAAGGATGGATCGCTACGGATGTGCATTGATTACAGAGCGCTCAATAAGATCATTATCAAGAACAAGTACCCAATTCCCTTGATAGAGGATCTTTTCGACCAGCTTGGCAAAGCGAGGTACTTCACCAAACTGGACTTGCGCTTCGGGTACTATCAAGTTCGCATAGCTGAAGGAGACGAGCCCAAGACA
This sequence comes from Murraya koenigii, assembly GCA_025617385.1. Taxonomy (NCBI): domain Eukaryota; kingdom Viridiplantae; phylum Streptophyta; class Magnoliopsida; order Sapindales; family Rutaceae; genus Murraya; species Murraya koenigii. Next base: position 27,511,601 of record CM046811.1, read on the forward strand.
GCGTGCGTAATAAGGTACGGATCTTTCGAGTTTCTTATAATGCCTTTCGGTCTCACAAATGCACCGGCAACGTTTTGCACTCTTATGAACAAAGTGCTGCAACCATTCCTCAACCGCTTTGTGGTCGTGTACTTAGATGACATAGTGGTGTACAACACCACACTCGAGGAACACGCTAAGCATTTGCGACAAGTCTTCCAAGTACTTCGGTAGAACGAGCTCTACCTCAAGATAGAGAAGTTCTCATTTGCTCAAGAATAGGTAGAGTTCCTTGGGCATAAGATAGCAGTCGGGAAGCTTATGATGGAAAACTCGAAGGTGAAGGCCATCCTCGATTGGGAGCCTCCCATGAAAGTACCTGAGCTACGCTTATTCCTAGGCTTGGTGAACTACTATCGCCGATTTATTCAAGGCTACTCAGCCAAGGCGGCACCCTTGATAGATTTACTCAAGAAGAATTGGACATGGCAATGGTCCGAAGATTGCCAACATGCATTTGAAGGCTTGAAGAAAGCAATTTCAAAGGAACCCGTCCTAGTTCTTTCGGACTACACGAAGCCCTTCGAAGTACAAACGGATGCCTCCGACTTCGCCATTGACGAAGTCCTTATACAAGAAAGCCACCCAATAGCGTTCGAGAGCAGAAAACTCAATGACACGGAATACCGCTACACCGTGTAAGAAAAAGAGATGACAACAATCATTCATTGCTTGCGTGTGTGGCGACATTACTTGCTTGGCTCACATTTCACAATCATGTCAGATAATGTAGCCTCAAGCTACTTTCAGACACAAAAGAAGTTGAGCCCGAAGCAAGTAAGGTGGCAGGATTTTCTCGCAGAATAAAACTATAGGCTCGAGTACAAACCAGGCAAAGCCAACGTCGTTGCAGACGAACTAAGCCGCAAGGCAGAATTGACCACTCTTAGCGCGAGCCAACCAAAGTCAGATCTTGTCTCATGCATCAAGGAAGGCCTCCAACAAGACCCATTGGCAAAGGACTTGCTGGAAAAGGTCCTCGAAGGAAAGACAAGGAGATTTTGGCAAGAAGAAGGCATCCTCCTCACCAAGAGAGATCAGCTGTTCGTGCGAAAGTGGGAAAAATTATGCAAAGAGGTAATCAAGGAGTGCCATGACTCCAAGTGGGCTGGTCACCCAGGAATCGAGCGCACCACCACACTAGTCCAAGCCTCGTATTTTTGGCCAAACATGCGGAATGACATCGAGGCATATGTGCAGACTTGTCTCGTGTGCCAATAAGACAGGATAGATCACTAATTACCGGCAAGATTGTTGGAGCCCCTGCCTCTTGCATCAAGGCCGTGGGAAAGCGTCTCAATAGACTTTATAACGGCCTTGCCTAAATCTGTAGGTTGCGGTAGCATCATGGTCGTGGTAGACTGATACAGCAAGTATGCTACTTTCATTGCCGCACCACCAGATTGCAAAGTGGATGAAGCAGCCCGTCTCTTCATTAAACACATAATGAAGCTTTGAGGTGTTTCAAAAAGCATTGTGAGTGATCGAGACCCCCGTTTCACGGAAAAATTTTGAACGGAGCTCTTCAAAATGTTGGGGACAGACCTCAAGTTCTCAACAAGCTTTCATCCATAAACGGATGGACAAACTGAGCGCATCAGTGTCCTTCTCGAGATGTACTTGAGGTACTACGTAAGCACTCACCAGCGGAATTGGGCGAAGTTGCTTGATGTCGCCCAATTTTCTTATAATCTCCAGCGGAGTGAGGCTACCGGTAAGAGCCCATTCGAGATCATCGTGGGATTCCAGCCCATGACTTCCAACGCCATAGCCTCGACTTATAGAGGTAAAAGTCTCGCGGCTCATAAGCTCGCCCACGAATGGCATGAGGAAGCGGACATCACGCGAGCTTACCTCGACAAAGCCGCGAGAAAAATGATCAAGCTCCTGCCCCAACAATTTAAGAAATTGCGAAATGTCCATAAGGGGTTAGTGAGATGGTACGAAGGACCCTTCCGCATTGTCCGACGTGTAGGCAACGTCTCGTATTAACTAGACCTTCCACCAAGGCTCAAGATTCATCCTGTCTTCCACGTTAGTCTTCTCAAGCCCTATCACGAAGACGCAGGAGACCCAACAGGCGGAGAAACAAGGCGTGCCCCAACAACTGTTGTCACCGCGTTCGACAAAGATGTGGAGTACATCCTTGCCGATCGAATCATTCGAAGGAGGGGCGTGCCAGCGTACTACGAGTACTTGGTGAAGTGGAAAAATCTCCCTGAGAGCAGAGCCACTTGGGAACGTGAAGATGAATTGTGGCAATTCGCGAAGCATGTCCAAAGGTTCAAGCAAGAGAGCGCAATGAGGACGCCGCGAGCTTAGGTAGGGGACGATGTTACAGGCTGTGCGATTCCAGCCCAAAAATGGCCCAAGGAAGTGTGCCAAGATGTGCTAGCTTGGCCCGATTCCAGAAACTTCCGTAAAATTCCAGCAACTCTAGCATAATTGTACATACACTAGAATTCTCTAGATTTTGGCACATGTACATAGAATTCTCTAGGCTTAGAATTCTCTAGAGCTAGCCAAGCTTCCTTATAAATATAGGTGAGCTCTAGGCATTTGAGAACCAATCAACTCAATCAACAAAGCAACAAAGCATCAAAGTACTCTTGTAAGCTTTTCTCAATCAATACAATTTCCGCATTTGGCTGCATTGCTCTCTAGCTCTCTCTTCTCTTTAGCATTTCGGGAAATCTCTTGGCTTAGCTATTGAGAAGCTCAAAGGCTTACTTAGCAACATCCCGACAAAGGTTGTCTAAGTGCCGCACGGGTTTGCTGCGCAAAACACTCATCCCGTGACAATATGCTGTTTCAGATTTCTTGGGGGGTTTAAGTAGGCATTCCTTGATGATATGACCATTCTTTTTGAAGTAGTTGCGGAATTTTTTTGAACAATTTGAAGCGTAACGTCCAAATCCTTTACAGCAAAAGCATTGAACAGTACTCATGTCCCTACCTTTTGGCTTGCCTTGAGCTGCATAAGCCATAAGAACATAAGTGGATTTATGTTGTTCCATGGTGTTTTGAGTCAGAAGTCGTTGCTCCTCACGAAATAAGTCATTGAGGCATGTATCCAAAGAAGGGACAGATCCTCGGTTCATAAGATTGGACCTGGTGCTTTCAAATTCGGATCTCAGTTTCATCAGAAATTGATCCCTCTTAGTAGTTTCATGTACAGATTGGACAGAACTAAGACCTTCAGAAGGTAACGTAGCATAGACTATATCAGTATATTCAGCCCAAAGATTCATGAAGCTAGAATAAAAATCATAAATAGAGAGACTGCCCTGTTGGAGATTAGCTAGCTCATGTTCAAGCTGAAATTGACGAGTAGTGTTGTGGTGACTATAGAGTTTCTTCAGATGATTCCACATTTCTGCTGCAGTCTTAAGGGGTCGAAGATTCAAGATGAAGTTGGATTCCACAGATCCTAGAATCTATGCCATGATTTGAGCATCCTCGACTTCCCACTGGCCATGCCCATCCATGTCTCTGTCTTTGTCAGGGGTAGGTTTCCTGCCATCGCCCATCAGCATGTCCACATAGATCTTTGCCTTTGACAAATATCTCAAAATGAAATGCCCAGGCTGAGTAATTTATGCCATTAAAATGAATTAAGAAAGCATCATACTTGTCTGAAGACATGAGGCTGAGATAACTTGATAAAAAAATAACTAAGAACAAAGGACTGAACTAAGAAGAAGAGAATTCAAAACCTGGGCTCTGATACTATTATAAACTCAGAGAATTTTGAGCAAAAGTTGTGTTTTCTCTTTGAGGAGAATTTCCATTATATAGTATGAATACAAGCTTATGTTTAGTCCTAAACATAGCTAAGCTACCATATACAGATCTGTCTAAAATAGCCTACAGCCAGCATATCCTAAATAAGGAAAACATAAAATATTTACATCATAAAGACAGTTGTTACAGTCGTACAGACATAGAATCTGCTAATTCCTTTTGACATAATCTTGTCTCATGGTCATCAAAGAAACAAAGTGTGGTCTCTAGATCATTAGCTGAATCAGAGTACAGAGCATTAGCTTTGGCAACCTCTGAAGTATTGTGGATAACCCATCTGCTGAAGGAATGAGTACAGCTGCTCAATACACCTATACTGCACTGTGATAATAAAAGTGCATAAGCTCTAGCCAAGAATCCCAGATACCATTCACGAACTAAACATGTTGATTTCAATCTTCACTTTGTCAGAGATCACATCAACAACAAGGAACTTGTAGTTAAACATGTATCAAGTTTTGATCAATTGGCAGATGTGCTTACTAAGCCCCTTGGTTTTGATAACTTTGCTTATATGAGAGCTGAGCTCAATGTTTGTCCTAGACCTTGAGCTTAAGGGGACATGTTAAAGAATAAATCTAGAAATGTTAAGTCACGTGCCACATCAGCAGTTGGGTAGTGAATCTGTTACTCCACCCGAGTTTGTTATTTTCCTCTTAATGTTGGCTGAAATTACGCTCATTTTTTTGTTGCCCTTTTAGAAACTTCTGGACAAGTATGTATAAACGTCTAGATTCTCAGTTCATTGAGAAGCTTAGTTGAATAAAATTCAGTTTAATATTTTTCTCTCATCTCTTGCATTTTTTTTTCTTCATTTTTCTCTGGAAACAAACAGAACAATTTTCTTAACTCTGCCTCACTATAAGGAGCTGTTTTGATGTTTAAGATTTTAAAGTACTTTCCGAATTATATGATTCAAAACGAAATACGGCAAATCATATATATATATATGGGATGACAATATTGATTGCAACTTATAAAAATTTATAAAAATTAGAACCTAAAAACTACTTCCAAATTAATTACAACTGCTTAGAGCAGTCAGCTGATTTAGAAGACTTTCTGAAATATTCATAAAAAAGTCGGAAGGGCTCAACTGCACATCTGCACCTCTGAAATGTATTGTAATTTCAGGAAACCGAGGTCGTGAACAAATACTATAACAAAGATCATATGGCCCTTCAACAGGTTGTACCGCAATCGTACTGAATATTACTGACAGCAGTTTTGAGCCATAAGCTTGTGATAAAAAGGTAAGTATAGTACCATCTCCTCCCATAGTTGATCCTGATATAACACCTAGTCTCTCATCTCTTACAATTATTGCGTCGATTCTGAGGTAATATAAGGCTTTTGGATCCTTAGCAAGCAAGGAAGTAGAAACGACCCTGGAACCTGTAACAATTCCATTGGTGCCAAAATTGATTTTGGTTGAGCTTTGTTGCACCAAGCAATACAAGAATTTACCTGCAATTGAAGTTTTCATTTGAGAAATAAGTGAAGCGTCACCACCTCCAACGCCAACGATGCCAGTCGTTTTTGAATTCCACTATTGTTTGTTCCGCAGCTAAAGACTGTTCCTGGCAGAGCCACGGCTGTTTGGATGTTGATCCCAAAGTAATAGTTTCGGTAGCTAGATCACCATTTGAGAAAGACTTGTCTGCGTAGGAGGCTGAATATTTGTAATTCTCCTTTGCAAAAGGATTTTTTGATCTGTGGTGCGCATTGACTCGAGAAGCAAGAAAGATATTTGTAGGTAGAAGAATGTTTAGGATAAAATAGTGGAGTATCTTGCTTGTAAGATTGTCATAGTGGGCAAGGTTCGCATTGTGTCCATACGAGATCACTTCCTTTGTCGACCACAGTTAGTATTTCATCAGGGGAAGTGCCGATTGATATACAAATTAATGAGACAATCAGCAACATTAGGTATTATATCAGCTGGAGAAACTTTTGATGAAGAGACTGATGAGTTTTTATTGAAGTGATTGAGACGATTGGTAGAACGTGTCAAAGCATTTCTCAACCGTTGCTAGGGAATTAGGGTTGTAGAATTTGGAGAGTCACAGTGGATCAGCTCAACAATGAAACCTACAGTTTGAGCCTCTATTGGAGAGATAATTGAGAGTCAAGAGAATGAATGCACAACTCAACAAGGTTGCCATTGTCAAAGCTATAGCTATATGTAGAGAGATGATGATAAAGTGGGAATCGGGGGTGGGCATAAGTTAGGTTGGATAGGGTTTGTGAAATCCAACCCAACTTATTAATTGAGTGAGTTAAGATAAAATTAATCAAACTCAATTAAATAAATATATTTAAGTCAACCCAACCCAATTCTTAAATTATTGGGTTGAAAGTTAAATCAAAATTAATAATTAAATAAAGAATGATATATGAAACTTAAAATGAAGCTTATTAAAATCAAATATAAATTGCTTATAGTATGAAAATTACATTCACTGTCTAGTATTTGATAAAGAAAGTTAAAAAAACTATCATAAAATTAAGAAAATTTCAACAATGAATTTCTAAACTTTATTTCCGGCTTCTTAAATCTCTTTTTTGAATTCTAAATTCTGATCTTTTACATAATTAACTAGTATTATATCCAGTAACAAAATAAAAGTGATATATAATTATGTACTGTTAAGTGTTTACAAAAAATAAAGATAAATTGAAACTAATTTACTTTCAAAATTAAACTTAGAAGATAACAAATTTACTTATATAAGAGAGTAATTTTAGTTTTGGAATTAGAGTTTAGAGTAGGAGAATGAAATAATAAAAAAGTTTATAATTAGTTTAGCCGTTTAGTTATTTAGGTAATTTTGCGGGTTGCAGCGGGTTTGATATTAGATATTGAAACCCGCATTAACTTGCGGATGAGTTTGGTATGAACTAAATATCCGCTGGATATCCGCCAAACCCGCAATTATTTTTTCCAATATTTTAATTTAATTTTAATGTTAAAAATAATTAAATCTAAAAATATGTAAACTAAATAAATATAAAGTGTTCTAAACTTATCACATTTGTGGTGTGTGTAAGTCATAACATAATGTATAAATTATTATATATTTATTATAATTTTGTATAAACTATTATTCTTTAACTTAATGAATGGATTATTTCATTATTATAATTGTTCTTTGGATTAATATTTTTAATCTTAATTATTATTGTAGGAATCGTAATGGATGAGTGCAAATGATAGTCAATAAAGTGATCTAGAAATTCATATCTTGATGTTTTGAGAAGATGAACAATTGAGAATTATAGATCCGTCTCCAAATGATCTTTCAGGCTATGACTCAAGATTGATCAACACTGAATGATCTTCCAGGCTATGACTCAAGATTGATCAACACTGAACGTGTGGGTGTCTGTTTCACCACTCCTCAGTTGCAACTAGTTGCAATTGACTGCTCTTAGATGTCTTCTGTATTTTTCTCAAAAACCTTGAGATTCTCTTCTCTTTTTTTTTTTTTTTTTTTTTGTCTTAAGAGAATAGTGCCCTTTTATAATAACTTATGAAAAACCCTAGTATTAAGATTATGATTTCTATTTAAAATAGAATTCCTCTTTTAATTTAAATATTTAAATTAAATACTATCTCTTCATTTACGTAAAAGTGGAGAGAATGTGTAACTAACTAGGAGAATCACCTTGTAAAATATCACAAGCCCCCTTTTACACTTGAATATAACATACTAGGACTTAACAAATATTATAATTATGATTTTCATCTAATATGTCAGTTTTTCTTGCTTTTGGGTCCAGTGATGGTGTTGTCAATTAAATAAGCTAACCCGGGGATCATTTGGGAACATACAATAGTGGCTACAATAATTAAATTTGTAATTAAACAAATATAATTATTTAATTCCAATTCTAATCCACTATAAGATTGGAACTAACCTCCATAGTTGTATGCTCAAATAATAATTAGCCCAAGTCACATTGATTTCTTTACTGCACAATCCTTTGTACCACATCGTTAATTTAAATTAATATCTCAACTGTCCAATCAATTTAATTACGTCTTGTTCCTTGATACTTACTGATTTTCTCTAATGATGATTTTCAACATACTTATTTATGTTGACACACTCTGCCCAGAGAATTATATGATCAAGTACTGAAAACCCATCAAGAGATGCGTCGTACAAATTCTGTATTGTTAATCTATAATTTCAATACTTGTAAATGCTCCTACCAAGATACCGGGTAATCTTGACTACATGTGTATGTCGTGCCCATTGGTAGCTCAAATGAAATAACAATTACAATCATGAAATTATAATTAACTCATGATTAAGATTATAGTAAATCAATGCTCATGAGATTTAATAAATCTAACAGTTCTTACTAGATTAATTAAATCTCATATGTGATCCGGTTCAATGTAGTTATACTACATCAATAAATTCATACATGATTAAGATAAATCACTTAATGAATTTATTACAGTCTATACCTAAATAAAGTGTCCAACTTTATTTATCAACTGTGAACTTAATTTATTTAATCATAAGATAACTTGTATTTATGTCTTCTGCGAATCCACATGGTGATCGCATAAATACATATAATATGATTAAATAGACTTTACTCAAAATATTAATGCAATTTAAGATATCTGAATAAATACTTGAAATATTTTATTAATAAAAAAATCAATATACTTTAAAGAACATATAATCCTAAAATATAGAGCCTCGATAACATTGCACAAGGACTATTGGCCGGCTTCGCCTAAGTTTCTTATTACAAACCCCAGGAGCTATGAGAAGCTTAGCCCCGTTCCAGAAGCTCTGCCTTGTTGGACCCTTGATGCCGTTATAAGCCTAGAGAACAGAGTACAAGCTACAAAACGAATCAAATTCCAGCTAAGATGGCCTTGTATAGAGCCTCAATGACACGCATATGGGCTAGCGTCGTCTGGGTTTCTTAAGCAACCCCAGGAGCTTCCCGCTAAAGAGAACGGCTACCAACAGCCGTTTGACCCACTTGACTCACATGCGTTGCGCGTGAGTCACTTTAACTCTTCAATACGGCGTCCTGGCACTGTCGTTTAGATCATAATCTGGTAGACGACATTAACTGTTCGTCATACGAGCCTCATCTTAAAAAACAGCAGACACGCCTTATTCAGTGGATGACAGGCACAGTGTATACATTTCTTATAACCGACAATGTCGTCTCATCTGAATTATAGATTCTCGATCATTCTTGGTTTTTATATGTCTATATTACTATACTAGTATAAGTTTAAAATTAATTTTTGGGTTAACGGATTTAAGTTTAAATAAAAAAAATTCAGAAAAAAATTGATAATAGCTTAATATTAAAATTATTTGCATGGAAAATTTATACTATTTTATTAATTATATTTATTTTAATATTTTTTATATTAATGTGCTATTTTAGTTACTATTTTTATTTTAGTATTGTATTTGTGTTTATTACAAAAACTCTAACAATAGGATTGTATTTTTATTTAGTATTGTTTGATCCTTTATAAAATATATTTCATAGAACACTTTGTTGTAATTTTCAACTAATTAATAGTTGTTTTTACCAACCCATTATCGACAACTCTAGTTACTTCCATGTGCTATATTTCTCATTCTCAAATCTCAATCGTTAGATATTCATATCCAACGGTCATTTAACTAATGGACAAATAATGGGGTTTCTTACCACAAAGCAACGTAGTCGCGCCCGGCCAATTTATATATACTTATTACTCTGCATATTTATATTTCATAAACAATTTCTTGGAAGATGCTCGAAAGGCAGTTTTGTGGGCTTTTGAATAAACTACAGAAGCACATTGTTATTTTCCATGATTGTGACTGCCAAGTGATGAATTAATTATGGAAAGTGGAAGTTTACTACGAATAATTAATTATGCAAGACAATTAACACGAAGACTTGCTTTAACTTAGAGTATAAACACATACAACGGAGCTAAGGATGAGGAGCTAGAAAGTTGCGTGATTTGATTAACTGCTTTCCTTTGAGCATTGGTGATCCAATAAGCTGTAAGTTTTATCTTGTATATTTCTCTGTTATTTTTAGAATTAATTTACATATCCTGTATGTTGAAAAATTGAAAGAAAGCTCGTGAATGTTAATTTTGTATAAACTCTTTGGCTCTAATTAAGATTTGCTTAAGTGGAGGTCGGCGCACGCACTCTCTTATCAGCATCTGAAAAAAACTTCTAATTACATTTTGGGATTTATTAGGTATAATGTTTTCTTTTTGAAAAGAAATTAAATAAGAAGCTATGGATTTGTTGTTTATTTTTAAGAGTAAGATCATTAATCAATTTAATTTCGAAATCACAATTATTCTCGTATGAACTTTTATATTATTATATTTTTTATTTATTGCAATTAAGATCTATGCACAAAGAATCGTTTAAACAAAATATTTGCCAAGTTCTTTTTGCTTATATGTAATGTCAATGATTAGTAGTAACTTAATGTTCTTCTTAATTCTTTCTAAATGATGTATATGTGTGGCTGGCACACTATTTATTTATTTATTTTAATTTTATTATTTAACAATTTATTATTTACTTTTATTGATATTTTTTATTGACAAACTTAAGTAATAAATGTAGTTTAAGTAATATTAGAAAATATAAAATTATTTATTACAATACAGCTTATGCACTATAATATGACTGCAACAAACACACTCTAAATTAATTATACAACTTTGACTATTTGACACTCGATATATACATTGTCTTTTGTGGTACCCATAATTTTGGATGAATTTTGTCGTTTGAATGTGTTGTTCCCAAGATGTCACATTTTTTATTCTAAAGTTTCAGGAACAAATATAATGGCTTCCATGAGTATCCAAAATGTCTCTCATGGGAAATATGATGCCTTCTTAAGCTTTAGAGGAGAAGACACCCGTAAAAGCTTCACAGACCACCTCTATGCTGCTTTGAAAAATAAAGGAATTTATGTATTCAGGGATGACAAAGAACTTGAAAAAGGAGGATCAATTTCACCAAATCTCCTTAAAGCAATTGAAGAATCAAGAATTTCAATTATTGTTCTCTCGAAGAATTATGCTTCTTCCACTTGGTGCTTGGATGAACTTGTTAAGATTGTTGAATGGAAAAATAGAGAAGATCAAATTTTTCCAATTTTCTATGATGTGGAGCCATCTGTGGTGAGGAAACAGTCAGCAAGTTTTGGAGAAGCTTTTGCTAAACACGAAGAAGTTTGTAAGGATAATAAAGAAAAGTTGCAAAAGTGGAGAGACGCACTAAAAGTGGTGGCCAATAAATCTGGCTGGGAATTGAAGGACAAGTAATCATTCTTATTCTCTACTACTACTAATACTACTACTATTATTATTATTATTTTGTTTTGCATGATTAGTAACTACAAAACAGATTTTAGTATTCATGATTTAACATTGTTTTCAATTAAGCAGCTTCTATTTAATATGTATATATATCATATGATGTGTCGTTATTAAAATAGTAGTACTATAAATGAATTAATATTTTCGGCTTTCGCAAACGAAGAGATATGGACGTTAATAGGTTAAATGAGTGTATTATGAACTTTCAAAGACTATAATTTATATGTTGTGATACTTTTTGCCCTATTAATCAGATTTAAAAAATTAAAAAAAAAAAAAACTTTAAGGTTGACTTTTGAGCATGATAACAATCGCAACACTAGTGATATTACCATTCCGTATTTAGCTAATCTAATTAATTTCATGTGTGTAATAAATGTTGGTATCAAAAACTGATCTAAACTCTCTTTCAATCTAATTTATCCAGCTATGGAAAGAAATAATGTCCATAATAATTGGGAAAAACAGTAGAAGAGATTAAATAAATTTTTATTGGGTTGAGTTTGAATTTTCTCATTCCAATCGTTTCTGACTTATGTAATAATTACATGTTACTTAATTATATGACTTCAATTTGGCGAAATGAATATTGCATAGTTTGGATTTCAATTTGATTATATGAATGTTGCATAATTTGGATTTTATACATAATATTGAATTGATCTCTTACTATGTTCATACTACCTTTAATTTAACCACTCCAATCTTTTCTTGTTGTTTTCAATCTGCAGCAATGAATCAGAATTTATTGAGGAAATTGTCAATTTGATATCAAATAAAATTTGTACGGAACCAGAGATTCTTAAGGAGCTAGTAGGAATAGATTCACGATTGGAGAAACTGAGGTTTCTTATGGGTACAGGGTCTAATGATGTTCGTATGATAGGGATATGGGGGATGGGAGGTCTAGGAAAGACAACTCTCGCAAGAGTTGTTTATGACTTGATCTCTCACGAGTTTGAAGGGAGCACTTTTCTTGCTGATGTTAGAGAAAAAATTGAAAAAGAAGGTAGTGTAATCTCTTTACAAAGACAACTCCTTTTCAATTTACTGAAGCTTGCAGATATTAGTATATGGAATGTAGACGATGGTATTAATATAATAGGAAGTAGGCTACGACAGAAAAAAGTTCTTCTTGTAATCGATGATGTTGCTGATGTTGAACAACTACAAAGTTTAGCTGGAAAGCGCGATTGGTTCGGTCCAGGTAGTAGGATTGTAATAACAACGAGAGATAAACAATTGTTGGTGGCACATGAAGTGTATGAAGAGCATATTTATAACCCTGAGGTACTAAAAAACGATGAAGCTCTTCAACTCTTTAGTATGAAAGCTTTTAAAATCCATCAGCCTGTGGGAGAATATATGGAGTTGTCTAAATGTGTTCTGAAGTATGCTGGTGGTCTTCCGTTAGCTCTAACAGTTTTGGGTTCCTTTCTAAATAGTAGATCTGTGGATCCATGGAGAAGTACCCTACAAAGACTAAAACGAGATCCTCCAAATAAGATTATAAGTATACTTCAAATAAGTTTTGACGGACTACAAGATTCAGAGAAGAAAATATTTCTCGATGTTGCATGTTTCTTTAAATGGTGGGATAGAGATTATGTGGCAAAAGTTCTAGAGGGATGTGGTTTTTTCCCAGCCATTGGAATGGAAGTTCTTATCGAAAAATCTCTATTATTTGTTGATGATGACAACAGACTATGGATGCATGATTTGATACAAGAAATGGGACATCAAATTGTTCAGAGACAATCCCCCGAAGAACCTGGGAAATGCAGCAGAATATGGAGGGAAGAAGAAGTGAGCCATGTGTTGACAGAAAACACAGTAAGTGATCATTATTATACCCTGTTATGTACGATGAATTTTTAGCATCTTAACAATATTGTTTTATTCACTTATCCTTTGCTTATAATTTTCAGGGAAGCGAAGTAGTGGAAGGAATAATAGTTAATACTTACTTTCCTGAAAATGTAGTCTATTTCAGTGCAAGTGCTAATGTATTTTCGCAGATGACCAACTTAAGATTGCTCAAAATCAATAATCTTCAACTTCCTGAAGGCCTCGAATACCTCTCCAACAAGTTGCGGTTACTAGATTGGGATGGATATCCTTTGAAAACTTTACCGTCAAATTTACAATTGGATAAAACTATTGAATTTAATATGTGCTACAGCCGCATTGAAGAATTATGGAAGGGAATCAAAGTAAGATCAATATTTTTGTCACTATTTTATATTTTTCAATGAATAATTGTTGATAACAATTTTATTATTACAGCTCTAAATGAATTAAGAAATATCCTTTCTGTTTTCAACAGTCTTTAAACATGTTGAAAGTCATGAAACTCAGCCATTCGCAGAACCTGATTAAGACACCAAACTTCACAGGGGTCCCAAATTTAGAGGAGTTGATTCTTAAAGGATGTTCAAGGTTGCATGAAATTCACCCGTCTCTGCTGCTTCACAATAAGCTTATCATATTGAACCTGATGAACTGTGCAAGTCTTACGACTATTCCAGGCAAGATTTCTATGAAGTCGCTTAAAATACTTGTTTTTTCTGGTTGCTCGAAATTGATGAAGAAGTTTCTGGAGTTTGATGGAAGTACGAATGATTTGTTAGAACTCTGTTTAGATGGAACAACTATTGAAGAGTTGCCATTATCAATTCAACATCTCACTAGATTTGTTTCGTTAAATTTGAAAGATTGCAAAAATCTCAAGAGTCTTCCAATGACTTTAAGAAGATTAAAATGCCTAAGAAATCTAAAGCTTTCTGGTTGCTCGAAGCTTAAGAAGATTCCAGAGATATTGGGAAGTATGAAAGATTTGACGGAGCTCTTTCTAGATGGAACTTCTATTACAGATGTGCCATCTTCTATACAACTTTTGACCGGACTTCAATTGTTGAATTTGAGTAACTGCAACAATCTAGTGAGACTTCCCAACTTTATAAATAGTTTGAAATCTCTTAAAACTCTGAATCTCTTCGGCTGCTCGAAACTTCAAAATGTTCCAGAGACGCTTGGGCAAGTAGAAAGATTGGAAGAACTTGATATAAGCGGAACAGCTATAAGACAACCTGCGTCCTCCATTTTTGTTATGAAGAATCTTAAAACACTATCTTTTTCTGGATGCAATGGACCACCATTATCTACGTCATGGCATTTGCAATTTCCTTTCAGTTGGATGCGGATGGGTTCAAATTTGGGGGCTCTGAGGTTGCCTTCTCTGTCAGGTCTGTGCTCTTTAACCAAATTGGATCTCAATAACTGTAATCTAGAGGAAGGAGATATCCCGAGTGATATTGGTAACTTAAGCTCATTAAAAAGCTTAGATCTGAGTAAAAACAATTTTGTTACATTGCCAGCAAGCATTAACGGTCTTTCTAATCTTGAAGTACTAGAGTTGGAAGATTGTAAAAGGTTTCAATCTTTGCCACAATTTCCACCTTACGTAAGGCAAGTTAATGTGAATGGTTGTGCTTCTTTGGTGAAATTATTCGGTGCACTAAAATTATGCGAGTCAGAATACACATCATTAATTGTATAGACAGCTTGAAATTGGCCGGAAACAATGATTTGGCATTTTCAATGCTACGAGAGTACCTTGAGGTGAGCCTCTCACTCCGTATCTCCCAGCTATGCCAAATTTATTCCTAAAAAATTAAGCAATGGTATGGACTTGTTCATTTTTTCCTTTTTTTTTTTTTTGTTGCAGGCAGTGTCAAATCCATTAAAAGATTTCAGCATTGTTGTTCCAAGAAGTGAAATTCCAAAGTGGTTCTTGTATCAGAATGAGGGTTCTTCAATAACAGTCACAAGGCCTTCATATTTATATAATAAGAATAAGATTGTAGGATATGCTATCTGCTGTGTTTTTCATGTCCCTAAACATTCTCCTGCTATCAAAACATGGTGTTCTTATCCAACACACGACTTGAATTGCTGTATGGATAGTTCTTCTATTGGTTATCTTATTCATTTTAGAGAGAAATTCGGTCAGGCTGCGTCAGATCATCTTTGGCTACTGTATTTGTCTCGTGAAAATTGCTATTACAGTAATTGGCTTTTTGAATCTAATCTTATTAAGTTGTCATTTAAATCCTGGTCAGATCCTGGATTGAAGGTGAAGAGGTGTGGTTTCCATCCAATTTACATGCACGAAGTTGAGTTCAAACAAACAACAAACCAGAGGACTCGTTTTACTTCTGATAATATAAATGAATTCTATTATGAGTCTGTTGGGACATAATTAGCCACAACATCAAAGCGAAGCCATGCTGAATATATTGGGGCAGCTGAAGCCAGTGGAAATGGCTGCTGTGATGATGTTGAGGACCCACTTCCTAAAAGATTTAGACAACTCGAATGAGGGTAAAGCCTACTTGTTATTTATTCTTTGAATTTATGTGAAAGTATGTATCTCAATTTCAATTTATTTTCTTTGCGTATGGTATTTCATTTGCTTTCTTTCTATTTATTAATTGCATTTTCTCTTGCAATTTATTTTATGCTAAATTACCAGAAAATGCTCGGCTTGGATCAAAAAATTGGTCAGAATCAGAACATGCCTTGCAATAATCGAAATTGCATTCGTGCTCGATCAAATTGAAGCTTTGAAATTTGTGATTTCTCATGATTTGAAAATCAAAGAAAAGGATAAAAACTAAAGGACTGAAGTAAATATTCTTTTTTGTATTCTTAGTGTATCTGTTTCATTGCAGCATTATCTCTCCTTGAAGCTTTCTTATTTTTTCAATACGTAATTGATGAATTGCAGCATTGATACTAGTGAACAATAAACTAATTAGGTCATTGCAATCTGATTGATTTTTTTTTTTTCCTTTTGGCAGAACCATATTAGATTAGATTTATCTTGTGGCAGAATCATATTAAGATTAGATTTGTCTCGACTTTGAAATAGTATATTATATATTCTAAATAAAGATCTATAGCTTAAGTTATAACATTAAAAAGATGTCTTAGTCATCTCACACAACTATCCAACATCAATTGCATTGCTATTAGTGAAAAATAAACTAATAATTAGGTCATTACAGTCTTGATTGATTTTTTTTTTCCCCGTTTGACATATTGCTCCTGTTGTTCTATTTGAGTAGCTCAGCCCTCAATTTTTTCCAACTTTACCCGTGCTCGCAAGAGCATTTGTACACAGAGAATACGGAGATGACTCCATTACCATTCAAATTTAGAGAATGGATAGAAGCAAACAATTAATTGAAGAGATTTTTTATCTTAATTTATTGCTGTTAGTTGATGTTGTAGTGAAAACACTATCGGTGTGGCCGAATGGGTATTCTAAGGAATTTTGTGATAAACACATCGGGGAGAAAAAAAAATGAAATGGGTATTCTGTGTTTTTTCTTTTTTTATGAATAGTAACTTTATAATTTTTTAAGTATAGGGATTTGTATTAAAGTTGGAAAAAGAAAAACTAATTTTTCTATGTTTTAAGTATTGTTCCTCACGTATGTATGAAAGAAAAAAAATGAGACGACCTGTCCCATCTCCAAAGGCGACCTATCTTAAGAAACTGGACTCAAACATTAAAAAAAAATTATATTAATGAGAATTATACCGAAATTTCAGCAGAACCTCCCCTAAACATATAGCATTTTCAAACCTGTAATTACAACACAAGTACTCCCAAATCATTTATCATACATCAAACTACTTCAACTCAGTCTCATTCAGTAACATATCCAATATTACACACGTTTAATAATTCTTATATCACATCCCTAGTATAATTCCAGAATTTGATGATTATACATTAACCAAAAGAAAAAATAATTATTCTATTGTCCTCAAACAACCTCATATGGCCAAAATGACTCCAAATATATACAGCTGCTAGGTTAACTATTGTACTTGTAATTTCTTAGGAGAAAAAATATAATAAAATAGGGTGAATATAAAATTCAGTGAGCTCATTGAGTGGATAGTAGTTTTTGAAACATAAAATATTTACAAAAATAAATGCATCGTTTGTAAAATTACTTTTCTCAAATAATTATTTTAATGTAAAAATTCCTTTATTTTCAATCATATTTTGAACATAAGCAAACTGATACTGCCACAAAATCAATAAAAAACATCTCATATTGAAATATCATCTCATACTAAAATATCAAATACTAAGTAATATAAATATCCTTAAACAAATACTCAGGGGATAATTTAGTCATATCTGGACCTCAACGGACGGCAACAATGTACTATCTGAGTACCATCATGCTCAGAGCTACACGGATAGACGAAAGTACGTACCATCTCATGCTTATCAGTATAACTCATACCCGGATCCCAACGGACGTGCTATGATGTGCTATCTGGCAACATCGTGTCCGGACCACCCAGTCTTATATCTCAATATCTGTCTGCATGCATATGCCCCCAATGGGAAAAAGCGCCCAAACACACGGCCCAAAGCCTATATGTGTGTTTAGACGGGCCCCAAAGGCCTACTATCTCATGTCATCTAGAGGGAATGGGTATTTGGTTACTACTTTAAATCATGCTCAAAATCAATATATATACACTTTAATTCATGCTCAAAATCAACATATATATACTTGAAATCATGCTCAAAATCCATATATATAAACATTCTAAATCATGCTCAAAATCAACCTATATAAACTTTAAATCATGCTTGAAATCCACATATATATACACTTTATTTTATACTCGAAAATCAATCAACTCTTTACTATTTTAAAATCGATACGGAGCAAAAATGAATAAATATACCTTAACAAAATATATATATGTAATAAACACTTAATTTCGGATAACCATTTAAGGCAAGTACTTTAAATATTCATTTCATGAACAAGCCTTACCATATAAAAATCAAATAATTTTAATGTCTACCACTCACAGTGACAAATTCAGACTCGGCTATCACCCAAGTCCACAGGTAGATTCTCGTCTGCAGATCCACCTATTTTACAAAAATAATATAATTACTTCACATATTTATAATCCGAACTAATGTCACAAAAATAACTCTTAAAATAAATATTCGTTCTAACATTACAACTCTCAATTTCCTCGACTTACCGTATTAATTCCGTATTCATAATTTACTAATATAATCCGAAATTATACTACCCTCAATTTCATAATTTAATAATTTATCCTCAACATCATAAAATTAGCAATTTATTCTCAATTCAGATTGCAAAAACATCCTCAAAGCTAGAAATTACGAAATTACCCTCAATACACAAAATTATCAAAATGCCCCTACGGGGTTAACCCAACGGCGGTGGGGAAGCTCGGACCAGACACTTCTCGTCGAGGTGAGTTCAACGGTGCTGGTGGTGACCTCCCACACACGGCGGTGGCACCAGATCGAGACCTTGAAGCTGCGGCACTTGGGGGTGATCGGTCGGCTGTAAATCGGCCTCCTCGGTGCTGGTGACTGGTCGGGAATGGAAGATGGTGAGGTAGGGAACCTTTTCCAATCGATGGTAATCGTCCGCGCAAACCCGCAGAAGTTTTGAGCTTCACCGGCGGCGTTCCACTCGTTTTCCGACAGCAAGGATAGGTGGGGGTGGACGGTCGGCTCACAATCTTCTGTTTGACACCTTGCTCGGCCGGTGAGGTGGCTGGAAATGGAAGAAATCGGTGGGTCAGGTCGCGGGTTCAGGTTAGGTCAGTGGGTTCTCTCTCTCTCTCTCCGTTACAAATCCGAATTTCACCCGGTTTCCCTTTTTAAACACACCCACAAAATATCAACTAGACCCCCTCATGATTAACACATAGACCCTTTCTTGATGTGACCCCTCTTGATTTAATTATTTATATAAATAAATAAAATAAAATGCATGTGTAACAAAAAAATCATTTTTTCAATTGTTTTAGTTATTGTGATTCATAACCCCCCTGTAAACTCACTCCCCTACTGCTGCTGCTACTGCTGTTATTTTGCTTTTGCAATATTATTTTTTAAAATATTAGAATTTTGAAGTATTACAATGTGGGGTCTAGCTACTGTGTCCCCTTGGCCACCGTACCCCTTTATTTGTCAGTTTTCTAGAAAGCCGTTAGATTATAATGGGTAAAATCTAACGGTTAGGGTTTTGAGAGTGAATAGTATGTTAAAGTTGGGCCCCGTTGCACTTTCATAATTAGTCTGAGGGTATTGTAAACCGTGAGTGGAATTGATTTTGACCAGTGTGAGGAAGGCACTCAAGTTGTGGAAAACAGGGAACATGTAAAGTGAAATTGCAACAAAGTAATGAAAAGAAGTAAAGCAGAAGCATTAAGATGCTGACATGTGGGTAATGGTAAATGCTTACAGGTTACAATTCGTTGTGCTGTTATTTTTTCCTCGTTTTCCCATTATTTCCATACACTACAAATAATGCCACTTACACAAGCTTTCTTCCTTCTATACTATGTTAATGTCAAAAATCTAATTACTGTTATCTCGAGCAGATTTCTTTGCTGTACAGACTTCAACATCATCATTAAATTTATATTTTGATAGAGAAGCGGTTGGCAATCTCTTGGAATGCCTTTAACTGTTAGCAAATTTTCGTCAATTACCTGAAATCATAAAAGACAGTCAGACGCACTGAAAATTTTTCCTATGTGAACCCTCCGACGCTTAAGTCAGTAATCGGGTCTCAGGTTTTGTAGTTTAATTATAATTGCCTTCAAACCATTAGCTTTTCTCCTTATTTCCCGAAGAGTAAAAATAGAAAGTCAAAGAAAAAGTTTTTCTGACCGGGGAAGAGAGCATCCGAAGACATGAAAGAGCCCCCCCTCCCCGTTACTTTGCATTTCGTGGGACTTTTTTAGATAGCCAGAAATTTCGAGTCTGTTTCCATACATGGGTGTTACTAGGTTGAAAGTGACACTTGAACAATGAGTTAATGTGTCATTTATAAAGTAATTATTAAGTTACAGTTACTTCCTAATCGAAATGATGTGCTCAAGTTAGCTAGACAACCATTTGGCCGAGGTGCTCTGCTTGAGTTCATCAGATAGCCATATGGTCATAATTTTCTGTTCAAGCTCATCAGATAACCATCTGGTCATAGTAGTCTGCTCCGGGCCACTCTGATTTCTCCTTCAAACACTAGTCCCCTAATTTCTAGTGTTGAGAGTTTTAACGAATCCGAACTAAAAGGTTTATAAAGTTTAAAGTGACCCCGAGGTGACTTTCATGAGTCAGTTCTGGCTGCTTGAATTAACACCATCATAGAAAAGACCTTTACATGCATTATACTATTTTTCTTCTCGCGTAATCATTTAAAGAGAGCAGGTTTTAAGACTTAAAGTCTTTACTTGAAACAAGTAATATTTGCTCATATAATCCCTGCTCACTTAATCTCGGTTGAGCAAGAGCATGGGTGCTTTGATTTTGTTTTACCTCGATGAGGTTTTGAGACGTAAAGTCTTTTATTTAATTTAGAATTTATTCAATATTGATCGCTTGCTCAATTTAATCTAATCGAGCGAAATTAGCAAATTTTGACTTTTGCCACGCCTCGAACAGGTTTTGAGTACTTCAAGTCTTTTTATTTGTCTAAAAAAATTTTTGAGACTAATTATTTACTCGACTGCATTTGGTCGAGTTTGTGCTGATAAATTTACGAATCTTGTCTCACCCTTAGTAGACTTTAAGACTTCTACTCTTAACATATTTTAAAAGCTTAACTTGCTCGAGTCCATTCTGGCTAAACTCGGCTCTTCATCTCTCCTCAAGCAGGCTTTGAGAGTTATAGCCTTATCATGTTTTCAGAGCTTACCTTGCTCGAGCCCATTCTAGCTAAACTTGGCTTTTTGTCTCGCCTTGAGCAGGCTTTGAGACTTTTAACCTTATATTGTTTTCAGAGCTTAACTTACTCAAGCCCATTCTGGCTAAACTTGGCTCTTTATCTTGCCTTGAGGAGGCTTTGAAACCTCTAGCATTTTATATTTGCCTTCTTAATTTGATTTGGTCGAGTTGGAATTGGCAAACTTTGATCTCTGTCTAGCCTTGAGTTGGCTTTGAGGCTTTAAATTTTGTCTTTGAATATTCTTCATAATCACCTACAAACTTAAGCAAACTTTGACTTTTATCTTACGGAGGCTTTGAGACTTCAAGTCTTTTTGTTTGCCTTAAGAAATATATATATATATATTAAACTAATTATCTGCTCGATTTTTGTCTAGTCAAGCATGAGCAGGCAAATTTCTTATTCTTATCTCTCCTTGCGTAGGCTTTGAGACTTTAAGCCTTTTAACCATTTACTAACTTGAGCAACTTTAAGCAACTTTTATTAGTTTAAGGTTTTATGTCTTACCTATAGCAGGCTTTAAGGCTTTTAACCTTTTACTAACTAATATAACTTTAAGTAGGTCTTGTTAGTTTAAAGTTTTATGGCTTTCAATCTTTCTACCCACCTTAGAAAAAATTCGACAAGAAAAGAAAAATAATGAATGAATTTTTTATTGCATCTATTTTATTCAAAGTTATGTATACTACAACTTAATCAGAGAAAGTTGAAGCAAGACTAAAACTATAATGTACAATCCTTCTAATTCATAGACTGATTTTCAGGCCAAGTATGCTGAATGGAAAAATTAATCAGGGTCTGAATTCATGCCCATATATGATATTGTTATGATTCTGGATAGTCAGATAAATGTATATAGCAACCTAATTCCAAGTATTTTTTGTAGACTTCTAAGCTTTTTTCTAATTCCAAAAATGAATTCAGATATAGAGCCTTTTTAAAGAGAGACCAATCCCCCCCAATAATTATTCCCATCCTTGTAGTCCTCCTCCCCTCTAATAATGATTATAATCATTCTATTAAATTCTTCTTTTTCCGTTTCATTCCCCTCCCCCTTAAGTCCTAGAATTACTGACTTTAAACATGCTCATAAATGTAGTGGGTCGGTTACATAACTGCTAATTATTGGTTGGCTTCATGCTTAGATTTTTTGAGGGAATAAATGGGGTTTAACTAAATCTTGTTTTCTAGTAACTTAGTTAAATGACTCTTTAAAACTTATCTGGTCGAGGTGCTATGCTCGAAGTCACCAAGCTTATCTCTTGATCGATATTATCTTATTAAGATAATCTGCTCACTTGGTCAAGACAATCTCGTGAAGATGATCTGTTCACCTGGTCATGGCAACTTGGTGAAGATGATCTATTCATCTGGTCGAGATAATCTGTTCCAGATGATCTGTTCAAGTTCTCTAGATAACAATTTGGTCGAGTTCACTAAATAAACTATTGGTCGAAATATTATGCTCGAGCTAGCCAGATAACCACATAGTCGAGGTATTCTGTTTGAGCTCAACAGATAATTATCTGATCATAGTCGAGGTGCTCTGTTTGAGCTCAACAGATAATTATCTAATCATAGTAGTTTGCTCGAGTTCACTTTAATTTTTTCCTCAAACATACTATTCCGTTAATAATAATTTCTCCCTATTTGCCCATTTGTGGAACTAATGCCGCAAATGGTCCACCGATTGCAGCTTTCAATTTTTCTGATATTTTCTACCAATTCACAAATCCATCCACTTCATCCCTCCGTATTCTGGATTATTTTTGGCTCCAATTACAGTAACACACTTATATGCCTCTTCCAACGAAATACTTGTTTATAACGTACGTGAAATTGTCCCGCACTAACTACTTTCTGCTGTATATAATTGCTCCAGCTAACTATTTTATTGTTATCTACACCAACATTATGTTGTTCCATTCAACAAAATCATTGCACCGTAAACAGTTCCTATCTACTGGCCTGCACTTTTGGGTTCCTTCAACTGCCACCTGGCAACTTCCTGCCACTTCCACGATCTTCCTCCTTTTCATCCAACGGCGCCCTTCACTCCAGACAAATAAAGGGGTACGGTGCCCAAGGAGCACGGTAGATGAAGCCTACAAACGTGAATATTTTTGGGTTATTTTACTAGAAGCCCTTTTTAACTTTCATCTAGGTTTTATATTTCTAATGCCAAATGTGTTCAAATTTCTATTTTATCATATGTCAAATGAAATGATCTTTTTACCCTTACTTTCTGTAACTATTATGACCCAAGGGAACTGGTTATTATAAAAATAATATAGGATAAATGGTATATATATTAATTTTAACAAGAGGAACCGATAATTTTTTTGTTATTAAATGTATACATATATTTTGTCTATGATACAGTATATCTTTAGTAAAAACTTGTTTTAACTTTAAGACGCCCTAACCTTGCAATTCTCAAAAATAAATACGCGCTAAATGCGCTGATGTTTTGAGGATATAAGTTGAGAAAGGAGCTTAATTAGGATTTAAAATGAAGAAATTACAAATTTGATAGGTTAAAGTAAAACTTCTATAAATTGACTAAATTTTAACCAAGACCTTTCTCTTTCTTGATGGTTCTCTTTATGATGGTGTTATTTTCTCTACAACATCAATAATCTAATAAATCTACATCTTTAAATGTTGATCAACGTTGTAAAACATTTTTATAAATAAAAAGATATAAATTCTTTAGAAATATTATACTAGTTAACAAATTGGTCAGAAAGATTATTTATAAATTAAAAAAAAATTATAATGGATCACTGCATCTCTCTTTTCACGTTGAATTCATAATTATCTTTATTTAATTTGAATTCATCAACTTAATTTTAAAGGTTATCTATTGGTTATTAATTAATTAATTATCCACTCAAATAAACCAGTGGTAGAGATTAAAATATTTAAATTCAAAAGTCCATAACAACCCCATTATCAATAATATGAAAAATCGTACAGCATCATAGATCAATCCTGTTTCAAAACCTTAAGAACAAGGATCTTTCTGGCCACAACATAGGTTTGCCTGCTTATAGCCAACTTTTTCTTCATAAATGAAGTTATGCAAAGTTCATAATAAGGTTTTATGTACTAAGTGTTAATAAAATATAAAAGTTTATGTACACCTTCATAATCAATGCATCTAATAAAAGAAATGAATTAAAATCCGAAAATAGAAGATATTTTTCTATTTCATGTCTTGCCCTGACTTAAAAAAAATGCATGATAAATTTTTATTCTATTTTTTATAAAGAAAAAACAATTGTTTAACTGGCTAGCTATTATTTCGTAAATAAATATGTTTTTTAAACAAATTAATAATGTTGTATGGATATTTAGGTAACTTTGAAATCATCTCTATTTTTCAACATTTCGCAATATCCTTTATTCTAGAATCATTGATCGTTTGTAATGCACATATATATAAGCCCCTGGACTTTTTTTTTCTACTTTTGTTGATTATTAGTTGTAATAATGAACAATTCTCTAAAAAAAATACATCTAATTCTTTCTCACTAAATTAAAGGGAAAAAAAAAACAAAGAATCGAAATTTTTACGAGAACATTTTGTAGGATTTTGATGATATGATAATTTGTCTCATTCCTCCAATAGGTGCAAGAATAGCTATCCCAACCCCGACAATGATAGAAATCTGCAATCAAAGATGCAAGAAAACAAAGTGAAAGAAGTCTCTTCATGTCTATTCTTTTTCTTTTGATTTCTATCTTTAAACATAAAAAAGTTAATGATATCTTTATTTTGGCGTCAAAGGGTGAAAATGAAATCATATATAAGCTCTCACAAAAAAGAACGTCCAATAAAAATAGCAAGCTAAACATAGAATAATTTCAACTCGACATTGAATTATTAGAAGGAAAAAGAAAATATTCAAAACTCTCCTGTTGTTTGTTAAAATTAATCAATTTTTTCTCTTGCTTCAAAACTCATAAAACCCTCTTTTTCATTAAATTTCTTTTTTTAACTTTCACTATTTAACTTCTAGAATCAGACTTATGATTACCTAAAAAAAAAAAAAGCTTATTAAATAATTTCTGGCAACTTCCTGTACAAAACTCAATAATTAATCAATTAAAAATCAACCATAAGTCTGATTCTTACGAAAAATAGTAAAAAACATTAAAAAAGGGAAAGTTAATAGACTCTTTTTAACTTCTTTGTTTTTTTATGAATTTAGAAACATGAGGGAAAAATATTAATTTAACCAAATAACATGACATGCTTTGATCATTTTTCCAAAAGAATAATACTATACATACATAGTGACGTGCTTTCTATCGTGTTAATAATAGAATTGTATAATAAGCATAATAGAATACGAATGTTCTCGGTGTAAATGATTTAAAATAAAATAAAATGTTCTCGGTGTAAATGATTTAAAGTCAAATAATTTACCTATGTTTATGTATAAGGACTTTGATTTAATGTTGATCTAATTTTTGTTTAAAAATGTGTAATTGGCAATTATTAGATAAGAAGTTTAAAAATTTTGATCTAATTTTCAAGGTGCCTTTGTGATTGAAGTTGGACAACTGTATCATAAAAGTTATATCACTAAAGTATTTGGTAAACACTACCTATTGTAGTTTAGAAACTATATTAATATGGTTTTTCACTTATATGATAAAAAATTTATTATATCTTTAATAATTTTATCAAAATTATTATTTAAAAATTATATAAACTATATACTATTAACTTTTATTTGACAATTATAATTTTTTTTACAGCAGCTGTAACTTTTAAAATACAATATCTCAATCACAAACATACCCTCAATGATTCGAGATGTATCTTAGAAAATTTAAAAGAATTATTCTGCGGAGAATTGTCGAAAGGATAAGTGATCAAATTGGCAATTACCCCGAAAATAAGCCTTGTACGGCTCAAAAAGGAGTAAGTATCCATTAAAGAAAGTTAAGTAATTGAAAATTACTCATATAATAGCGAGTATCATATTGCACTTATTAATTTATTAGTTTGTTGGCTTATTGTAAGCATACGGGAGGTGGATGAAATAAAAAAAATTTCCAGGCTTTATGGTAAATAAAATTTAAAGAAAATAATAAATAAATAAAAGGAAGAAGGCGAACTTACCCAACATGCAAACCAATGAAAACTCCAACATTTGGGTTTTTTAACGATAAGCCACATAATGCAAGGAAGCTGATATCCAATACATCGATTAATTATTTGATAATAATCTATAAGTAGTCCCAGAAAAAATATATATAAGTAAAAATATACAAGATTATGAAATCGAATTGGTTTATCACTTACAAAGTATGATGTCGATGAAAAACCAAGTCCTCCAAAGAACCCTAGCAACCCTCCAAAAAATGGTAGCAACATTGCAATAAATCCTGTTATAGCTGTCACCATATCCATAAAATAAATAATTAAATAACCGGGTACAGCGTTATAAAATGTATACACATATATTATATATAGGGTCAATTTTAGATTATCTCATTGTAAATTGACTAACTTTAAATTATTTCCTTCAATTTAACCTCATTTTTGTTAAGAAAACAAAAAAAAAAAAATTCATCAATCCACTCCCATTTTTCCCTTATCTTTTGAACAAAAATAAAGAAAACTTGAAGTTTTTAAAAGTAAGAAAAATGATTTGAAGATTGTCAAATCGCAAGGAAGGTAATCCAAAATTTACCTATGATGTAGTATGTCATTTATTAAAGACTTTTTTCAACATAGAACGCGCTAAGCTTGTAAAATTTCCCAAAAATAATAAATACATGCAAAATGCCATATGTTTTAAACTTTGAGAGCCACGGAATTCGGATTTAAAAGGGAAAAAATTAGAACTTTAGGTAGGTTAATTATATAAAATTTTCAAAGAAATTGAATAAATCTCAATTACTTTCCTTCTTTTTCCTAAAAGTTTTTCCAACCTAGAGGATAAAGGTTCTCCAAACCACAACAGAGATTTGCCTTGCGTAGAGCCAACCTCTTCTACATAATTGCAGTTATGCAAAGTTCATAATAAGATTTTTAGTACAAAAGAGTTACTAGAAAATAAAAAGTTATGTAAACTTTCTTAATGCTTCTAATATAAGAAATGATTTCGAATCCGAAAGTAGTAGAGATTTTTCTATTTAATGTCTAAACTTACCAACATATGAACTACGAGCAACTAAACGAAGAAGTCGTCCAGGTGTAAAGTGCATATGTTGTACCAAATATGACTCAATCATGTCGAACACTGGCATTGCAAAAACCTAAAACTCGGGAAAAAAAAAAATATCTTATACAATTATTCAATATGCAGTGATTTCAAAAATACTATTTTTTGTTTTTTTGGTCAAATGATCTTGACTCAGCAAAGTTCTTATATTCCAAAAATAAAATCAACTAAAACAATGGAGCCAAGCAGGAGATATAACGAACCTATCCCTTATAACGAATAAAAAGTAAAAGCAGAAATAAAAATCAAAAGAGCGGAGAATATACCTGATAACTTCCTACAACGTGAAAAAAAACCATGAAATTTGCAATGGCAATAAGCCAGGCAGGTTTTCTTAAAGAAATGAGAACATCATCTTCCACATATTGGCCAAAAGCCCAGTAGCCAGAAATGCCAACAGAGAGATAGCAAAATGCAACAATCACATAAGCAACGACAACTCCTTTCCACATTGGTTTTTTTGAAGGAACTTCTGGGGTTGATGGGATTGTGGCTTGAATTTCAAGCACAACGCTGTGTCCTGCAAATGCAAATGCTACTGTTCCCAGTCCGTTTAGGAAATCAAAAGCTTTTCCGATCTCCGTCTGAGAACGGACTCCGTAGCTTTCGGGACGGTGATGAATTCCTTTCTTTATTGATGTTACAAAAGCAACCATCGAATAGCTGTAACGACGTAGAAGAAATTTAGTGTGTATATTTATCTATTGAAAAAGAATTGAAAAATATCTATGTTGTTTTTTGACATTAAATTAAGCCTAACTTTTTGTTAGCAGTTTGATGGATATATATATATATTTTACTAATAAGTTTGATTTAGGGATAAAATATTAAAACACAGAAAAATCGAAAGATAATGGAATCTTTTTAAAGAATGAGGAACAATGATTATTTTATTAAAACAGCTTAAGGGACTTTTGATAATTTCCCCTTTATTTATTTATTTATTTTATTTTATGAGAAAAAAATATACATAACTGCTGATAAAATTGAAGGCCAAAATGTAATTACCAGATAGACATTACAGCAGCAAGCAAGGAAACTCCTTTCAATGAATTGAAATTGGGAGTTTGAGAAAGCACAAGATGCAGACAAGCAAAGATGAGAATAAAATACGTTAATCTAATGTTTTCAACATTGTGATCAAGCAGCTCCACAAATTTCATCAATGATTTTCCTCCGGTGACCATGTAAACTATGTCTGATGCAATCTGGACAAGCATTTGTTGCGGCATCACAAACCAATATCCAAATTTCGGACCAAAACAATGTTCTCCCAATTCTGGGTATCGATCAAATCTCTTTCCAGGCACAACTTCATGCAATTCAACAAGTTGCCATAGTGAATAAAATGTTATAGCCCATGAACCGAATATGGCAGCGAACCCTGCACCCCTGGAAAAATTTTAAAAAGTGATTATTAGTTCAGAAAGCACCTTGGAACTGAAATACAGGAGACAGACTTAAGTGAGTTGAACCCACTACCTTCGCATACTACCTTAGCATACTAGGGTAATAAGTCCAATTCCAATCAATCAGAATCTGCCTTTCAGCATAACTAGTGGCTCCCATGGAGAGATTAGTAAAAATTTTATTCCTAATTTAACGAGTCCCACAACTGACCTACTAAAACTTTTTTCTAAATTTGAAAAGGATCAAATTCTCAGGTACAATGTTTCCACGTTATAAAAATATTATTTGACTTTGTAAGATGTGATTTAGCGCCTAAACAATATTGTCAAATCTAATTTTCTCTTAACGTGCAAACAACAACAGAGGATAAATATAATACCAGCCGAGTTGGGAAAGAGCAAAAGGTAAGCCTAATACTCCAGCTCCCACCATAGCAGTTACATTGTGAAAAGCCGAGTACCACCATTTTGCTTTTCTAGAAGCTGTAATGGGAAGCCAGTCATTCAGATCTTTTCCTTGCGTTTGCTCAATTCGCAGTGCTCCACTCTCAATATTTTGCTGAAAACAAAAGAATGCTTAATTTTAGCAAATAAAATTCATTCTTCTCATGTAAAGATAAAAAACACTAGTTCTTGAAACTGAGAATGAGAGAAAAAACAACTTACATTAACCATGGTAGCCTCCCTTGTTTTAGAGATTCTGAATAACTTTTTCTTGCTTGATTCTGCTAAGGATCAAATAGAGGAAACATACGAACCATATCTTTTGTCTAGAGATCCTAATAATCCGGTGAGTCTTGAATTGGTCATTGGAATCTCAGCCACAGTAATAAAATCGAAAACATGAATCTGAAGTGAATAGTGAACATTGCAACTGTATTATCCGAGAATAAAGTAAATACGGATAATTTTATATCTATGACCAAAATAATCCAAAAGTTGTAGAGTGAGGATTTGAAGGAACCATGTTTTAAAAATGCCGAGAAAGTATTCGTTGAGAGCCAAGTAAGGTTAAAGATGTGAAATATGAATAAATTATGGGAAAATCATGTGCAGCTGAATAAAGAGATAATACAATTAATTAGTGTATGAGTGATATATGTAATTGAATTTAATATAACTATCATTTGCATGTTAGTTTTTTAAAATAAATAAACACACGATATAATATTATTTGCTTATTGTATAACTGACATAGTACCTGTGATGTATGCTAAAATTCTCGTGCAATTGATGCACTGTAGTAAGACGCATATTTTATATATGGGTCGTCACTGGAAATGAAATTTTGGTTCTTGAAATAATCTTGGAGTTAATCTTAGGCTCTAAGCCAAGAAAATAAAATATTGGAACTCAGTTGCTGTGCAATATTTTGACTGGTATACATTTTTTTTTATTATAGTAACTAATAAAAATGGCTTTAAAAAGTTTTGAGAATAATTAATGCACATATAATATTGATGATAAAATATGTATAATTGATTATTCAAAATATTTTTAATAATTTGTAATTCAAAATTTTTTAATAATTTTTAAAATGTAAAGTATTTATTCATTATATTTATTTTAATATTTATTTGTATTTCAATTAAAAAATATTATATTTATTTTATTTCAAATAACTATTGGATTAATAGAATTTATATTAATAAAATAGGTATGATATTCAAATAATTTTACTTAATATTCAAAATAATTGTAAAATGATTATATTAATTTATTATAGAGTAATTATTTACCGATCACTTATTTATTTGGGCATTTTCAAAAGTACATAAACTTTTTTTTTTCAGCGCACCACCTAAAGTTAGCATTTTATTAAACTCATCCACTTTTGTCTCATCTTAGTTAATAGATTTGTTGTCGAGATGTTCAGAAAGAGAGTTATGGCATTTCTAGGATTAGAATATGGTCCCATTGATTTAATCTTTGTACTTAGTAAAAGTGCCTTTTTGCTCCTCAAACTTGAAGTTATAATTTTGCCCAAAATA
Organism: Murraya koenigii; assembly: GCA_025617385.1. Classification (NCBI taxonomy): domain Eukaryota; kingdom Viridiplantae; phylum Streptophyta; class Magnoliopsida; order Sapindales; family Rutaceae; genus Murraya; species Murraya koenigii. The sequence goes on from CM046811.1 coordinate 27,542,315, forward strand.
AAAGTGTAAACCTTATTTATTTTCCCCCAAAATCCTAAATCTAAGCAGCCGCAAGTTACTCAATTCATTGTCTCATCCCAAAGGGTAGAGATCTCCAATCCACCAATTGATTCCTAGCCAAACCGCTGCTTCGCGTCTTCCCCGTTACAACCTCCAGTCATCACCTCGAAGTTGCTTAGCCACCGTCATCACTACAACTACCTCATGATTAGCTTTTGGTTTGGTTGTTGATCGTAGCTATTTGATTTGTTTTTGAAGAGAGAAAAAAAATTGAGAAAAATGTCTTGCTGTGGTGGAAACTCTGGCTATGGCTCTAGCTGCAAGTGCGGCAACGGCTGTTTGATTTGGTTTGTCGTTGTCTTGTTGGGTGATTTTGTAAGCTTTTGTTTCTAAATAAAAAAACAGCCATGGCAGCTTATCCGAATCTTTAATTGGATTTTAGGCAGATTCATGGCTAGTTATTTTGAGTATATTTTGTGTTTTTATCTCAATATTTTTTTATTTGAGTTTATATAGGTTAGAATATTACCGACGTCGAAGGGTTATAATTGTCATTTGAATAAACACACAAAAATGACAGTCATATGCCCCACCAGAACTGCCAACTGCTTGCATGTTTTAGCTTAAATAAGATTTAAGAAGTTATTAAAAATGACTTTGATTTTACTTTATATAAGTTAAACTTTGAAACTAGCTATTATAAATATTTTTGACAAAAAGTCGGTTAGCTGCTTGCATGAGGCAAGTAATCGCTCAAGTTACCGTTAGAAAATAAATTTGAAAATTTACCGTAGTCAGTTAGCCATTTGGTTTTATCGGCTAGCTACTATGTTTTTGTCCTTAAGGCAGTTAGTCGCTACTGTTTCAAAAATTATCGTTTGGTCTAAAAATTTTTTGAAATTATATTATGGTCTAAAATTTCATAAAATTTTTTAAATAGGTCTACTTTCATAAATTCAAATAATACTTGTTGATTTCAAAACTGTTAAATTTTTTTTAATTTCATTAAATCATTTTTCTTTAAGTATAAAACTTTTATAATATGAAAATGATAATTTATTTAAAGTGTCATGAAAAATAACTTGAGCTTTTATATGCTTAATCACGCATACATATAATCGTACTAGCTTTATAAGAAATGTAACGAGAGAAATTATCTAAGCTAGTGCCCTTAAATCTTGTCCTTGACATCATGAACTTTGTGCATCATTGAGTACTTTAAATTTAATCTCACATGTATAATTTCTATCCTTTAAAGGTTAGTGAAATTATGAAATATATATATTTTTTATTTTATTCATAATATATGGTTTGTTTTCATTAAAATAAAAATATGGTATGACCGTATACGTCCACACATTGCTTGAAGAGTAAACCTTTCTCGATTGCCACTTTCGAAGCTCTTTTGGTTAATCGCCTTATTGGTAGTGATGGCTTTTGCATTTGGCTTCCTTGCCCATCCCATCGTATTTAATAGCATGAATACAAGATAACTATGGTTACATGATATTCTCTGGATAATTATGTAAATTAATTATTGTAATTATCATATTTATTTCTTCTTTATCGGTTACAGCTGGTGTCATTGTCTGTAAAATATTATTTATATGCACTTTACACGTGTAAAGTCAAGGTAAGAATTCAATGAACTTCTCCTTTTCTCATGGTATCACAGCAATGTCATCTTTAAAGAGATTTACGATCCATCATGACTTGCCAAAATTCAACAGCCATACCTTCCTCATCTCCTTCCTCTCAACCCATAGATTGTACATTCACCAATGCCGTTGCCCAATTGCCTATCAGTTTAAACCCTGAAAATCACTTCACTTGGCGAGCCTAATTCCTTTCTTTAACCTATAGCTGCAACCTCATGAAATATATTGTTGGTAGCTTTCCATGTCTTGCCCAATCACTATCTAGTGCAGGCACTTCCACAGATAGCTCTGTCAATCCAGATTATACCCTTTGGAAACGACAAGACCAACTCCTTTTCCACTCAATTTTAGCGTTCACTACAGAGCGTGTTGCACCTTTAATAGCCAATTGCACCATCTTCAAAGAAGCATGGGAAAAGCTTGCTCAACTATACTCAAGCAAGAGTAGAAGCCGTATTATTACATTTAGAGAACGTCTAACTGAGCCACGTCGAGAAAATCAATATGTTGCAACCTACCTAAATTCTCTCAAATCTACAGCCGATGGGTTAAAACTTATTGATTCACCTGTTACTGATTATGATCTCGTTGTGCACTATGTCAATGGTATAGTAAAAGAATTTAGAGAGATTACTGGTGAAGTGATGATGACCTCGTTGTGCACATTGTTAATGGTATATGAAAAGAATTTGGAGAGATTATTGGTGCAGTGAGAGCTCGTGAAACACGCATTGCCTTTGATGAACTCTGTGATAAATTAGTATCCTTATCATGGCAGTGACTCTGTCATGATAGGCAATGGGACAGGTCTTCGTATTTCTCATTCGGGTTCTTACTGCTTAAAAACACCCAATAGAAAGTTTTACTTTAGATGATATTCTTTTTGTGAGTTCCATGAACAAAATCCTGGTATCAGTTTCCCAATTTTGTATGTCTAACCAAACCTCTCTTGAATTTTTTCATACTTTTTTTCAGGTAAAGGACTTAAGCACAGGGGCGATTTTACTGCAAGGCCAAAATAAGGACGGAGTTTTATGAGTGGCCAAGTTCTCCTCGCTAAAATAAAATTTCTCAGCCCACGTCTTTTGTTTCCGTCAAGGATGATCCAACTTGTTGGCACAACCTTCTAGGCCATCCGTCCAATGAAATTTTAAAACATGTTTTACAATCTTTTCTTCATTATAAGTCTAGCTCTTTTCAGTTTAACTCGTCAATCTTATTACCGTAATAAAAGCCATCGCCTTCCCTTTGGAAAATCTTCTATTAATAGTTCTCGGTCTTCAGAAGTAATTTACACTGATGTTTGGGGTCCTGCACTAATAACCTCTGTTGATGGTTTTCGGTATTATATCGTATTTGTTGACCACTTTATCAAGTATGAATGGCTATATCCATTGTGCTACAAATCTGATGTTTTCCATACATTTGTTTAATTTATAAAGACCGCTGAAACTTTCTTTCAAACTACAATAGCATCTATTTTTACCGATGGTGGTGGGGAATGTGTTAAATTAAAACATTCTTTACTCAAACTGGGATATCACATCTCTTCACTCCCCTATATACCCCTCAACATAATGGCACAACTGAACACTGTCATCGACACATTTTTGGGACTGGTCTGACATTACTTCACCAAGCTAACCTTCCCCAAAAATTTTGGACTTATGCATTTAAAAATGTTGTTTATCTCATTAACAGCTTACCTTCCAAAGTAACATCTATGAAGTGTCCTTTTCAACTTTTGTTTAAAGAGACTCCCAATTATAATAAACTTAAATTTTGTGGCTGTCTACGCTTTCCTTGGCCAAGGCCATACACTTCTAATAAATTAGAACCTAGATTAGCCCCTTGTATTTTCTTAGGTTGTTGTTCTTAATAAAGTGCTTATATGTGTCTAGAATTAGAGTCTAGTAAATTATACACATCACGCGACGTTAGATTTATTGAGTCTGTATTTCGTTTAAGTTCCCTATGTCTCAAAACATAAATTCTTCTTTGCATCAAGGTTTCCTCATGTTTTTGTTGTGCTTGTTGTGTGTGGAATACAGAATCAAGCACACCAAATAATTATAAAAATAAATGACACAAGAATTTAACGTGGTTCCGCGATTATGCTTACGTCCACAGGAGCAAGAGAAAATAATTGTATTATTAACAATTATTTATAGTATAATATTTGAGTAAAAAACTCACTTCCCATAACCCAAATACACCCAGTATATTCATACACACTCGAAAGAAAAATAACTCTCAATTACCCACACTTTCCAAAAATAACTCTCAATTACCCACACTTTCCAGTTGCTCACTCTCACAATAATTCTCTAATGAATTATTTCTCTCTGAATTTGAAATTTTTTCAAATTCTCTCAAGTTTGGGATGCATTAGAAATGAATAAGCTCTTGTTATTTATAAAAAAAACTTCACCAACCATGTAACAAAAATCTTTAACAATTGGTAAAAACTTCAATAATTTGGCACCATTTTCTTTATTTCGGTGCCAAACTCTACTTACCAATTTGAAAGCTTTGCATGCTAAATGTGGTAAACATGTCAGCCCCATTTTTGTTGAAAATTGGCATTTTGAGTGCTGATTTTTCTACAATTCTCTACCTCGACGAAAATTTATCCAAATCTGAGCTGACTACTAATAAACCATTATCCCCAAAGCGGCTATATCTCTGTGACTGTCTACCTACCCAAAATTTGGGATCAAGCCAACCGTAGTTCAAAATTCTTCAAACTCAACACATTCGAAGAATTTGAATTAGTTTCAAGCAATATTGAAACTTAATTCCAGAAATCACCTTCGTTAACATATCTGATGGGTTATTCTTAATATCGATATTTTTCAATAACACATCACCGCCCTCAATAATTTCTTTCACATAATGATATTTCACATCTATGTGTTTCATACGAGCGTGATACTTTTTATTCTTTGCAAGGAATGTTGCATTCTGATTATCACAGAAAACCGTAATGTTCTCTTGGATTATCCTCAAATTACCTAACAAGCCTTTCAACCAGATAGCTTCTTTTATAGCTTTAGTTGCTGCCATGTACTCTGCTTCCGTAGTGGACAGATCAATTATCGATTATAGAATCGACTTCCAGCTAATCGGACCTCCACACAATATGAATACGTAACCCGTTGTTGATCTTCGTTTATCTAGGTCTCCGGCGAAATCAGAATCACCATACCCAATATATTGTTGACCACAATCCTTCTTGAATAATAACCCAACATGAACTGTCCTATACAGGTATCGGAGAATCCACTTAACCACAAGCCAATGGTCTTTACCCTAATTATGCATGTATCGACTAACCATACTCACAGCTTGAGATATATCGAGCCTTGTGCACACCATAACATATATAAGATTACCCACAACACTAGCATACGGAACACGAGCCATATAGTCGTGCTCCTCTTCAGAGCAAGGACACGAAGAAGAGCTTAATTTGAAATAAAGAGCTAGAGGAGTACATACCGGTTTAGTTTTGTCATCTATACCGAACTTTTCTAGCACCTTCTTCAAATAAGATTTTTGAGTTAACCACAGGCTTCAATTATTTCTGTCTCTGTGAATTTCCATCCCAAGTATTCTCTGTGTATCACCCAAATTTTTCATCTCGAACTCAGAAGCCAGCTACTTCTTTAATTTCTCAATATTAGCTCTATTCTTTGATGCTACAAGCATATCGTCGATATAGAGTAACAAATAAATGAAAGCTCCATTTTGTAGTCTTCTAAAGTAAACACAATGATCGTGTTCACTTCTAGTGAATTTGTACCATTATATGAATTGATCAAATCTCTTATACCACTGCCTTGGTGACTGTTTCAGTCCATACAAATATTTAATCAATCTACACACATGATTTTCCTTTCCAGCAACTTTGAAACTACAAGGCTGAGTCATATAGATTTCTTCCTCTAAATCTCCATGTAAGAACACCGTCTTAACATATAATTAAGCTAACTCTAACTTATATTCTACTACCAAGGCAAGTAGGATACGAATGGAAGTATGTTTTATAATTGGAGAGAAAACTTCATTATAGTCAATACTTTCTTGATGTAGACCCATTTATTGACAATAGCCCTTTTCCCTTTAGGTAACTCCACAAGTTCCCAAGTCTGGTTTTGATGGAGAGATTTTATCTCTTCTTACACTGGCTAACTTCTACTGCTTACTTTCACTGCTGCTAATGTTTTATCGAAAGTGTTGGGGATGTCATCATCAATAACTAAAAGTGCACAAGCTACCACCATGTCTTTTGTAAGCCATCTGGGTTTCTTTATCATTCATTTTGGCCTCCTTGTTTCCATAGTCTCATTTTTATCATTTACATCTTCAATTGTTTCTTCTTCCTCTAGGACATCAACAGAAACAATCTCTTCTTCAACTCTTGGTGTCACTTTCAAAGTTGAACTCCTTTTTGTAGAACTAACTGATACATATAGAGTTGTATCAAACTCCAGCTGCTGCAATGTCTCATTCGTCTTGTCTTTACATGCTGAAAACTTGGAGCCTTTAATATAGAAGCTTCATCAAATGTGACATCTCTACTATACACAAACTTTTTATCCTCAAGATCCCAAATCTTGAAACCTTTAACTCCACCTTTTAATTTCACAAAGATAGATTTTCTTGCATGAAGATCGACCTTATCATTCTTTATATGATAAGCTAGACACCCAAACACACGAATGAGGTCATAGTCTTGTGCGTGCTTTCCAGACCACATTTCCATAGGATTTTTATCTCTAATTACAGCAGAAGGCAACTGGTTTATTAAGTGACTTGCGTAGCTCACAGCTTCAGCCCAAAACTTTTTATATAGATAACATACATCATACTTTCTCCAATAAAGTATGATTCCATAAGAGTTTTACCTCCAATTGCAGCAGAAGGCAACCGGTTTATTAAGTGACTTGCGTAGCTCACAGCCTCAGCCTAAAACTTTTTATCTAAATGAGCATTAGATAAAATACATCGTACTTTCTCTAGTAAAGTACGATTCATACACTCATCCACACCATTCTGTTGCAGAGTATGCCTCACCGTGAAATGTCTTTTTATATCCTCATTCTGGCATACTTGCAAGAACAGATTAAAAGTATATTCACTCCATTATCATATCGTAATACTTTGATCTTTCTACGAGTTTGAGTCTCCACCAGTTTCTTCCATTTCACGAAAATTTCTAGAACTTCATCCTTTACTCGCATGGTATACACCTACACATGTCTAGAGAAATCATCAATAAATGTAACAAAATAATGACTTCCACTAATTGAAGCAATCTTGGTTGATCCCGTACATCACTGTGAACATACTCAAGGACCTCACGAGTATCGTGATTAGCCATACCAAACTTGACCCTTGTTTTCTTGCTTACTACATAATGCTCACAGAAATTTAATTTACAGGTTTTGGTACCTTTTAAAGGCCCATGCCTCATCAGAGTTTGTAAAGACTTCTCTCCATCATGTCCTAGTCGTACATGCCATAGCTTGATAGTGTCACTATGCACCTCAGCAACATTAACTTTATCAGTAGTATCTCCCTTCAAATAGTATAAATTGTAACGTCTGACACCTTACAAAATCACCACAGCTCATATATATGAACTTCATTGTACCATTTTCTATGTTAACCTTGTAGCCATTAGCTTCCAGAGCACTCACAGAAATTAGATTTTTCTTTAAAGCTGGAGCATATCTAACTTTTTTTTAGTTCTCTGATAATTCTATCGAACATTTTGAGCCGAATTGTTCCTATTTCCATTTTACGATAAGACTGATTATTTCCCATCACAACTGATCTAGATTTCTAATTACGAAAATCTGTAAACCACTCCCTAATATGACACAAATGATAAGTTACTCTGGTATCAAGTATCCACTCACTTGTACTAGCCACATATGTTGTAGGCATAATACTTAGTAAATAATCAGAGTCATCATCTTTCCGTGCCATGTTTGCTGCTACTAGTTTCTTCCCATCTCTTTTCTGAGCCTTCGGAAAATCTTTCCTCCAATGGCTCTTTTCATAACAAAAGGCACACTCATCTCGAGCTATATTTCTACTTCTCGATTTGGACTGAGAATTCTTCCTACCATGCTTCTTCTTTTTCTACAACGTTCTTTCTCTAGCTATCAAAGCTTCAGACGATGCTCTTTCGAAATGTTTGTCATTATTCCGAATCTCCAAATTAATCAATGTTGTACAAACAACTTTAAAGATGATCATGCTTTTCCCACATATCAAGGTAGTTACAAAATGGCTACACTGTTCTGGCAATGAGTACAGTAGAATTATAGCGTTGACTTCATCCTTAATATCTTTATCAATATTCTTTAAATCAGTAAGTAACTTTTCAAATCGTGAGACATGATCAAGCATTGACATCCTATGCTTCATTCGAAAGCCATACACCTGGTTCATTGCATGAAGACAATTTTCATGACTTTTCAGTAAGTACTTTTCCTCTAATGTGCACCATAAATTTATCGTACATTCTTCATCTTTCACCAGATATTTCACCTTTTTGGTCAAATAAGATCTGATTTGATCACAGGTTTTTTCGTTCATACGATCCCAATTTTCTTCGTCATACAAATGTCTTTTATTTTTCAGAACAACATTGAGATCGATTTGAATAAGTGCATCCATAACTTTACGCCTCTACATGCCAGAGTTGATTTTCCCATCAAACTTTTCAACACTGATTTTCTGGCCTCCAATCACAGGTGCTGCATGATGATGTGATACATCTCGCCTCCTACCTGTAGTGTCTCCTGAAATAGTTTAGGTAGATCTCTCCCTAATTCTAGAAGTTTCACCTTCTACCATTTTCTCAACAAACTATTCACACTTGAAAAACAGTTTCTATGATGTTAATTTCGCGTGAATATATGCACTAGAAAAGTTTCCAGAATAGTGGAGGGATCACAATGGTTCTATTTAAAACTCAAACCCCTTAGACTTTTATCGTCTTGTTGACAGAACTTTCCTAGACATGCATAAATACATATTACTTACAATAGACTATCTTCCAAGTACAAATGGCAGTCTCTACCGTATCTATGAACAGTACTATATTTTAAATAGTACCATATATATAAATACTACATGCTTGTGAATAGTGCTATACACATGAACAATGTTGTATACCCCAAGTTCAAACCATTGGCTCTGATATCACTTGTTGTGCGTGGAATACGGAATCAAGCACACCAAATAATTATAAAAATAAATGACACAAGAATTTAACGTGGTTCTGCGATTATGCCTACTTCTACGAGAGAAGAGAAAATAATTGTATTATTAATAATTATTTATAGTACAATATTTGAGTAAAGAAACTCACTTCCCATAACCCAATACACCCAGTACTCTCATACACACTTGAAAGAAAAATAACTCTCAATTACCAACACTCCCCAATTACTCACTCTCACAATAATTCCCTAATGAATTATTTCTCTTTGAATTTGAAACTTTTTCAAATTTTCTCAAGTTTGGAATGCATTATAAATGAATAAGCTTTTGCTATTTATAAGATAAACTTCACCAACCATGCAACAAAAGTCTTCAACAATTAGTAAAGACTTCAATAATTTGGCACCATTTTCTTTATTTCGGTGCCAAACTCTACTTACCAATTTGAAAGCCTTGCATGCTAGTTGTGATAAACATGTAGGCACTAAATAGGTATTGTAACCATTTAACAAGATTCCAATGCTTGGTAGTGTTAGGAAATTTATGGGTGAAGTAGTGTCACAACTAAAATAAAATTGGAAGAAAATAAAGAACAAGCACAAATTAGGATACCAGAAATTACATGGTTCGCCTTTTAGCCTACGTCCACGGGCGAAGATAGAAGGAAAATATTTTACTAGTAATATGAGAATTACAAGTATTTTGATATTTTGGCTCTCTTCCCAGAACCATAATACACCCAATCTTTCACTCACTAATTCCACAAGAGTATTAAAATTTTTAAACTCTCACATATACCCTTTCTCTCTCAAAGAAATGTTGAAGATAGAGTGCTTGGAGAGAAAATAAAGCCTCTATTTATAGGCTTCATTTTCTCTCCTCATTATAATAAAATAATAATAATATATATTTTAGTTTACTATTTTTTCAAATTTAAAGTTTGAATTTGTTAGCATTCTCCCACTTGAAGATTTAAATGAGAACTAATCAATATTCATACCATCCTTTCTGCTTCGCCATTGATATGTTGCTTACATCTCTGCTAGGCCACCAGAGGATCTACTTCACATAAACTTGTCAGTAATGATTGGCTTAGTCATAACATCTGCTAGGTTCTCCTTGGTGTAGATTTTCTATAAATCTACACTTCCATCTTCTACTACTTCTCGAATGAAGTGATATTGAACCCCTATATGTTTTGTCCTGGACTGAAAGGTTGGATTCTTCGTAATGTACAAAACACCTTGACCGTCACAAAACACAAGAATTTTCTCTTGTTTGTGCCCGACCTCTTTAAGTAACCTTTTTTATCTAAATAGCTTTCTTGCAAGCTTGTGTAGCTGCCATGTATTCTGCTTCTGTTGTAGATAAAGCCACAATGGTTTGTAGTTTCGAAACCCAACTTACAACTGCTCCTGCAAGTGTAAATACATAGCTTGTAGTGGATTCCTTTTATCAAGGTCTCCTGCATAATCTAAATCTACACAGCAACTGACTGTAAATTCTAATCCTCCATAACATAATGCAACATCTAAGGTCCCTTTAATATATCTCAGAATCCTCTTTACTATTTTTCAATGCTCTCTACTAGGATTCACCATGTAACGACTAACTGTTCCTACTGCTTGTGTAATGTCTGTTCTTGTACAAATCATAACGAACATTAAACTTCCCACTGCTGATGCATATGGTATCGAGACATCTTCGTCCTCTCTGCTTCAATTCTAGGACACATACTTGAGGATAACTTGAAATTAATAGGAAGTGGGGTAGAAATTGACTTACAATCTTGCATGTTAAAGCGCCGCAAGATTTTTTTCAAGTAATTGTTCTAATAAAGTTATATCTTCCTATTATTTCTGTCTCGGTGAATTTGCATCCCTAGAATCTTGTTTGCTGGTTCCAAGTCCTTCATTTCAAACTCCCTAGCCAATTGTGCCTTCAATTTTTGGACTCGATCTTTATTAAGACCTGCTACCAATATATCATTCACATACAACAGTAAAATGATGAAATTATTATCTTCAAACCTCTTGTAGTATGCACAATAATCTGAGTTAAGTCTGTTGTATCCAAGGCTCATAATGAAGAAATCAAATCTCTTATACCAACACCTCAGCGTCTATTTGAGACTGTATAGAGATTTGTTTAACCTGCAAACCAAATTCTCCTTGCCTGTTTTTTCAAAACCTTGTGGTTGGAGCATATAAATTTCTTCTTCAAGTTTTTCATGAAGAAATGCAGTTTTCACATCTAACTGCTCTAGATATAGGTCAAATGTAGCACATATTGCCAAAACTATTCTGACTATCGTGAGTCAAACTACCAGAGAAAATATCTCATTGAAATCAATACCTTCTTTCTGAGCATATCCTTTTACCACCAATCTTGCACGATACCGCTCCACTTGATTATTGCCATCACATTTGATCTTGTAGACCCATTTGTTTGCAATGGCTTTTCTTCCATGTGGTAGTGGCACAAATTCCCATGTCTTGTTTATATATAGAGCTTCAATTTCTTCCTGCATTGCTGCCATCCACAAAGTAACATCTAAGCTGTTTAAAGCTTCATGGAAAGTTGATGGCCCTCCATCCTCTGTTAGAAGACAATATGCAACATTGATCTCTATAACATACTCTGAGTGTAAAGTTAGTGGTCATCTCTCTCGAGTAGACCGACGAACTTCTAGAACCTCAAACTCGACTAGTTCTTATTCCTCGTGCTCTGGTGCTGCTTCAGCTTCTGAATTATTTTCCACATATACCGGCACAGTCTCTGACTTTTCTTTCACAATGTTATCATCCATATTTCTATTTTACAGTTGATCTTCCACAAAGATAACATCTCTATTGATGACAATCTTATGAGCAATGGGATCCCACAAACGATACCCGTCACTCTATCAGCATATCCCAAGAAGACATACCTTCTAGAATTTTTTCCAACTTTGTTCTTTCTTGGGCATTGTACATCACGTACACAGTACATCCAAATGTATGTAGATGAGAGTAATCAGCTGGCTTTCTAGTCCACATCTCCATCAGTGTCTTCAACTCAATAGCTGTTGATGGAGACCGACTAATGATATAACAGGTTGTTTTGGCTGCTTCTGGCCAGAGTGAGTTAGGTAGACTAGCAGTTCTCAACATAGCTCTTATCCTCTCTATAAGAGTTCTGTTTATCCACTCCACTGCTCCATTCTATTGAGCAGTGTATGCCACCATTAATTGCCTCTGAATACCTTTTTGCTTACAAAATGCAAGAAACTTGCTATCCGTATACTCTCCACCATTATCTGTCCTCAAACACTTGATTTTCTTTATGGATTCAAGTTCAACTTATGCTTTAAATTTCTTGAACACTGAAAATACATCTGACTTCTTTTTAATTGGGTACACCCAAAATCTCCTTGAGTAATCATCAATGAAAGTCACGAAGTACTTTGCACGTCCTAAAGATAAATTTGGTGATTCTCAAACATCAGAATGAACTAGGTCTAGGATGTTTTTACTTCTATCATTAGATTTGTTAAATTTTAATCAATGCTGCTTACTTGTAACACAATGCTCATAAAATAGTAAGCTTACCGATTTGAGTCCTGGAAGCAGTTTTCTCTAAGAGAGAATCTTCATACCTTGTTCTGACATGTGGCCTACTTTGAGAATCTCCATTTGACGCGACATATGCATCAGCTTCCTGTAGTGTTTCTCCTTGAAGCATGAATAGATTAGCACTGATCTTTTCTGCTTTCATTAATACAAGTGCGCCTCTGACTATTTTCATAATCTCAATCTCGACTTGGGTTTTGCACCCAAGATAATCTATTTATCCCAAAGACAATAGATTTTTCTTCAGGCCTTTTACATGTTGTACATCCTAAATTTTACGTACTATTCTAGCAGACATTTTTATTTTAACAGTACCAATACCAGTAACAAGGCATGGTCATCACCCATATATACAAATCCTCATGAGATAGATTCATATGTGTGAAACCATTCTCTCCGAGAAGTCATGTGCCATGTTGCTCCTGAGTCTATAAGCCAGATATCAACTAACTGCTTCCTGCCTTCTACAACAATTGCTGCCTTACTGTATGTATCAACAATATCAAAGGCACTTGCCACACAGTCTTGAGCATTTGATGACTCAGGTACTTTACTATCTCTATTCTTTTGATTGCTCCAACAATCTTTCTTGACGTGTTCTTTCTTACCACAATTGTAGCATTTGACATTCTTTTTACTTCTTGATTTTGATCTACCATAATTGTAACTCCCACTGGGGCCACGCTCTATTGATCTCCCTCTCATCACCAATAGCGCTTCTGTTTGCTGCGAACTTGCATGTCTATCTTCCTTGTTCTTGTGCCAGCTTTCCTTATTTAATACAGAGGCTGCAACATCATCAAAAACTAGACTGTCTGCAGGGTTGTTGTTCGTCAGATTGATGATGAGTTGATCATACGAATCTAGTAGATTTTGAAGTAGAAGCTCCACACGTTCATTTTCCTCTATTTTGTGATCCAACGTTGTGAGTTATGAAAATAGAGTCTTCAAGGTGTTGATATGGCCGGTCACTGTTGTAGATTCCGCCATTCGAAAAGTATAGAGTCTCCTTTTCAAGAAGATCTTATTGTGTAGTGATTTGGCCTCGTACAATTTTGAGAAAGTATCCCATATTTCTTTCGCTGTCTTTTTCTCCTCCACACTGGATAACACCTTATCTGCAAGTGTTAATTGTATATCAGCAATTGCATATCCGTCCATCTCGTTCCACTTGGCATCATTAGTTATCTCTATGGGTCTTTCTCCAATTGCTACTAAGCAATTGTTTTTCCTCACAATAACTTTCATCTTCATTTCCCACAAAGAGAAATTATTCCCGTTGAACTTCTCAACCTCGTATTTTGCCGCCATTACTTTCATCACAAACTACCTTTGTTAGGATCGGCTCTCACTGTTTCACGTGAACAATAAATGTATATAGTAACCTCAAGTGAACAGTTCCCTGATTACAAAAAATGTAACCAAGGCTCTGATACCACTGTTAGGAAATTTATGGGTCAAGTAGTGCCACAGCTAAAATGAAATTAGAAGAAAATAAAGAACAAGCACAAACTAGGACACCAGAAATTACGTGGTTCGGCTTTTAGCCTACGTCCACGGACAAAAACAGAAGGAAAATATTTTACTACTGATATGAGGATTCCAAGTAATGATTATTTTGGCTCTCTTCTCAGAACTCCAGTACATCCAATCTCTCACTCACTAATTCTACAAAAGTATTAAACTTTTTAAACTCTCACAAATACTATTTCTCTCTCAAAGAAATAAAATTTTGAAGTGGATGGATCATAGCAAAAATATGCACTTTGCGTAAGTGTACCTAAGAAAACACATGGTTTTGAACGAGAGGTATATGGTCTAAGCCAAAGATAGCATAGGCAACCAAGTATTTTAAGTTTCGAATAATTAGGAGAGGCACCAAAATTCTTTTCGTACAAGGAAAAGAAATTTAATGTTGAGGCTGGCATGCAATTAATTAGGTACACTGCAGTTAGAAATGCATGAGATTTGAGTGGCTGGGTTTGCGTCGCGTGGGTTCGAGTGACTGGAGCAGCATTCGCTGCCTCGCTGGATTCGCATCGTCTTGGCATTGCTGCAGTGGCTTCCCGAATTGTGTTGTCGTGCAGACTGGCTGCTGCCTGCTGTTGCGGTGGCTTCGCGTGGCTGCTGGTTTTGCGAATTGCGACCTCGCTGCTGCTGGTTGTGCTTGTGGCTTTGTGAATCGTGGCTGCTGGATCAATCGGCAATGATTGGTGGTGGACTCGTGGGTGCTGATGCCATGCTGATTTCAATCGGCGGAGGGATGGCTACTTGGGGGATATGTAGTGTGTGCACAACGTTTAATTTTAGAGATTGTTTCGTTTAATTGTAAGGATTGTTTTTTTTTTTTTTTTAATTTATAAAATATAAAAACCTGGGCTTTTTACATCAGCCTATATCAAAGTCATTCACTGCATATTTTAAAATTTTTAATCTATAATAAAGATCTTGCAATGCAGGCCGGGTTTTAAACTGATCTATTTTATCGACTCTAATCCCGATCAATTAAGACAATCTAACCAAAATTTTATTCGGTTTAGTTTTCTTTTTATTTTTCACTGCATATTGAACGAAATTTTTGTAAATATAATTAACAGTGTTCCTAACGAGATAGCTGGACAGATTAAATTATTATAAGACTAAGTTAAAGAGAAAAAAATATAGTAATAGAGTTTTTTTTTCTCTATAAATTAATAGAGAAATTATTTTAAACATTATGAAAAATCTCGCATACTAGAATAATCTGAAGTACGAGATTCGTTATTGTTTTTAATAAATAAATGGTAGCCCACCAAAATTTGGCGGCAATCCAGTTCAGCAGTTAACGTGAAGCCACGTGGCGGTTGCTGGGAGCTTCAACGTTCTGACTTCTTATTGCATCGCACGTCTGAAACTTCAATATCGTTGAAGATTCTGTGGTCTGAACACAAACTTGATCAAGGGGTAATAACAATTAGTTCCCTGATTTCTTCCATATTGTCTGAAATAAGGGTGTAATTTGTCCATAGAGTCCACTTTCATTAAAGAAGTATCTAACTTCTATTTTCACATTTAATTCAAACACAAAAAAATAACATTGCAACATCATAAGTAATATGATCAAATTAATAGTTTATTATAATAACTAATTAGATTGATTAATAAATCTTATTAAAGTATTTGAAAAAAATCTGCATATTACTTAAACTATCAACAAATGATATTTTCACTTAGTGTGCACATAACATATTCGAATTTTATTTGAAATATTTTTAGAACATTTTTTACATATTTTACAGTATTAAAGTTACTAAAAAAGATTTATTATTTTATTTCTAATTTTTTAAATTTGAAACAAGTAAACTTCATATCTAGAGACTAAAACTATATATATTTGCAAAATAAAAAAATTGTAAAATTATCATATATCATGATCTCTATAAATAGAAACATCACATATCAGGATATAAATGAAATATTATAGATTGTATCATATGTATATTAAATCTAAGTGCGATGAAAGTGTTCAAATAAAAACCAATATGGTATTCAATCATTTTCTCAAGATCGGTCACCAATTTGATACAAGCGGAAAATATGTCTTTATTTGAGAAACAAACAAATTAGGGACCTAACTGTTATTGCTCCTCTTCACTAACTACCACTTTCAGTTTTTATAAGATAAAGAGAAGAAAATGGAAGTGACGATTGAAGAATAGAAAGAGCTGTGAGCCTGTGACTGTGTCAGCTGCCATTAATATTACAAAATAAAATGAAGATAAAAATTAATCGTTATAACAATAAAATGTATGGCATTTCGCATATTTAGATCCGGAAATCATGCTCATTCTTAGCTTTGTTACGCACAGAACACACAACCCATATACCAACTTTGAACAAAATCAATCAAAAATTAATTTAATTTTTATCTAATTAATTTTTTTCCTCTAATTTCCATCCATGTCCTCTCAATCTGTCAATCTCTTGTGCTTACAAAGAAAGAAAGAAAAAATTTTCAGTTTTGGGTCTTTTTTATTGATTGGAAAAAGAAAGAACAAAAACCCCAGAAACCCAATAAGGCCGGCCAGAATTCCTACATTATAGAACATAAGGTCTTTTAGTTTATTTAAAAATTAAAAAAAAAAATTATCTTTATGTTCTTTGCTAGGATTTCTGGTTTTGGTTTTAAAAAATATTTTTTTCTGGTTTTGGCCCCCACTTCCCATCTCCTCTTTATAGTTCTTGATTTTTGTTGCACTGATAGTTATTTTATGCTTTTGTTTTTCTTCTGAGTTCTGTTGATTCCAAAAGTATTTTTGTTACAGTTTTGTACATTGCTGTTGTATGGTTAAGGAGTTGAAAATCTTGCTTTGTCAATTAGTATGATTGAAATTTGGTTGAAATTGGGAGAACCAAGATTGGTCATTTCAATATTTGTGAAATTGGGTGGAGTTCATGGTTACCCTTGTGCGTAATGTTAGCATTATTGCAAAGGGTGGCTTGTGAATAATTAAAGATTACACCTCTTTGGCAACAAAAGGGATTGTGAGGGTGGATTAGATTATGGGCTGCATTTGTTCAAAGGGAGCTGCACCAGAAGATGAAATTCATGCAAGTGACAGGGACAAACAATTGAACATTTCCTCTGTTCAATTGGTTGCTCCAGCTCCTTCATTAAGAGAGCATCCTGGGGGGATAGTTGTTGGAAATGAAGGGTCAGTGCGGCGGGGGAGGCAGCAGCAGCCCGGGTTAAAGGCTAATGTGAGTTCTGTGAAGGCTAATGTGACTGTTCCATTTGATGAGAGAGAGGATCCGAGGACAATGATTGTAGAAAGGCCTAAACGAAATCGTCATCAAAGATGTGCTACAATGGATACGGGAATGGGAATGGGAATGGAAACAACCGTTGTAGCTGTAGGATTGCAACCGCAGATGTCTAGGATAGTTTGCTTGCCAGTTGGGCCTGAAGGAGACGAAGTGGTTGCCGGTTGGCCTTCATGGTTAACTTCAGTTGCTGGTGAAGCAATCAAAGGATGGCAGCCTCGACGGGCAGATGCCTTTGAGAAGATAGACAAAGTTAGTTCTTGTTATCGCTTCTTGCATACATGTTGCTTATTATCTTGGATGATTAAATTCAATTTGATTCCAGATTTTAACTTTTTCTGTTGTTTATGTCTTATTTTGTAATAAATCCTTGATCTTGAACATAGTAATTGGTGGATTCTTGTGGAGTGTGGTTAGATGAAGCTCTTTAATTTAATTTAGAGTTATCTTAGAGCTAAAGAAAAGTTAAACAGTTACTCTCTGCTTTTGTGTTGATAACAATAATCTTCCTTTTAATTTGACACAACTGCTATCATCTAAATGTCTCGTAGTAATGGTTGCAATGAGATAATGTAATGGTTGTTTTATAGTGATACTTTGAAATGATCCATCGAACCAGTAAGGACATTTACTTTAATCATGAAGTACATACTTTGGTAGCCTAAGATGTGATTGGCTAATATGTTTGCCATTGTGCATTTAGCTGGTGGTTGCTTGGTTGGAATTCTAGTTTCTTAAGATATGCTTGGTTGGAATTCTAGTTTCTTAAGATACGTAGGCTCTGAAGTTTCTTGGCTTGTTCTGTCATCGTATATGCTAATTTCAAAATGTTATGATAAATTTGCAGATTGGACAAGGAACTTATAGCAGTGTATATAAAGCCCGTGATCTTGAGACTGGTAAAATTGTTGCATTGAAGAAAGTGCGGTTTGCCAATATGGATCCAGAAAGTGTTCGATTTATGGCTAGGGAAATTCATATTTTACGTAAACTTGACCATCCGAACGTTATGAAGCTTGAGGGTCTAGTAACTTCAAGGTCAGGCAGCTTGTACCTTGTCTTTGAGTACATGGAGCATGACCTTGCTGGGCTTGCAACAACACCAGGCATCAAGTTTACTGAACCACAGGTAATTGCTGTTCTATTTATTTTGATGTTTTAAAGTGCCAAGTTTTGTAATATTCTCTTAATTTATAAGGCAAACTTACTGCTGGGAAAGATTGACCTGCTATTTGCTTAAACTTTCCACGTTTCCTCTGGCCATTTAGACCAAATAGTTTACTCATCTTGCAGTTGATGTTAATCTTATACTGAAATTTATGCAACTGGATTGCAGATCAAATGTTATATGCAACAGTTGCTTCGTGGACTTGAGCACTGCCACAGTCGTGGTATCTTGCACCGTGACATTAAGGGTTCAAATCTTTTAATCAACAATGCGGGAGTTCTTAAGATTGGAGATTTTGGTCTGGCGACTACTTATGACCCTAGTCAAAATCTGCCATTAACTAGTCGTGTTGTGACTTTGTGGTATAGGGCACCTGAGCTGTTACTTGGTGCTACAAAGTATGGAGCTGCTATAGATATGTGGAGTGCTGGTTGCATCCTTGCAGAATTGTTTGCTGGGAAGCCTATTATGCCAGGAAGAACAGAGGTATTCTCATTACATTATGTATAGGCTAACATTCTTAAATTGTTTCACGTATCAGATAAATGATTTTAACTTTTTAAATGTCTTAATAATTTCTCATAGAAACATATGTCTTCCATGATTTGGTGTCAAGAAAATTCTGTCCAGTCTAAGGAGAACATTTTACATGCACTAGATATAACAGAACTTAAGGAACATTTTGCTTCACTGTAGATTAAAGTTCCATGCGGGGGATGGAAAGAAAAAATTAGTATGTAGTGACCATTATTTGTGTGTTGTGTGTTGTGTGCATGTTTGTTTGTTCAATGTTTCCTTGCTATCCTTAAGTCAGTAGATTATTTTCTATGAACTCTTGTGAAAAACGTGATTAATATGTCTGTGGATGCAATGAGCATTACAAGTAATGAGCGAGGGAAAATCGAATATTTTAATACAGCAGTCACATTTAGGTGATTATAACAATACTGTGCCATTTAATCACAGGTGGAGCAAATGCATAAGATATTTAAGCTTTGTGGTTCGCCCTCGGAGGATTTCTGGCGGAAATCAAAATCTGCGCATGCAACTAGTTTCAAGCCTCAGCAACCTTACAAGCGTAAAATTATCGAGACATTTAGAAACTTACCCCAATCAGCTTTGGCTCTGGTTGATAAACTACTCACAATTGAACCAGAGAATCGGGGATCAGCTGCTTCAGCACTGAGAAGTGAGGTACATTTCGATTGACTTGCACGCATGTTAAATCAAATGATCACAAGTGTTGAGATTTGCCTGAGATTTTAAGCTTTCTATCTGCAACATAAAACATATTTCCCAGCTATTACCTATAGTATTTCTATTTGTGTATGAATTCAGATTAAACTAACTGTTTCATTTGGCAGACATTCTGATAATTATATTTATGTTCTTATTTCCAAATTTTCCAATGCTTCTTCTTAATTGTTTTGTTCAATTTTTCAGTTTTTTAAAACGGATCCTCTTCCTTGTGATCCATCAAATTTGCCAAAATATCCTCCGAGCAAGGAACTAGACGCCAAGCTTCGTGATCAGGAAGCAAGAAAGTATGCTATCAGGCACTATCAATTCTTTCATAAATACGTATATGTGTATTCGTTTGTTGTTACCATTTCAGAAGATCCTGTCATAATTTATTAAGGGTATTAACATATATACATTCTCTTGAGAAACTGTAGGCAAAAGGCAGAGGCTGTTAGAGGGCGTGGACCCGAATCTGTTAGACGAGGTTCAAGAGATTTTAGTGCAGTCCGAACACCAGAGTTCATACCATCAGGACAGACAAAACCCACAAGCATCAGCCACAAATTCCATAACCAGGAGGACAGTTGTTCTGGCTTCCGGATTGAACCACCTACAGTAGTCAGGCAGAATGTATACTCTCATTCTAGTACAGTGATTCACCCTAGCGCATCATCGAATAAAAGCACGGTCTCTACGAGAAATAATTCAGAGTTGAGAACGCAGAGATCAAATTTGCCTCAGACAGCAGCAGATTTCTCTAACAATAATAATCGATTGAACGATAGAGTGTTCATCAGAGATTCAAATACGGTAAAGAAAACTCTCAGTTATCCCTCTTACCCATTGGCTATGATAAAATTAAAAAAAAAAAAATTCCTGTCCGAATTTAGCTAAATTGTTTTTAAGCCAAGTGTTGCATCCTTCTGTGGTCATAATGATTTTGTACTTAATAGAACTGAATTGTACTTGTGCTATTTCAGGGGTATGTGCCGAAGAAAAACAGGATTCATTACTCTGGACCATTGATGCCTCCTGGGGGAAACATGGAAGACATACTTAAAGAGCACGAGAGACAAATACAGCATGCTGTCCGTAAAGCTCGTCTTGAGAAGTCTGGAACTAACAACAATAGTATTGTTGTCGGTCAGCCAAATCATTACGGAAGATATGGACGGTAACTCTCAAGAATTTTGATTCTGCTTCCTTGTTAGCATTGGATCCTCACAGGGGTCTGACTATTATCAACAACAAAAGCAGTTGACTTCTCTGGGAAGCTAACATTGTTTGGCGATCATATCATATACCGGAGACATAAATGCCGTGGAGGCTGGGGGCTTAAACCGATGTGGAGCTGATGCTTATGATTGGAGTTTATGAAAGATTCTCTTGCAGTCAAAAATAGTTCCGGAGTTGATAAAGTTGACATGCATCTGTGCATAGTTTTCTTTTGTCTTGTACTTCGTTTATAATTGCATTGTGTGGGTGAGGGTGCTTGATTTGTATAGCAGAATGGGGAAGGGGTTTTTGGTTTAGATAAAAAATATTTGTGTACTCACTGTAACATCTGTCCTTTCACTGTATTTAAGAGATGGGTTTACACTTGTCTTGCTCATAGTGTGAAATTTAGCTAAACTGTCAATAAAATTTCAGGCATATACTCATTCCAGAAACCCAAGCAACAAATGTTTCCTGTCCTCTTCTCCATGGATTCTCCAGCCAAATGTACTACCGTAGCATAATTTTAATTTCAGATTTAGTTGGTTCAGCTGATAAGATCTACACGAAAGGTTTGAGTTCAAGTTCTGCTCACACTAGAATTACGGATGGTTTACATAAAAAATCAGTCTATGGGGGAACTTCAATAGAAAATGAATGGAATTTGCTGTAAATTAATGAAGATGTTGCATAGCCTAGTCCGATGTAATTATGGATACACTCTTTGAATGGAACGGTGACTTTGGCAATTAATATGAGAGAAAATTCATTATCTGTTCCCATAGTTCATCAGCAACTGCTTTATGTTGCTTACCTCTGGGTCCTATTTTAAAAATTTTGTATCATAAATTTAAGTTTTTTTCGGGATCCCCTCTTCACTTGCAAAGGCTGCTCAGGACTTGTTTTAAGCGAGACAGCGGGAGAAAACATTGAGCCCAACAAAACACTCAACAACAGATCTTTACATGAAAATTAATTAAATAATAAAACACTACAGATTTCATCAAATGCAAGCCAGCAATTGATTCCTTTGGCTCTAAAATTCTTGATTTTCCTTTCATGAACAGACTCTTAAATTTAACAAAGATTTTATTTTGCTCCCAATTAGATAATGTGAGTATTATTACATACATAAACTATAAATAGCAATGTTCTTATAGGGAAAAAACAGAAAAATGGAAAAAAAGATCCACTGACCAAAGAAGCCAGTTAACATTCTGTACATTTGGCTGCACAAATACCCTAGTCACATATTCTGATTCAACTTCCAGAATGATATCTACATTCTAGGGGGGCAACCATTAGCTAAAATATGCCTCTACATATCTTGCTTAGGCTTCCGGCTCAATTCCGAGTAGTGACCACCCATAAGCTGCAAAATTTCCTCCCACAAACTCTCTGATGATGTATCAGATGTAGCACCACAGATCAAATCTGAGCTACATGCAGCAACATACCAATAATCTGATTCAATCTCCTCTCTCAATTGATCCAGCTGCCAACCGGCATAACCAACAAAGAATCTGAAATCCTGAGGTTTAAGCGCCCCTTTCTTCACCAGGGCTGCTGCTTCATCCAAGCTGTTTCTAGCTCCAAAACACAGGCCGGGAATAACCTCCTCAAACCCAGGAAGTTTTGACTGACCTGTTTTAAGAAGAAACATGCTTGCTTCCAGAGGCCCACCAAAATGCAAGGAACAATCAGCAAAAGTGGTAGCTAGTTCATGATTTGTAGGCTTCATGTGTTTGATCTTCTTGTGAAGTGGACGATTAATGACAACTCCAAATGGCCCTTCTTGTGGATGTCTGGTACCGGATCTGAGGAGGAGAACAACAGTTCTCTCAAAGGTACGAATCCCATCAAGCTTTTCTGTGGCAACAAGGACACAGCCTGTCTCAGGCACTGGAATAGGGTGGGCCCATTTTAGGCTTAGAGGTTTGGACTCATGGGACCCACCTTGGTTTTGGGTATCAGGTTCTGACTTCTCTGCCTGTTAAAATAATTAAGTGTAAATTTCACTCTCTGCTTATTTCCTTATGTCAGTAAAAAAGACGCTCCAAAAATTACTGTATCATAGCAGAAAGGGAAAAAAATGGGGATTCGATCCAGATCAAATTGGAGTTAGGCAATGCAGTGGCTTAATGGTCAATACAGCCAATTTAAAGGAGGGGGGGGGGAACAAAGAAAAAGAGTAATGGCACTCAGCTTGGAATCTTTTTACCCAACAAGTCTCAGCTCTGAAGGCAATGTTTTGATCTTAGAAATAATGTAGGTGAAAATGAAAAACACTGAATGGCTTTAAAATTAGGCCCTTTTCATGTCAATTTTTATTTCTTTTACCAGAAGAAGGATAGAAGTATCCGAAGTTCAAGAATTTTCCAAGAATATCTACTTCCATTAGACGTGTAGTTTGACAAATAAATAACAGGCAGAACTACACTACTAGAGCAAATCCAAAAAACACAATGGAACTCCAACTAAGGTTTATTATCGGAAGTTGTGAACTAAGCTGACTAAAACATAAAAAGGAAAAAGGTGAGCTTCCCAAATCTGTTGCACTTCGTAAAACTTTAAAACTGTCCATTATGGAATAGAGTAGCAAACGAACAAAAAACAACGAACAACTCACTAAAGACAAAATACTTCACCTGTTCCCGGGCAAACAGATTAGCTCTGAACTCTCTCCAGTCCAAGTTTATGTGAGGGGACTTCTGGGATGCAGTGTCATTGGATTTGTTGCTGTCAGAAGAATTGTTTCGTTTCAGATTATCTCCTTCCGGACTAGATCGATCACCGTTTCCTGTATTCATAATCATAATTGTTGTTAAACATATTAAGCTACAACTTAAGTAGGTTAAAAGTTTAAGCACTTGTAGCTGGTCAACATCCAACTACAAGCTCCATCAGAACAAGAATAATGTAGAAGTTAAGACCCTGTATGTTATTATGATGGGTTTAATCTTCAATCAGTGTTCGAGATCTCAAAGATAATTTCTTTACACACAAGTTCTCTAAGACTAGTCAAAATATAAAAATCTCTTGCTGGAGACCAGTTACTACCTATTAAAAGATTTAGATCTGGATTTTTATTAATGTAAACCATTATGAGAATTTGTAAGAAGAATATCATGAATTGTCTCTTTTTAAGTAAATATGTAAAGATATGTACAGAGGAGTTTAAATGATGCAAGCTGTTTGCTAAAGTAAAAGCTATTCATAGCTGGTTCGACAACCTTTTAGGATTCAAGGCACTGTCCATGGAATTACATCTCTTCAAGGAATAGTATTATTAACTCTAATATGAGCTTGGATAATGGCAATAGGAAGAAAATAAGATTTGGGCAGATTCATAAATAGGGAATTTTCCTCTTAGTTTTGTTGCTGCATATCTACAAGCTGCCTGGTTCTGATAATGATTCTGTTTCAAGTATGGTTTACTATTTTCTTTATGGGATTGAATCTAGGACGTAAAAGAAATCTAAATATTAGAGAAGCAGAAGAATAGGCACACTTACTGCCTTTGATCAAAGTAGTTTCATACAATCTATCAAGCTTAAAGATATAAGGAAATGGAATCTTGAAAAACCAGGGTGCTTATCTAACAAATCTTACTTTACCAGGTCAATTGATGATCATAAACTTCCTCATTTTTTCAAACACCTTTTAGAACTGGAAGGCTAAGATCCTCCTGAAGTGAAGTGTTAGCCAGCAACATTGTTCATGGGAAGACTAAAACAATTCATCCTATTTGAAAGAGACAAAAGATGTGTTCGCCTCCTGAATATTGTACTATAGGCAACTATAAAGTTGAAAGATCTACTCTTGTTTTACTGACCTGTCAATTTGAATTTTTGTTATAAATTTGTCTTGGTTTCTAATGTGAAATGGATTATTCGGATGTCATACGCAGCCTTGTATTTCTAGGAAGATATGAGACTTCAAATTTCATGGAGATGGCTTGTGTTCGTTATCCTAAGAGTCATTTTCGGAAAGAAATGAAATAAGTTTGAACATTAGAGGGTGAAGGAATCCTTAGTTCTCTGGGATAATGTAAGATTCACAAAGCCATTTTAATTTCTCTATCCTACAGGTTTGGATTTCTATAACCCCTGCTCCATACCCTTCCTTTCTTTTTCACTTATTCACTGCCCATAACCTAAAAAATACACCTAAGAGCAAAACAGGACTCAAAGCAAAGATTGGGGAAAGTTAGCAGTTGATCAGATACATCACTTGTGCAGCGTGAGCTAGAAAATGATTTATGAAAACGCAACTCCATGAAATGCATTTTATATAATCCGACTAAATGGCAATAATACTTGTCCAGACTCTCTTTTCTTGTTAAGCAATGTCCTTGTCTTCACTAGAGTTTGATGATTCAGAGTTTGAAGAACTTTCCATACTCTGAAGTACTTCCATCACGTCTCCCTAATGTTTATTTTTTGCCAAGAGAATCTTATTGTTTGACATAAATGAGAACCATTAAGCAACAAAATAATGTTGATTGTAACTATAGTTAAGGCTTGATGAGTGAGTTTAGGACGAAGTCCAAAAATATAAAATCATAGTACAAGCGCGGAGCTAAGGATGGACCTATCATTGAGAGAAAAAGATTTTGGCTCTTTCAATGAATCTCATTAAACACACAACAAATTCAACCATCATCACCCAAAATTCAGTTTCTTCACCCAAAAATATCAAGCCTGTTATGTTATACAGTGACAACTGTTATATGCAATTAAAAAAGTACTGAGTTGGTTTAAGACCCAAGTCACATCTCTAGCTGAAGGCGTAATTGAACCACAAGATACTGTAGTTTAACACAATTATCCAAACATGTACTGAACAACAACAAACTCAATGCTGCTTTTTGTGCAAAATTAAAGGCTTAGCTTTGATTGTTCATTCTATCAAAATAACAATAATGATAGGAAAATGAACAAAAACAGCCAATAAAAAAACAAAAACAAAAGGGAAGCACAAGAAGATGAAAAATGAAAAGCATTTAAGAATCAATATCCCCCGAGCCATACGTAAAATTGAAATACAATATCCACGCAGCTAAGCACGTCTTTGCAGGTTCCATAATCAACATACTATAGAGGCCATGGAAGTGCAGGCAGCAAAAGCTAGTGGATCACAGAACATAATTGTAACTACCCACTAATGACTTTAAAAACAACTATAAATGATATATAACACTACCAAAATACTCTTGTATTCCTCATAATGTTTAACGTACGAGGATTGAGCAATGCAAGTCATAACCAATTAAGTGTAGTTCTGTAACTGCTGTGTTTCTGCATCATTTTTGAAGTCGATAAAAACCCAATTGGCAGCTAAGATTTACCAGCACTCGCTCAATTATACTTGGCGATTTCATTTCACATCACCTCAATCCCAACATGCCTAAATGCCGATCCCAACTGACACTCTTATCATTCCAATAGTGAGCTTAGAAGGAAACCATAAGTTATGATTATTATTTTTTCACTCTATCATCAAACATATATTTGCCATACACACGTAATTTCAGTTTCTAACACTGATCCCAGTGACATTTTTTAAAATATAACTACAGTTTTCTCAGAAACCAAACAACAATACCTAAAGCCACAATAACCCTAAAACCCCAAATTTCAACCTCCATCACAGAATCTAAAACAAACCCAGATTACAAAATAATACAAAAAATATATATATATAAATTAAATAATTTCCATTTTACCAGGCGAAGATGGGTTGCCCTCGTGATTCTTCTTGGCCATAGAAGTAACAAGCAACTTATGATTCTGAGTATGAGATGAAACGACTCTGCGTTTCAAGACATTGATCTCAAAAACTCCAACTTTACCCATAAAACTGGAACTGGGTTTACAATTCCTCATCCAAACAGGAGGGCTTAAGCTCGCGTTCTTTACATGCACCGTCCACAGATCCATTTTCCCCCACCTCCAACTTTATCTACAATTCTAATTCTATTTTTAAATTTTTTTTAATGGGGGCTTTTTGATCGATGATTTTGTAAGAAAGGAGAATAAGGATTCCGTTAGTAGCGATGAACTAAGAGAGAGAGAGAGAGAGAGAGAATCTGCACTACACTGGATATTAGATGAGAAGGGGACGAAAGCAATGATGGTGACGGTTTCAAGAGTGAGAGAATGAGAGAACATGCTCGTTTCAAACAAATTATTACCCGGATAATAGCATCTGTATCCTTAATTTATTACCTATTATAAAATAAGAGGAAAGTTTTACAATTTATATGAAATTGGTCCTAAGATCATATTGAATTGAATAAAGCTGCCTTTTAATGTTAACATTTGCTCGGTATGATTTCCATAGTAATCGAAAGTTGTTTTTACTATTTTTATTGCATGACATTCTATTAATATTTAGAATCCAAAATCTATTGAAATCTTATAAATTAGTTTTGTAATGATGCAATTTAAATATTTAAATCTAAAATATACCGAATCTACTTTCAAATATTTAGAAAAAAAATTAACCTACATAATACATATAAGAGAACTCGAATTTTCAATTATAATACTGAAACGAAGAAGCAGTAAATGTTCACTACTCAACCAAGAAGTGATATAATTATAATTTTATTTTATTTATTTTATTTTTATTTACTCTAATTAGATGGTCATTGGAGTTCATGTCATTTCTTCTAATAAATCTCAAACCTAGGACCTTAGCCCTATAGAGGCTATATTCTTATCATTTGAATTAGAACTTCACCTAAAAATTTAGCTTTTTAATATTATTGTGGCTTAAGCTTTAGTCCTATGTGGGCTATATTCTTACCATTTGAATTAAAACTTCACCTAAATTTTTTTAAAAAAATATTATTGTGGCTTAAACCTTAGTCATGTTTTGAAACCAAATCAATTTAACTACTATACTACATAATTTTTCTTAGATTTTGTTATAATTAAAGAAGAGCTTTTTTATAATTAAAAAATCTTCTTTGCTTTTATTACTAGTATAAGCTTTAATTTTAACTTTTTGGTTAAATTAATAAAAATACTCTTGCTTTATTTTGAAAATCTTACTTTAATCTTCTCATAAAATAAGTTTTAGAAAAATATATCTATAATAGGTACACAATTTTTACTAGAAATTAAAATTATTAACTAAAAAATAAAGTTAATTTATTAAAAATTATATTCATCAAACTTGTTTTAGCATTAGATCTATTTAAAGAAGCTATAAAAGTCTATGCCAAACAATTATTCATGAAAGGGTCAAAGTCAAAATTCAATCTTACGAGGGTAAACAACTAAATATGCATTTAAACATGGTATAGGATCTACATGATGAAATGAACAAGTTATTGCTCTTTTCGAGATGCAAAACAATGGTATGGATTCAGATGTTAGTACACCGATTATTTTGCTGTGGGAGCGTGAGGTAAGTGGTGTATGTTAGAGGATTGGGGTTGGTTTTGGAGTGTCGTGCGCCGGCGCGTAATTTGATGCACCCTCAGTGTACAGTGGACCGAGTCTCTTGACTGTTGACAGTTATGGATGGTGAGGATTTGCTAAAACGACCGCAATAATACATCAAAACTTTCTCGAGTATTACCTTGAATGCCACTAAAGCCTTTGTCCTGCAAACTCACAATTTTTTTGAGGGCAGAAATTATTGTTGTAAACGGTGGCCTCACCATTTTTTTCCCCTTATTTAACCTATAAATGTGTGTATTATGTCTCGAAATGACTATCACAAAAAATCAATTAACAAAGCTTATTAATAATAAGCTATGAATAACGTATTTGAAGTTCTTTGTTTTAATCCGAACTTTTTTTTTTATCTATTTTATTTATAATACATTATCAACACGATGTTTATAACATAGCATGATGCTGACAGTTTAATTTTTATTGCTTGTATTTATTTATGCTTATTTCTTTTATACTTTATCATTAGTATTTTATATTGTTAGTTTCTTATGTTGTTAATTTAATTGACTATAATAATTTTAATTTATATGGTTGGTTTTAGAATACTGTCTATATTGTTATTGTTTTGTTAAGATGTTATTATTTTGTTAGCATGGATAGTTTAATTTATTTGTTTATATGACCGGTTTAACTGAGGATTAAGTTATTTTAATTTCAATAAATTAAGATTTATTTTTGCATATAGTAGTTTTTGAATATTATTGTTTTAGCTTGAAGATTACAATAGAAATGTGGTGATGGGAACCTAAAGTTCTAACCTCATTCAAAATTAGAATCTAAAGTTCTAAATACATGCACGAAGTTTCCACATATTTCATAATTTTGTTTTTATTTTTATTTTTATTTATATTTACATATTTTATATTTATATTATGATACTAATTTTTTTCTTTGATTATTAAAAATATTTTGAAAATCACTCTTAATTTTTTAGAAAAAACTATCTTTCTTGGATGTTGGAGGCCAAATTGCACCTACAAGCATGGACCTTAAAGGCACTATAGTGGAAGGAAACAAGGCATTCTTGCATGAAACATCAATAGCAATGGTTTTTATTTGCCATAATTTACATGAGAACCTAAAAACTCAATATCTAATGATGGAGGATCCATTAATTTTATAGAATAACCTCAATGATAGATTTGACCACGAAATAAATATTTTATTTCTAAAAGTCAAATATAAGTGGTTAAACTTAAGGTTATAATAAAATGCAAAAGTATCTTACTATAACTCTACTCTGTTCCATATCTCTTCGAAACTGATATTGTGTGGTGAAAAAATTATAGAAATAGATATACTTGAGAAGACACTCTTCACATTCAATGCATTAAATCTAGTACTGCAATAACAATACTAAAAGCGTTGATAACAACGAATACTTTGACTGATAGCATTTCTTTTAATTGCAAAACAAAACAATTAGCTTCTAATGAAAAATCATGAATTACATCCTAGTGCTCAACTATTTCCACAAGCCAATGCAAATACATGTACTAATGGTGGACGTAATTGAGGAAGCAAGAAGGGGTGTGGTTATTACCCCGTGGTGGTCATAGGCACTCAGGATAGCAAAACAACAGAAATAGATGCCACCAAAAGTGGAATGTCTATGAGAGGCATAATAAGCACAATGATATAGAAAAGAATAATGCTAGAAATGATAATGAAGAAATTTATTATCGATGTGGAGGAAAAAGACATTGGTCACGTACCTGTCGTATAGACAAACATTTGGTAGATCTCTACCAAGTATTCAAAAAGGAAAAGAATCTAGTCGATAACTTAGATCTTATTGATCTAATTCATCTTAATGTCTCTGATTTCTTCAAAGACACAGATGAGAAAATCAATCACTTAATTGGTGATGAAAGTGTCCACATTAATTACGCTCTTGTTATTATCTCATAATTATTAAGTTACTAATATGTTAACTTTTGTACTTTTTGTAGTTTCATTAAATGTACTTATTATTCATATGTAATCCTAATGTCTAATAAGAACTTTTATTTAATATAAGGTTATGGATTTTAGAAATAAATTATCAATATTAGAAATGATAGCTAGGGATGTATGTAACCACACACACTATTCTTCAAGATAAAAAAATGTTTTTTAAGAATAAATTTACTTGAAGGAAAAATAAATATTGTATTTGATTCTGTAGACCTATAGAAGACACTGGAAGCATTACACTCTTGTTAACAAGTGGAATAAAACTAATAATCTAAAATACTTTATATTCAGAAAGACCTCAAATAAATTTACTAAGCTTTAAAAATATCCACCAAAATGGATATGATATTGAAACTTTAAATGAAAATAAGGTGGAATATCTCTATATTACTAAAAATTTCTCAAGAAAACAATATATATTAGAAAAGCTTATAGCATTCTCATCAAGATTGTATTACACAATCATAAACATAATTGAGAGCTATGCAGTAATGAATCAGAAGTTTACAAATCCAAAAATAGTTATATTATGGCATGATGACTTTATACACCTAGGATCTACAATAATGCATAAAATTATTGAAAATTCTCATAGACATCGATTAAAAGACTAGAAAATTTTATTATCCAATGAAATTGTTTTACCATTTGCTCACAAGAAAAATTTACGGTTAGACCATCTAGATTTAAGATTAGTCATGAATCTCTCTCATTTTTATGAAAAATTCAAGGAGATATATGTGGACCAATCCATCCACTTACTAGACCATTTCATTACTTTATGATTCTGATTGATGCATCTATACAATGGCCATATGTTTGTTTATTGTCCATAGGCAACGTTGCATTTACAAGATTGCTTGCCCAAATTATAATATTAAGGGCAAAATTTTTAAATTATCCAATTAAGACCATACATTTAGATAATGCTGGTGACTTTACATTTTAGAGAATCGATGACTACTATAAATCAGTTGGTATCTATGTTGGCAGAATCGTTGATTAAGCGATTATAGATAATTGTAAAAACTTTATTTATGCATACAAAAATACAATTATTTGCATGAGGTCATGCTATTTTATATATTGTAGCATTAGTTAATCTTAAACCTACTGCTTATCATCAATATTCTCAATTATAGCTTGTACTTGGTTAACAACTTGACATTTCCCATCTACGCACTTTTAGTTGTGCTGTGTATGTTCCTATATCACTCCTTCAACGTACAAAAAATATCTTTTGGAGGATTTATGTCGATTTTAGCTCACCTTCAATTATCAGATATCTTGAACCTCTAACAATTAATCTTTTCACCGTATATTTTACTGATTGTCACTTTAATAAGACAATTTTTCTATATAAGGGTATTGAAAAACCTTTTGAAATAAGATATGAACTTTCTTGAAAATTTTTCACTTGTAGTTGTTCCTACTAAACAATCAAGAGTAAAAGCAACTACGATTTAGTTCCAAAGACAATACTCTCCTAGAAGAGAATGAAAGATTAGAATCCTATTAAAAAAAAATGCTCGAGCTATAAATGTACCATATTATTTGAATTACTAGTTCTAAATGAATTGATGGTCCTTGAAGAGATAATATGACACGACACGACTCGACCCGACCCTCTATCGGATTCGAGGTGAATCGTATGAAAACTTACTATATTACTTATCTCATGCTCATATATAAAAACAATTAAATCCAAGAATAATAAAGTTGGCCTTAGGCTTCTGCTATTAACATATGATAACATATATGCCTCAAAATGCAGGTCATCTAACAATACGTGTCATGGCTTAACCTCAACTGGTTAGAAATTGAACTATCGAAATCCTACAAAAACCTAGGAGAAATGTGCTAAATATGAAAATATTAAGCTTGCGGCTTAGTGAGTGGATATATATATGATATAACTCCATACTAAACACTGTAAATAAGCAAATATGAAAATATACTTACATACATGATAAAACTGCACCAAATAGTACCTAAGGGAGATAATTGTCATACTCGCTAGGATTATCACCGCAAGATTAGAGTGGGGAAAAAATCTTATACACATAGGAATTTAACTACATTGCATGAGCAGAATAATCTAACTCTCAATATGTGGCGTAGAGCACTTGAGGGGAAAGGTACACATATGGTGATTGACAATCACATCTCATAACTCAATCAATGATATAATGTGCTTATATATAATCATAACATGATATCAAATCATACTATCAAATTTAAGTGCTTCATGGAATACATAATAGTAATTCACTCATAAATCTTATCTCAATAACTATTTTGTTAGGGCTCCTATTGTTTCCCAAGAATGTGAATTTCTCCTAAACATAAGGTTATAAAATAAAACTTATGCATATCATGAAAACTATAACAAAATTACTCAAACTTTATAAATCCGTTACCTACTCGTTTACTGGATATTAATCTAAATGCCTAATTCCATTTCTTATAACTTCTCCACTTTTACTCTCTTTTTCCATTTATTTCTTACTTTTGACTTTCACTTTTTATTTTTTCTTCTTTTCTCTTTTCTTTTTATTTCTTTTTCTTTCAGTTGCTCTATTTTAATTTAACTATGAAAATAATGATAGCAACTTTAATTCTTCATCTTATATATGCTCACCAATTCAAGCAAGCATGTGAAACATATAGGTAAAGCATGCGTGAGAGCTAAATGAAGCAAGAAGCTTGCTACCTCAAATCAATAAGCCATGTATGGCTTGTCACTTGCACGCACGTGTGCCACACAGTAATTCCTGAAGAAGTATGAAAACACAAAAATGAAGAAAAATCTATAAATTATACTTATACAATGGAAATATGGAATTATAATGAAATAAATATTGACAATACATTTTCAAATATAGTAGCTACTAAAATTACAAATGATTTTGAGCCTCAAACTATCAATGAACGTAGACAAAAGCATGATTGGCCTCAATGGAAAAAAGTAATTCAAGTATAATTGACTTTTCCAACTAAGCATGAAGTTTTTTCGATCTGTAGTCCAGACGTTTGCATGATATAAATGAGTATTTATGAGAAAATTTAATAAACACAACAAAATCACTAAATATAAAGCGTGCTTAGTTGCACAAGGATTCCCACAGAGATCAGGTCTTGATTATGAGGATATGCATTCTCTAATGATGTATACCATTACGTTTTGATTTTTAATCAATTTAACAATTTTAGAAAGACTTGACATGCGTCTAATGGACATAGTGAATATACATCTGCGTGGGTCACTGGACAATAATATTTACACAAACACCCCTGAAAGATTCAAAATACCTTAAATATATAAATCAAAAGACCGTAACTATGTGAAGCAGGTTCAGAAACTAGCGGGGCGAATTGCGGCACTCAATAAGTTCATCTCTAGATCCTCCGAGCAATTCCGACCTTTATTCGAGCAGCTCAGTAAAATGAATAATTTCTAGTGGACCGCCGAGTGTGAAGCCGCATTTTCAGGCACATCAGATCAGGGTCTTCACCGAATACCCCTCCTGGAGGTATTACAGCGGTCTGAAAAGTCGAAAGGAGAATAATCTAGACACATATGGTACAATCGTTTGAGTGAATATTTAATTAAAGAATGATACAAAAATGATTATATTTGCCCATACGTATTCATTAAAAAATCTGAATCTAGATTTGCAATTATAGCAATTATGTCGATGACATAAAACTAATTATAACTTCTAAATAGCTTTTAAAAACATCTGAACATTTAAAGAGAGAATTTGGAATGAAAGATTTGGGGAAAATAAAATATTATCTCAGACCACAAATCAAGCATAAAACTAATAGAGGATATATTTATCAGTATGCTTATTTTGGGAAAATCTTAAAGCATTTTATTTTGGGGGGATTATCGATGCAAACGTGGGCCAATGGAATAAAAACACGTTGCAGGATAGGGTCAAGCTACTAGATTAAGAAGGCAGGGAAGCCCAATTCAAGCTAGGAGATAATCTCCCATTTAAAAGAGGATAGCTTTGGTAAAACCATATACAATTAAGGGTTAAAATTAGAATCATGTCATTGTGGTTAAGGTCACAAGTTAACAGTAAGTGCCATCATTTGCCAAATTAAAAATATCTTGCTTTTGCTGAATACAAGAAACCAACGAAGTGAAAAAAAATAAAAAGAGGGAATGAAGGGTTGTCACCTCAGCCGTCCACTGCAATTGTCCAAAATTATCAGGACCAATAGTTAGAGGAAAAACCACGTGTAGAAAGCAAGGAGTAAAATGATGGTTGTTGGTTTTTTTTTTTTTGTCTACTTTGCTTGAGCAAATCAGCATCTCGGGACCACCATTATAATCTCCAAAATACTCTCACTTAAGGGAGGAAAATCAAATGAATTAACACTATGTGTTTAGAATTACGAAAAGATCCTCACACACACTCATAAAATGCTCAAGTTAAACATTCCAATCATAACCAATTTTAATTCATCCAAAAAATACTGCTATCAGAGCATACATAGAGTATTTTTGCCATTCTTATCAACTTTAAGGCTCATTTTCAACCTTGATGCAACTTTTTATTATTTCAAATCTAGCTTAAGCATTGAAATGTGGTCGTCGACCATTACCGGCTTCAATTCTAACATTTTTGTGTGCTTTAACTTATAGGGTTCATCTAGCTCAAGTTTGGTGGTTTTTAGTCTCATTTTCATTCCTTCTTTCTCATTTTTTTGTCAATCACATAATCCTTATAACTAACCTCCTCCATCTTGGCTAGAATACCTCCAAAATAACAAGGAATCTTTTCTCCTTTCCGTATGCATCATTTTTTATTATTTTATTATTTTATTTAGGGTCATCTAAAATCCCACTAAAATACATAGAGCCGTCTTGATAGGGAGCTCCATAACTGTTGCCAAGTTATTTTGTTTGTGTTTAACATAAGATAGATGGTGAACATTTCTCCAACGACAATCTTGCTATTATTGAGCAAAATGATGACTTTAAGAATGAATCCACTACAGGGTCTACAAAGAAAATCGGTATTTACCACAGCGAGGAGTTTATCACTAAAAGGAATTTTGATGAGTTTGCTGACAAGATTTTTCGTGCTATTGGTTTGCAAGTGAAAAACGTAGAGAGTGGTTGACAACTCTATGAAATGAGAGTTATCATAGTACTTCTATGTTTAAACTAGTATTACTTAAAAAGTAAATGATGAATTTCTACCGTAATTTTTTAGTTACATTTTAACTAATATCTATCTAAGTTTAGTTAGAACAATTTAATGTGTTTTACACTATTTTATGCTTTGATTAAGTGCACTATTGTAGTTGACTCATAAGCTCATGGCCTGTTGATAGATGCTGTAGAAGAAAGACCGCATTACTGTAGCAATAGGCCTGTAGAAAACAACAAAAGACTTATCTGCATATGAACAAAAATAAGTTTGAACCAAAGAAAATGCTGTAATAATTGCTAAAGCAATTTAGGATCAAATACAGATAAAACTACCAAAACTGTTCATGTGCTAACTAACAAAGTCTACTGCAGCTATTACTACACTGTCATTGTCATGTGCAGAAAAAATAGTGCCAGGCAACACAAAAAAGAATATGGTCTTAAGGTGCCAAGAAAAGACAAATGTCATTAGTCTTTTTGGTTACCAAAATAGTCCATTTAAGAAAATACATCATCTATGGCCATCACACACAAAAAGAATTAAAAGAGAGATTTCAAAGCAATAATAGAGGCATTTTTTGTGGAAAAGAAAAAAAGATAACTAAAGATTAAAGCATGACACTTTGGTTCTTTTATATTTCAACTTTTATCTTATATTTGCATGCTTTGTTCTCTCTTTAATATTGTATTTAATGGCAAACACTTGTATTGTTACTATTTCAAAGCTTATCATGAGTTAAACATTAATGTAATTGGGTTTTAATAACCTTAATTTATTTGATTTACATATGTATGTTGCTCAAAACCGTTGTAACATTTTATTTTAATTTTATTTATTGCAATTCCCTGTTTTAGTTGACTACCCATTTAGTGGATACTAGCTAAAAAAAACCTAAAAATTATCTGACTTAATGGAACAAATTAAGACAATACATAGTTTTAGATTAGGTTTTTCAATTTGAATATAGTCATGCTTAATATAAAATTAGTAAAAAATTATACATAGAGATTCACATTATAGGGTAAATAGAGTCTAAAATATATAATGATATGTCTAATGTTATTTTAACAACTAGTCACTGTTAGAATGCATATATATAAGACATCCAAAATACGACAGCTGAAAATGTATTAGAGATTCTGTTCAGTGCTGTAGTAGATGATGTAGTAGTTGTGCCTCAATTAAAAGATGATCAATAACCAATAAGTAAGTTTAGACCGTTGAGTATATCTTTGTGTTTGACTTTAGATTCTCTTTTTTATATTCTGTTTATTACATTTTTAAATTTCATTTAATTTACTAAAATTGCACTGTTATGATTACTGTAACAAGTCCTATAACATAAATATCTGTGGAGCAATCTTTATACTCATCATTATATTACTCGTTGTGTACACTTGTATATTGATACTTCACTAGTGGTCCAAACATACAAACCATCGCACAAGCCTTGGGTAAAAAATTTGCCATCCAAAATCAAGAGGTGAAAAATTCCATAACCAAATCTCAACCTACCACAACCAAATCTAAAGCATAACCCACTTACTCTATAGATGAAAGATTCAATGCCAATAGCAGATCCAACGGCAATAAAGGCAAATAGTGTGGGAAACAATCAATTGAAAAACTGTAGGAGAAGCTTAACACTAAGAGATCTTCCTATATAATTCACTATAAATAAAGAATTTCCAAAGCCTTTGGGGTAGGAAAGCTCATCATCATGCTTGATTCTCAGTTAGTAGTAAATCAGAATGGGTTACAATATTAGACCAAAAAGGAAAGCATGAAAGCTTTGAAATAATGACAATGCAACCTAATAATGAGGGTGAATTATGCTTTTAAAAATTATGCAGTGCTTGAACAAAAGTTAATGAAATTAAAAAAATAAATTCAAACTAATTTTAAATAAATAAAATAATTTAAAATATAAAGAGTGTAGGAAGAACTAAATCAAACACAAAGATTTTTACATGGCTCAGCCAACTCTACCTACATTCATGCCTCTAAACTCACCTGGTTTGAGGATTTCACTAAGTAAGCCTGGCTTGAGGATTCCACTAAATAAGCCTCTAAGGCGTAAAAAACGCTTATAATTGACTTCCAATTACTCACTATTTATAACAAATGATTGTCGCAAATATTTTAACCCAAGTGTTTCTCATACTCACACACACTCAAGAAGTTGGACTTGCTCCTCCTCCGACTGGGAGTAGAGATCGAAAGCTCCACTGTTCTGAACAGTGAGAAAGAGTTTCAAAATTCAATCAAATCAATCGAGAATCTCATGATCTGTTAGGTGGGCCAACCGACCGACCAAGTTTTCCTTTACACAATATATATGTCTACAAATAAAAGCCCAAAGTGTGATTTAATAAAATAATGATAAGTTTGAAGCTCAAGAATGATTGAATACGAAATAGCAAGCTTAATAAAAATTGTTGAATCCATTCTTTTTTAATATGATTGGGCATTTTTATTGTTGGAACTAAAAATTAGTTGTTATTGACTTTTTTTATAACCGTTTACCATTTTAAGTTACCGTTGTAGATGCTAATTGATTTTTTGAATAACTGGTTTATTGTTTATGATAACTAGTATGCCGTTTGATTCCAGAGAGCTTACTTTTGATAACTGGTTTGCCGCTTATCCTTATTCGACTTACCATTTAATTGGAGAGAGCTCACCTTAAGTAACCGGTTTGTCATTTGGCATTATTCGGTCAACTGTTTAATTCTAAAGAGCTCACCTTAAGTAACTAGCTTGCCGTTTAGCATTATTTGGTCAATTATTTGATTCCAAAGAGCTCATCTTCAGAAACTAATTTGTCGTTTACCATTATCATGTCAGCCAGTTAGTTATAGTTAAATATTTCATGAATTCGTTTTGTCGGTTTTATTAAGCAAGATGCTGTTTATTAGAAGTTTTTCTCTTTATAAAAAACTTACTTTTACAATGAATGTAAACTTGCATAATTTATCAATTCGCGATTTGTTATCATTAAAATCAAAATATTATAGAGCCAGTAAGTTAACAATCTCCCCCATTTTTTATGATGACAAAATATGCTATTTATTTTAAAGACTTTGATAAAAACTCCCCTTTGATGTATGCAGATGATAAACATAAGTTTAAAAAGAATTTTACAAAACTATATATGTGCTCTAAAATATTTTCAAAAAGTTTTAAAAACCTCCCTCTCCACATATGCCTTATCTTCATAACAATATGTCAACACTTTAAAATATCATCCATTGACAAAAATCAATATTAATACTTCAAATACATTCCCACAATATATCTCTCCCTTCATTATAAAAAATATCAATATCACATCCTTCCCCAGTCAATCTCAACACAAGCAATTAAACATAAAACATGCATCAATTTCAAATTTCCTTTAAGAATGGTATAAAATGTCAAATACTCTTTAAAAAAACATATTACCTTGTCTTCCTTTTTTGACATAAAAAATATACTAAAAATGCATATATTTCTCCCCCTTTCAATATCATTTAAAGTAAGTATGGAATATTCATTCAGCAATATGTCAATAAAGTCAAAAAAAATGCATTTATTTACTAATCATAGATATTCATAAGATCAAATTCATCAAGTGTAGTATAATCATCAAAATACATAATGTATTTTGAAACTTTATAAAGACTCCCCTTAAGTGTGTGCATGGGTTGTAAATATCAAAATGATAACATATTTAACAAAGTTTGATTTTTAACCCCCCCTGCGTGTGTGCGCGGATGTCATGATTATATAATTCAAAGTACTTTCAAACACACACAACTTAACACATAACTTGTACATCAAAATGCATCTACTAATCTTTTTTTACTTAAGCAAAACATAAGTACATAATGTCAATATATTGATCATTAAAATCGGCATACTACCAAAATAAGTTATCATTATTAGCTAAAAGAATAAACAATCATATCTATAAGTACAAATAGTCATATACTTTAATTTTATAAATGAATGATAATATAAACTCCCCCTTAAGCATGTTATCAAATGTCATATCTTGATCTAAGAATATCTTAAAGCTATTTTAATGCATATAAGATGACGATAAACAATTAGAAAGATGAAATTAAAGATCAAATTCAAACAAATCCAACACGATAAGTTGACATGCTATCATCATATATCTATCTATCATGATAATACACTCAATGTTATACTTAATAATAATTTAATCATATAGACACATAAACAGGTTTCATAATTTTAATCTATTATTCATGATCCACTCATCATAATCAATGGGCAAAAAAATATTTCCTATAACATGCTAAAGCACTAAATGTCATAATATCATAGGGTAAGTATGAAATATTTACTAAACTAAATGACCCTAGCTTATAATTAATAAAATAAGAATTAGTACCAAAACAAATAGATCATCTTGCCTTATTATTTTCTTCTTATATCATAAATTTTCATTAAGAAACTCTTCATCATTCCTTGAATGTGGTACCTACAAAAATATTCAAGTTGTGTCTTTTGGTATCCAAATATTCTTGGGTCTTAGAGTGTTAGATTTGACTCCCTTTTGAACCGAAACACATTTAACTCCATAATATGCATTTTTCTATAACTTATTTGTAAACTTTAAAATAATATCATTAAGCTCATTATTCTTTTTCTTAATCATTTCATTTTCTTTCCTCAAATCATCAATATGTGATTCTATATTGTCATGTGAAGTGCTAGTTTTCTCATTTATTGATGCAATTATATTATGTAATGTTTTATTATCTAATTTTAGTCCTTTCACCTTCTCATTTAGTTAATCATTTCATTTTTTCAAGACATCTTTTTCATTTGACAGTTCCACCTTTTTTTTTAAGATATTCATTATTCTTATTAATTTTCATCCTATCATTATGTAACTCTTTAAAGGCATCATACAGTTCATCATAAGTAGGAATATCACTTACCTCATAAGGTTTGTCAAATAACTCTTCTCCAATTATCATAAGTGCTAGGTTTGACACTTTATGTGATTCATTTTCATCTAAGGTTTCTTCATTGTTATTATCCCATATTTCCACCATTACTTTCTTAATTGATTTGGGATACTTGAGAAGAGGGCATTTTGATCTTATGTGACTCGGCTTTTTCTATTTAAAACAAACAATTACCTCCTTCTTTCTTTTTTTCCACTTTAATGTTTTCTCTTATGAGATCCTTAAAGTTTCTTCTCATTATTTACATCTTGAAAATCCTTTTAAAATTTATCGCAACCATTTTAATGCCTTCATCTTTATAATCACTCATATCATCATCACTTTCAGGGTTTGAAGTTTTGAGTGCCATGTTTTTCTTATTCTTTTCCTTTTTCCTTTTTTAGCTATCAAATTTTCTTCATAAAAAATTAGTGAGGTAATTAAGTCATCAATAGATAACGTATTTAAATCTTTGGCTTCCTCAATGACAATTATCTTATATCTCAATTCTTTTAGTAATGACCTAATGATTTTCTTTACCCTCTCACTATTCAAAAATGTTTTTCCTAATGTATTTACTACGTCCGTAAACCTAGTATACATAACATGAATACTTTCATTTTGTTCCATTTGAAATAATTCATATTATCTAGTATATCTACTAATCTTAAACTCCTTGATCTAGTTTGTACCTTCATAATAATTTCAAGTTTATTCTAAATTTCACGAGCAATTTCAAAACTAAAAACTCTATGAAATTTCCTTTTATCTAGAGTAGAAAACAAAGCAAGCTTTGAAGTTTCAAGAAAACTTTTTATTTTTTAATTCACTTCAATGACTAGAGGGTTTAAGAATATCTTCCCCTATTTCATTGTTAGTAATTGGTATAAAAGGACCATCATTAAAAAATTTTCATATTTTATTATAGGCCTGCAAATAAATTTTTATCACAGTTTTTCAATATGGGTAATCATTTCCATTAAAATATGTGGTTTAGTAGTAGATTGACCTTTTTATGAATGTCAACTACTTTGGGTTGCTAAGGATCTTTTTCTCTTATACAATTAAGTCCTAGCAAGAGAACCCGCTCTGATACTAAATTCAAACCAATCACATATAGATGAAGTAATTCAAAACATAAATAGTGTAGGTAGAAGAGAATCAAATACAGGGATCCTTACATGGTTTGGCGAACCTTACCTACGTCCAAGCCTCCAAACTCACCAGGCTTTGGATTCCACTAAGCAAGCCTCCAAGGCTTTAAAGATGCTTAAAATTGACTTCCAATGTGCCAATCAACCTTTACAACAAAATATTATTGTAAATCTCTTAACCCAAGTATGTTTCACACTTATAATTACTCAACTTTGATTTTACAATAAGGGTTACAAGAAATTTCCCTCATAAAATATATATATTTACAAATGAAAGCCTAAAGTGTGATTTAATAAAATAATAACAAGTTGAAATCTCAAGAAGGATTAAATATGCAATAACAAGCTCAATAATAATTGTTGACTTCATTCCTATTTGAATAGTTGGAACTAAAAACTAGTCTCTATTGACTTTTTTGTCATAATTGGCTTGTCGTTTGTCATAACCAATTTACCATTTCAAGTTACCATTGTAACTACTAATTGACATTTTTAATAATCGATTTACTGTTTACGGATAATAAGTATGTCATTTGATTTTAGAGAGCTTAATTCTCATAACCAATCTGTCATTTATCCTTGTCCGGTTTACCATTTAATTATAAAAAGCTTAGCTTGAGTAATCGATTTATTGTTTAGCATTATTCAACTAACTGTTTGATTTTAGAGAGCTCATATTCAGTAATCCACTTGTTGTTTAGCATTATCCAGTCAGCTGATTAGTTCTAATCATATATTATAAATTTGGTTTGCCAGTTTTATTAAGTAGGATGTTGTTTATCAGAAGTTTATCTCTTTACGTAAAACTTTCTTTTATAATGAATGTAAAATCACATCCTTTATTAATTCGTGATTTGTTATCATCAAAATCAAAATATTATATAGCTATATAGATTAACAAGCTTACCTGAAGAAGACTAGGGAATTTATGATAAAGTTTAAGGAAGTAAAGTAGAGCAAGTCCTGAAATCCAAAAATAATGAAACTGATACATTGGCTAAGTGGCCGCATTGGGGACTGCTCAATTACTAGAATAAGTGTTAGTAGAGCATATCCTTGCACCAACCACTAGTCTTGTTGAAGTAAAGAAGGTGTGCCCCTCGAGCTTCATTTATCTTAAGATTTATAAATGACGCTGAAAATGAAATTTCTTAAAAGAGGAGAGCTCCTGAATGATAAGGATAAAACTCAGAGACTGAAATAAGAGCAGCTCGCTATTTCTTAATCGAAAGAGTGCACTACAGAAGGTGGTTCTTCATCCTTTACTTGAGAATTTTAAAGGAATACCAACTCAAGTATGTTCCAAGTGAAATATATGAAGGGATTAGTATGGAGCACGGTTGTTAGCTCATAAGGACTTGAGACAAGGGTATTACTAGCCAACCATGCACGATGATGCGAAGGAAATGGGTAAAAGTTATGACATGTTTTAAAGATTTGCCAAAGTAACACATATGCCCCAAAAAACCTGACCATAATGACTTTGCCATGGCCATTTACAGTATGGGGAGTTAACCTCATTGGTTCAATGCCAACCGAAAGAGCACAGCTAAGTACGCCATAGTCGCTGTGGATTGCTACACCAAGTAGGCTGAAGTATAGTTCTTTTCTACCATTACCAGGAGGAAAACTACTGAATTCATATGGTGGTCTATAATTTATAGGTTTGGCATTCTAAACACCCTAGTAAGTGGCAATGGGGAGTAGTTTAACAACCAAAATTTTTAGGAATTTTCCTCAGAGTTAAGAATAGCTAATAGGTTTGCTTCACCATCTTACCCCCAATCCAATTACCAAGGGGAAGCCATCTACAAAATCATTAAGAGGATTCTGAAGAAAAAGCTTGAGTATAAGAAGGGAGTCTGGGTAGTTGAGTTGCTAATTATCCTACGGGCCTACAAAACCACCTAAAATATTGCCATATGAGAAATGC
Source organism: Murraya koenigii (assembly GCA_025617385.1). NCBI lineage: Eukaryota > Viridiplantae > Streptophyta > Magnoliopsida > Sapindales > Rutaceae > Murraya > Murraya koenigii. The sequence goes on from CM046811.1 coordinate 27,585,907, forward strand.
CTTTCGCCCTTGCCTTTGGAGTTGAAGTAGTTATACCTACCGAAATAGGAATCCCTTCTCACAGGACACATCATTTTAGTGAGGAAAAGAATATCTCCCTTGTTATTACTGACTTAGATTTATCTGTAGAAAAAAAGCTCAAGAGTAGAACTAAAAATGGCAGTATACCAACACTATATCTCTGGTTTATTCAACAAAAACCAACACTATATCTCTGGTTTATTCAACAAAAAGTTTCACTCATCAGCTTTTAAGAAAAGGGATTTTGTGTTTACAAGGATAACTTTGAACACCAAGGTGGCTTCATATTAAGTTCTAGGGGCTAAATAGGAAGGTCCATACTAAGTAGACAAGCCGATCGGTTCAAATGCTTACATAGATGAGACCATTGTCAAGCACCCATAAAATGTAGCTATGCTGAAGAAGTATTATCAGACCTCCTCCCTGATCATTTCTTTCCTTATCTCTTATTTTCTTAAATATGTTTTTGTAACCTTTCGTGCTGGCCTAGTGGATACCACATTGGTTCTTCACTAGTCAGTTATTCTTTTTAATTTCTAGATGTATTTATAACAACTACTAAAATTGCCTCACTCAGGTTAACTCCCGTAATGCCATGTAATGATGTGAGCTCTTGTTACCTAGAAAAACGTTATCTATAAATGTATATTTGTTCTCTATTTGTGAATGCAACTACTTTTAATCTTCTTATAGTATAAATAGCTTTTAATCTTCTTATAGTATAAATAGATAATCAATTATTGCCTCTGATTGAATTTAGCTCGTTGCGTGATGATTGTTTTTTTTTTTCTTTTTTTAAAATGAAAAAAGGGCGAACAAGTCCAAATATAATTTTTAACCCCTCTTCCCACCCTCAAGAATCGAACTCGGACTGCTACGGCTCTACAACGAGCACGGTGGTTAACCCGACCGGGGTGCTTGATGATTGTTTCATTGCCTCGTGTTTATTTATCATCAAATAATCTCCAATTTTCGTGCTTTGAAATTCTCATTACAAGTCAATATAGTTGTTAAGAGACTGACACCATTAAGCGACTTGAATGAGGAAAGTTCCAAGATATTTGACCAAATTAGGGAAATAAGCTCCAGGGCAAGAAGCAAAAGTACAATCACCCTGAGACAACGAAAAAAATAATGAAAACTGCGATAATTCAGACAGCAATATGAAAATAATGTAATTTTGAGATTGAAGTAGAGGTCATAGAAGGCCCAAAGATAAAATTAAGTTGCCAAAATGACCTATTTAAAATGCATTTTCAAAACTGAATCACCTACACACACTCTACCTTAAGTTAATTACACGCCATTCGGCTGGAAAGAAAGTGCATGCAACCACTGTAGTGGTCGGTTAGAAAATGAAAAAAGGAGTTAGCCGACGAGCGGGCTAACAGAGCAACGGAAGTAAGATGGTAAGCCTTCTTAAGACTATGCTCCAAATGAAGGAATGACCACACTCTAAATAAGGGAATGACTTTTGTATATGATCAGCGGGTTAAGAGAACTCTAAAGAGAGCTCAACTTAAACCATAAGATAGGCTTCAGCTGATAGACCTCGATGGAGTCATAAATTTAAATATCCAAAATACAAAAACAAACCAAAATATCAAATAAAGTCCTAAAAGGAGAATAATTTACATTGCTTAAAAAAGACATAGCATAAAAGTTTGTTTATGATGCCAATAAAAGGTATCGATGATAAGAGTAGACAACAGAAATTAGTTCAGACAGGGGAATTAACTCTTTCAGCAGTATAAGAGGATGACTCCGGAGGAATAAGAGAATCAACCCCTGGTTGAATTTCTTCATTTAAGTCTATGCCATCTTGGGGTTTCTCCTCAGCAACTTTCTTAACTGCCTCTTCTTCCAACTATTTAATCAGAGCCAGGATATCATTCTTCTCTACAGATTGGTTCTCAATAAGGAGGCTCGAAGCTGGGATTCAGTTTCTAAATCTCCGACATGACATAGATCAGATGTGGTATTTCATTAGTGATCCTTTCGGGACCTTGACTTGTCACGAGTCTGAATTTCGTTTCATGAGCTTTCTGGTCACTCATCTCTCAGATGTTCTGAGCAATTCCTTTCTCCATGTAAAGTTCTTCCTCCAGCTTCTTCCTCTCAGTTCCCCATTGACGTCTTTCTGATTTCAACTAGGTGGTTGCCTCCTCACCTTGCTTGTTAGCAAGCTATCAGTCTTTCTTAAGCTAAGCTAGTTGTTTCTCATGCTTTAATTATGCAAAGAGGGCAACGGAGGATTCACTTGCCAGATTATAACTTTCACACAATATGTATGCCTTTTAAGGAAAAGAAATGAAGTTAGTACCAGAAAAATATGAAAATAAGGGTAGACCCAGTAAAACAAGGGGAAAGAAGCTTAGGTTCGAGCAAGCTTAACCTGCCAACAGGCCCAACCTGCTCAAGTCAAGTGTTACCCTAGGATTTAAACATATCTCCTGAGATGTGGGGCTATGCCAAGGGGAAGGGTCAAGCTCTATTACTTCATGGTAGGAAGAAAATGCCTCCAGATGTCTCCTCTTCCGCCTGAAAATCGGAGTACACTTAGGGAAACCCTTAGAAACAGATAACAGAAAGCGTTGGCTTATATTAATTCGAGGAGGAGGAGAAGGGATAGCCAGGCTCTCAGTTGATTTCTTCCATTCATTCTAGGACATGAGGCTAGTAAAAGCATATTTGTCCAGCTCCTTTTACTTACTTCTACCAAAGCTTGGAGAAGTTCCTAAGGCTGTAAAACATGAAGATAATAGTTAGAATAGTAAGGGAGGAAAGTTAGACAAAGTTTTTAAAAAAAAAAAAAAAAAAAAAAACACCTATCATTTATTTGACTTGCTCATCAGATATATAGCATTTTTCAACAAGCCTAAATTTGACTAGTCTCTCCCCACTCATCGCTTTACCTTCTTTATCAAGCTTAGCAATCTTTCTCCTATAAGAAATTACAAAATTCCTCTTTTACTTTACTGGACAATCTTTTTACTCCACTTGATATCTATAAGGGAGTAAGGAGAACCCCAAATCAGTTTGCAAGAAAAAGGGCAAAGAAAACTGAAAAGATCAGTTAAAGGAGGACACCTACTTTGCTGGTTGTAGGATGTCTTGGCATGACACATTCTGCCCCTATACTCCATCGTGGAGCCCCCGTCATCCTCTATAATAAACTACCAGTACCTAAACCAAAAGTCACCGGATTATGACATACTGAATAAAGAGTAAAGTAGGCTTTTCAAGTTAGTAAAGCCCTTTAACATCTCCTAAGGTGATATTCTCTCCAAAAAATTCTCTCTAATACACACAGCAGCCCATCATGCTCCTCCAAGTGGGAAGAGTGAGCTAAATAGAGGAAACACCAAGGCCGACCAATAATCTGGTGAAAGGGCAACTTAAGGCCAAAATGAAACAAGTTGATGTATTAAAGAAGCCCTAAATGACACAGACCAGGTCTTTCATCCTCATCAGGGACTCTAAGCCTAACAGAGGGAGGAATATGGTACTTTTTTATAATAAATTCTAGGTCCTTTGGGGATACTTTGAAAAAATGGTTAGAAATTGGAGAGTGCCCGGTTGAGTCATGGGGACAATCAATGCTCAAGAAGATGGCAACATCCTTCCCTTAGGAGCTACAGTCATTCTTAAGAATTTTTCTTATCTTTTTGGATTTATATAAGGTAGATGTCTATGCGAGTCGGAGCCAGTAGCACTCTCGTCATCCTCATGGGAATTCTCCCTTGAGTTTACCTCAGACCCTAACTCATCCATTTTTCCCTCAAATTCACCAGAACTATCCTAATTTCCTCCTCACTCAATTCGGAAAGATAACTGACCCTAGGTGCTACACAAAAAGGGAAGACCCCCCGTTGTCACCATTAGAATTATCACTGTCCTCTAAAGATAATACCCCAACTCTTCTCTCCATAACCACTACAAGCCATTAAATAGTAAATTCAACACAGCAACCAAAAAAAAAAGGAAAAAAAAGAACAAAAGAGAAATAATAACCAAACCTAAGAATAATCCTTTAATAAGGAAGTGGCAGCAACTAGACAAGGACAACAAGTTCTGCATTAAAAATGGGTTCGATCAGAATAAGTGGCAAATCAATGAAGAAAACCCCACAAAGAGAAAAGAGAAAGATGAAGGATTACCAAGAAGGAAGAACAAATTTGAAACATCAATGATCAATCAAAGTTTCGATTATTTAAGAGAAAGAAACAGGAAAGCTGAGAAAATTTGGCAGCTAAAAACAAAGGAGCATACCATGTGGCAGAAAGAGTACAACCACATAGTGGGTTAAGATTGCATCACTGACAGCAACTTTTAGTCCTATGGCTGGGATGAAATGGCCGCTGAAAAGGCCATTAGAGGAATATGGAAAAGTGGAAAAAATTTTGGGTCGTAGATAAATCCAAATGCCATGGGTTTGCCACTTGTCAGCGTAGCAAAAAGAGTATAACTGATGGTAGTAGAACGTGTAGAGAATAGAGCAGTAGAGGAACTCCACATGGAGAAAAACATCACACCATTCAAAACTCACTCAGCTAGGATGACAAAAAAAATTTAAAAGTCAATAATGAACTGATCTGGACATGGATTTACGGAAAAAGTCAGAGCCTTTATATTTTATAAATTAAAATTTTTTTCTTTTGTATATTACGTCTTCATATTTATATTTTATATTACATATTTTATATTTTAATTATTAATTTATTATATATTAAATAATCATCTTTAATTAATTTTTTATTTTAAAATTTATTTTAAAAAAATTTATATAAATTTAAATAAACTTTTAAAAAATTAAAGTTTATTATTAATAACTTGAACTTGAACCTAAACTTAAAAAAGCCCGGCCAAAGCCCTTAATTTACCATCTCTACACTCAGCTCACCTCCAAAATTCAAACAAAAGGCTCACGTGGGGCTAAGTCTCCAAGTGAGAAAATTATAAAACTACCCTTATAGTAAAATATCAACCAAGATCCACTACTTGCTTTATATTAAAAAGCTAAAAAAAAAACCTTTGCCACATGTCAGCACTTAACAACTTCTCCTTAGAGTTTCTTGTGCTTGAAAAATTTTTCCAACACATAAATTAGGGGGATCTTGTTTAGGAGGGATTGCAAATACAAACATAGTCTAATAATTGTTACATAGCATAGCCAAACTGCTAGATTAAGAGGGCAGGAAAGCCCAAGTCAAGTTAGGAGATAAGCTATCATTTAGAATAGTATGTGCCATTATATGGCAAATCAAAAATATATTGCTTTTGTTGAATATAAGAAACCAATGAGGGAAAAGAAGCTAAAAAGTGGGAATGAAAAGCTGCTATCTCAGTTATCTATTTCAGTAGTCTAAAACCAATAGGACCACTTGTTGAAGGAAAGGCCATATGTAGAAAGCAAGAAGTAAAAGAGTGATTATTAGTTCTTTTGTCTCTTTTAATTTAGCACATCACCATCTTATAATCTCCAAAATACCCTCACCTAGGAGAGGTAAACCAAATGAATTAGTGCCATGTGTTTAAATTGCAAACATACCCTTGTGCACACTCTTAAAATGCTTAAGTTATACTCTCCAACAGTAAGTAATTTTGATTCATAAAAAAAAAAAGATTTTTATCATATTTTTCTTTAGTGCATACACAAACTATTTTCGCCATTCTTATCAGTTTTAAGGTTTGTTTTCGATCTTAAAGCAACTTCTTATTATTCAAAGTTGAACTTGAGCATTAGAGTGTAGTTGTCGGTCACCATTGGCTCCACCTTCAACTTTTGTGTGTGCTCTGATTTACAAGATTTTTTAGCTTAAGTTTGTTGGTTTTCAGTCTCATTTTCATCTTTTTTTTTCTCCTTTTACTACCAATCACTCAACCTTTACAGTTAACCTCATTCATCTTGGTCATAATATCTCCAAACATAATAAGACAACTTTTCTCCTTTCAATATCCATCACTTTTTATTATTTTATTTAGGGTCATCCAAAATTCCTCTAAAACACACTTCAACATGGATAAAGTTCATCCACTAAGCACTCATATGGTTGTTCAGTCTCTTAATCCTAAAAATGATCTATTCTGACCCAAAGTGAATTAGGAAGAATACTTAGTCCAGAAGTGTCATCAGTTGTACAGACACAACTACTTTTCTAATCCCCACAAATCCTGTTTAGTAAATAGGATATGTTTTTACTCACAATGGCACATTAATTTCATGGTGATCTACTAAGCAAACTTTCGTTGCCACCTTATTTAATTACTTGAAAGATCCTTGCATAACATATAGCAAGCAGAGAGTATAAAAGAAATGTTGCTTGTATTGCTCAAATTAAAGGAGGATACATCAAAGGAGGTAAAACTAAGCATATTTCATCAAGGTTTTTCTACACTTACAAGCTCCAGTATAGTAAAAAAATTTATGTGAAAAAGATACGATCCACTAATAATTTTGCTAATCTTTTACTTCAGCTTTGCCTACATCAATATTTGATAAGCTAGTCCACAATATTGGCATGCGTCAAATCAATAAATTAAATTGATATATGATTTTTGTGAGGATATTTCATTAGGTGGAGCATATTTTGAAGAAAAGAGTTTCATAACTATATTGGGCAAATGTGTATTATATTCGTTTCACTTCGATGAGGTTTTGTCCCATTAGATTTTATTGGCAGGGCTTTAACATGGTAGTATTAAGTGTGTCCAATGCAACTACTTATCTTGAAAGTTGTATGTAACTAAATGGCAAATCCAAGGGGAGTGTTAATTGTAAGTGGTGGTTTCACCATTTTATAAATATGTGTATTATGTCTCAAGATGATTATCATAAAAAATCAATTAATAAAGGATATAAATAATAAACTATTAACAAGAAACTTGAATAACTTTGTTTTAATCTAAAGTTTTTCTTTATCTATTTTATTTAAATAGTTATGAGCCTTTATAAAAATTTAAATATTTCTTATATTATAAATATAAGTAGAATAAATATTTTTCTAAATATTAGTAGGAATAAATTTTTAAATTGGTCTCAGTCATATTTTTCTAATGCTGAATAATTTAAAAGAATACAAAAATTTATATAAGAGTTTCAATGGACTGAATGTATACAGTGCTTATAACTTTCAACTTAGAACAACATTTAGTACAACGAAGGCCTTTTTGTAATCTTTTCTAAATTTCTTATAAAACTGTAAAGGTTTTATATTTTAAAGATTTTACTTTTTAATCTTTGTTTTATTGATTTTGATCAATTGTATGATTTTTTCTTCCATCCCTTCTACATCTATCTTTAAAACTTTTTTTAAAGTTTTAACAATGATTTTATAAAAATTTAAATAATTATCATATACATAAAGATTTATGAATTCTAAATATATTACCGCTCCAACATTTATAATTGCTTGTCTCTCATTAAACATAGACCAAATCTTATTTTCTAACACACATACATAAAGTATGCTCTATGGTTGCCTCTAAGATGGATCTTCTACCTCAGAAATATTACAGGAATCTAGAAAGAAAAATTATTCTTCAAATTTGGTTATAATAATCATAATAAATAAGTGATAAGTGTGACAAGTTACATGCAATGTTTGGTGAGTCATCTATATGAGCTGTAAAGTAAATTCCCTACAAATAAGATAAGATTATGTGTTTTTATCTATATTGTAAAAGGAGATTCTCTTAGTGTTTGGTTGGGACATCGACCTTTGTATCTTCTATCTCTTGTAATAAAATCCTCTTAGTTATATAATATTTTTTCTTTTTTTCTTTTTATTTTGTATCAAAGCCATTACTCCTAAAAGGAATCTTTCAAAATTTTCTATAATTAGAATTCTTTATGGTCAAGCGATACATAATTAAAATTCTTTTTAAAAATGTGTGGCACCCAGTTATTAAGCTAAAGAAAGTTGTATATTTTGGGCTTATCACAAATAAAGAAAAAATTTTGTTATATGTTCTCTTAGATATTAAAGCCCGTGACTAAGGTAGTTTAGGACTATAGATAATCAAGATAAAACACAATCTAGAAGATATATTTCAATTATAGAACCTCTTATTCTTTAAGTAATGGTTCATCTTTTATAAATTTCTAGTTTAAAATCTAGGAAAAAGATACCTAAAAATCTATCTAACCCTTCTTACTAGATCTTTTAAATCTATAAAGGTTTTATGATGTAAGTACTCTGATCTCCTTTATAAAATCTGTTGTCCCTTTGTGAAAGCCAAAACTTAAGTCTATATATAAATCCTATAAAGTTCATGGACAATCCATTTCTTCCAATTCCTGAAGAAACACATCTTCATATTCTTTCTGGTCGTGATACATAATAGTATAAGAATGATGGTTATAAAGGATTGCATTTTGGTGTCATCAGAATTAGACTTCAGCCCTTGATACAAGATGGCAAACCTTTGAAAATGCCTTAATCTCAATAGTATAAGTAAGACCCAACCAAGGGCATGTAATCTTCCAAGTAGAACCATATTTTACTTTAAATCTGCATAAATCCACCAATCTAGAAAACCATAATGGTTTAATTCAATTAAATGGATTAACCATGAAGCCAGATGAATAAGCCGCTGCAATTCACCATACCATGACTTATAAAGTCCAAACTAATATGTTTCCAATAACTTATACAAATCTTTCTACAGCCAGATTCATTTCTACTAAAGGAAGAATTATCCAACGTAAAACTTTCAAGAAAAACCAATTAATATTCCCAACAAGATAGATAAATGAATATGAATAGAATAGTAAACCCTCACAAATTCATGAAACCTGTTTTGTAGACAGGCTAACAGATAGCAGAATATCAATTTATTTTCCTAGAAAAGTAACGCTTTTGTACACGTGGAACATTCAGATAGCTCTTCTAAATCTACTAAGACAATATGATCTTCTTCTTCTTTACCAAACCCAATAATGATGGAAAAATTACTATAAATTCCAATCATCCCTACATATGTGGATACTATAGGAAGATTCAGACAAACAAATCTAGAAATTAGAGAGTAATTAAGAGTACTATTATTAGCTAGAGCACAATAAAACTCGCATGGTACTTAGTCAATATGAGATGCTACTAAAAATCCCACATACCCAAACAACAAAAACCTTCTGGAACATTGATGGTGTCAAACCAAAAGATAGACCCTATATTTCGAACAAATGATGACATTGTATTAAAGAGAATGCCAAAGAACTCCTTATCTAAACAAACGAGAAATCACTCTTAGACTCGCTGCAAGATTTCTTGGTTAATTGAGAAGTTAGTATTCAAATACATACAATGCTGAGTAAAAAGAATATTTATTAAACCATAAAGATCCTTTGCCTTACCATTTTCAAGCTATTGGCATCACATTTCATAGGTATTGAAGAAAGAAAAAGATATGATAGAAAAATAATTCTTACAAAATAATTTTATAATGTAAGAAAACTTGAACAATATTACGTGGAACAGAAGCGCCTCTATTTCATATTTAACAAAACTAACATATACAATAAAGAGGACGTTCATTTTTAATATGTAGGTTCAATAGCATAAATGCCTGAAAGAATCACAGAATTATCAAATTACAGTTTGGCTCAATTATAACAGATGGCAAAATAATTAATCCAAAATCATTACAAAATTCAGAAACTCAAAAAATATATGAAGCGGATAGAGAAAACATCTCTATCTAAACGCTGCAATTGAAAACCTCAAAATTTTGGATGCCATGAATCTTGTGCAATATGCTCCTATCAAAGTAAATTTCACAAAAAGAAAAAAGTGTAAAAACCATATAAGGGCTCAAGGCATCGCTTTGTGGGGAAGAAAAAAAAAAGAAAGTTCCCAAAGAAATCAGGAAAATGCTTTGTTTGTGTAGAGAAATAACATTTGATAAAGCAATGTGAGTCAAAGAAGAAGATTCTTACAATGCTTTCATAGATGATTAAAGATCCAGACTTCTATGATGACTTTTTTACATGGTCTAATAAACCTAAAGATGCATTATTGGCATTAGATTCCTAAGATCAAGAGTCTGATGCATCTATTAAATTGGATGAACTCTCAAAAGATGAGCCAATAGTCACTCTTAATAATGACCAACCTATTAATTTCACGACACAAACTGGACTAATACTTAGAACTTATATAAAAATAATTCTTCAAATCTTTGATGATAAACAAATTGCTTTTACTACATTAATTAACACTGAAGTAGTCTTATCAACCATCCATGAAGAGTGTTTGCCAATAAATTATCATGTCCCTATAAAAGTTAGTTTTGCAGCAGCGAGTGGAGATTAATTCTATAGTCATAAATACATTAACAATTCTATAGTCATAAATACATTAACCAAATGTAATCTTACGTTTTGGTAAACAATATAGTTTCTTTACTTGTGGCCAAATAAAAAAGATTTTCTTGGACTTCTTGCCATATTTGCCTTTCATCCATAAGGATTTGGATACATAATTATCAACCTATTGACCAAAATCCTTTTTTTTTTTTTATTTGGAGAAGTGATAAGAGCAAATTCCAAACCTCTCTTGTCCAGAAATTTGAGCTTTAATACAAAGAACTTCTACAATGTTGTGTAAATGTATTAAACGAGTTTTGTATTAGAGAAAAATATTTCGTTCCGCTCCTATATAAAGAAAGATGGGTTATGCCACCCCAGACAGTCTCTCATCTAGATATGCCTCATGATGAAGGATTATACAAACAAGCAAACCAATTACTCTTAGATTTCAAACTTATCAAGCCATCCAAGTCCTATTAAGCTAGCCCAACATTTTATATAAACAACATTCAGCATAAGTTCGGGAAACTAAAAAAAAAAAATTGGTCATTGACTATAAAAAGGTGAATAAGTGCCTTCAAGAAAATAGGTATTATATACCAAGATGATCTAATCTTAGAAAGAAATAGCATTTATAAAAATATATTCCAAGTTTAATATGAAATTGAGATTTTGGCATATTGGCATAAATAATGAAGAAATGCATAAAACAACATTTGTGTTGCTACATGGACATTATGAGTGAAATGTCATGCCATTTGACTTAAAGAATACTCCATCAGAATTCCACTATAGAATGGACGAAGGCTATAAACCTATATCATAATTCTATTTGGTATACAGTGATGATGTATTAATCTTCAGAAAAAATAAAGAAGAAAATGTTAATCATCTTTTACAATTCAAAAAATTGACGTACAAATATGGCTCGGCATTATCTGAATTAAAGATAAATATTAGGCTTGAAGAAATTAATTTTTTAGGACTCCATATAAAAAATGGATGTATTATTTCGCGGCCACATATTGTAGAAAAATATCTCAATTCCCTGATGAATTAATAATCAGAAATTAGATCCAATAGTTATTGAGAATCATTAATTATACAGTAGATTATATTCAGAATCTTACAAAACTAACAAGCCATATCTCAAAGCATTTAAAAAATTGATCTTAGTTATAATCAGTAGAAGCGACAAAAGCAGTAAAGGAATTATAGTTAAAATGTCAGCCATTTCTTCCTTTAAATATTTTGAATAAGGGACGCCTCATTCTTTAAATATATGCTAATGATAACTATTTGGATGCTATATTAATTGAAGAATCCAAGAGAAACAAGAAAATTTATGGATATAAATTAGGGCAATTCAATAAAACTGAGAACAGCATCCATCCTCCAAAAAGAAAGTCCTTGTAGTGATCAAAGTAATAAAAAAAGTTTTAGCTCTTTTTATCTCTTACCCATTTGTAATCTAAATAGATTATAAAAATCCTTAAAGACTAATTAGGCAAAAGAAAAGAGAAATCCCAGATCCATAGCTTGCAAGATGGTACTGAATCTTTCTCAAGATTAAATTTTAAGTAAAGCCCGTCAAAGGAGAATCCAACACAATGGAAGACTTACTCTCCAAACTAATCATAACGTTCTCCATAGCTTCAAATAGAAGATTACCTAAAGAATGACATATAGAAAGATTTTTTTTCCATCTATATTCTTTTAGGATTTATCCCTGCACTTTCCCTAGAAATCAAAAACCAGTTCTTTGAAAAGGTTATTAATTATCATGAATATCCAAGAAATTCATATCATATAATATGGACACTTTTACAAATGCTTCAATTTAAGCCAACTATTAAAGGACGAGGAAGCCCTCGTCTCTTTGAAATATTTATAAAAAAGATCGTATGCATGAGATAGTATTCGGAGTTAACCCAAGCTTTCATCATATCATTTATGAAGATAGTAATTAAGGAGATTATGTGATATGCGAAGCTTCCTCGATGACACATTATGATTTTCAACTATGGTTGAACTTATATTTTATATCTATATTATTTAAACCTCATTTCATTCACAAAAGCAAGAGGTATACTAAAGGAAGATAGTTTGTTAGGCTTTTCACTTCAATATTCGAAGACATCCTTACAATCAAACTACATAATGGATTCCATTTAATTCAACATATTATTGTTATAGTACATCTAAGAGATATAATCAATGAAGGGATGATATATACACTATATGGAGTATTTATCTTTCTTCCCACATCTCCAAGCAACTCTAGATCTCTATTACAGTGAAGAAACCATAAATGCACAAATGCATATGATGATCAAGATGAAATAGATAAGTGAGAGTTATATTAACTTCGAAATCATAGAAGAGTACAAGAAATAACATTATTGTAAGGACCTCTAAGATTACCAGAATGGGAAGACAACAGGCTAGAAATGACCAATAAGAAGAATGGCTCCAAGAGAGACCACAGCCATTATAAATAGTATCACTAGCAAAACCAATGGATGAAAAATAATTATTTGAACAAAAGATACAAGAATGGGAAGAAGAGCAAGCACATAATTATAAACCTACATGAAAAATGAAGGGAGCAGCACAAGTTAGTGAAAGCAGTAATAGACCCCATAGTAGAAGCGGTGGTGAATAATAATAATAATAAATTAGTGATAGATGTGAAAATTCAAATGCAATGTTTGGTGATTCATTTATATGAGCTGTAAAGTACATTCTCTAAAGATAAGATAAGATAAGATAAGATTATATGGTCTTGTCTGTATAGTAAAAAGAGATTCTCTTAGTGGCTATAAAAGGGACCTTCAGTGTTTGTTTGGGGCATCAACCTTTGTATCTTTTATCTCTTGTAATAAAATCCTTTTAATTATATAATTTTTCTTTTCGAAATCTACTTTACAACTCATATAGATGACTCAAACAAACATGGCTTGTGACTTGCTACACCTGGACACATAATTATATCTTATCTCTAAAAAATCTACTTTACAGCTCACATAGATGACTCACTATACATTGTTGTCACACCTGTCACTTTTACTATTATTATTATTATTATTCACAACCGTTTATACTGCGAAGTCCATTACTACTTCTGTTAACTCATGTTGCTCCCTTCACTATTCTATGTAGGGTTCCAGTTGTGTGCTTGCTCCTCTTCTCATTCCTATATCTTTTTTTTTAGCAAAAGGGACCCACTGAATATGATTTGTAGGAAAAAAAAATTATACAACTAAGAGGATTATACTACAATAAATAGAAGGTACAAAGGTTAATGCCCCAAATAAACACTTACGGGTCCCTTTTATAGCCACTAAGGGAATCTCCTTTTACTATATAGATAAGGACACATAATCTTATCTATAGGGAATCTACTTTATAGCTCATATAGATAACTTATCAAATTTTCATGTGACTTGTCATACCTATCACTTGTTTATTATTATTATTATTCAGCACTTTTTGCTACGGGTTTCATTACTACTTCTGCTAACTTATTTTAGTCCCTTCACTATTCCATGCATCTAGTTGTGTGCTTGCTCCTCTTTCCATTCCTGTATCTTTTGTTCAAACAACTGATCTTCATCCATCGGTTCTGATGGTGGTATTATTGCAATGGTTGTGGTCCTTCTTGGAGCCATTTTTCTCCTTGATTAATTTTTTCCTACCAATTGTCTTCCCATTTTGGTAATCTTAGAGGTCTCTGTAGTGATGTTATTTCTTCTACTTTTATGTGTTTTCGAAGCCAATTATCATATAACTCTCTCATCTCTATTTCATATTGATCATCATATGCAATTATGCATTTCTAATTTCTTCTCCACAATAGAGATCTAGAGTTGCATGGACATGTGAGAGAGAGGGTTGTAAATATTGTACATTGGTTCAACACCATAGATTTCTTCTAATGCTTTTTTGGCATTGAGACAACCTCTACACATAGTGTGTATATCATCCATTTAGTGATCATGCTCAACACCTTGATTAATGTTTGTTCATCTTGTCCCTATATATCTCTTAGTTGTAATATAAAAATAGTACTTCGAGTAAGATGGAATCCATTATGTAGTTTGAACGTGAGGATGTCTTTGAATACTGGAGTCATGAGCTTGTCAAACCATCTTTCTTTAGCATACTTCTTACCTCTATGATTGAGATGAAGTTCAAACAATATGGCTATAGGATATAAGTTCAACCATAGCCAAAAAGTGCATTATATTATCGAGGAAGCTTCGTATATCACTAGTGTCCCCAAATGCTATCTTCATTAATAACATGATGAAAGCTTTGGTTAATTCTGAATATTGCCTTATTATGCATCTAATTTTTTTTTCAAAGAATGGTTTAAAGATACGAGGTTCCTTGTTCTTTAATGGTTGGCTTAAATTCAAGCATATGTAGGAGTGTTTATACACGCCATATTGTATTATCAGAATTTCTTAGATATTTATGATGATTAGTAATGTCGTTAAAGATCCGGTCCTTGATTTATAAGGGAAGTGCAGAGATAAATCCTGGAAGATTTTAGATGAAAGAAAATCTTTTCATATACTATCTTTTAGGTAATCTTCTATCTAAAGCCATGGAGAATGTTGTGATTATTTTGGAAAAGAAGTCTACCACTATGTTCAATTCTCATTTGATGTGCTTTACTTCAAACTTGAATCTTGATAGGGATTTAGGCCACCATGCAAGCTGTGGATATAGCATTTCTCCTTCTTTTTGCCTAAGTAATCCTTGAATTTTTTTTTATTATAAATGGGTAAGGAAGAGAAAGAACTAGAATTTCTTTACTCTTTTGATTACCACAAGGACTTCATTTTTGGAGGATGGATAGTAGTGCTGAGCTTAATTAAATTTCCCTAATTTACAACCATATAATTTTCTGTTTCCCTTAGATTCTTCAATCAATATAGCATTCTAATAGTTATTATTAGCATTTATTTGCAGAATGAGACGTCCCTTATCTAAAATCTTTAAAGGAGGAAGTGACTGACATTTCAACTTTAATTCCTTTATATCTTTTGCTGCTTCTGCCAACTATTATAAAGATCTCTTATTTAGATACTTTAAGATATAACTTATTAGCTTTGTAAAATTTTGAATATGATTTACTTCATAACTAATAATTCCCAAGAACTATTGAATATGTTTTCTACCTGCTAACTCATTAGGGAATTGAGATATTTTTTCTGCAATATGTGTCTGAGGAATGAAATGTCCATTTTTTATAAGGAGTTCTAAAAAATCAATTTCTTCAAGTCTAATCTTTTTCTTTGATTCAGATAATGGCAGGCCATGTATGCACGTCAATTCTTTAAATTGTAAAAAATACTTAACATGTTCTTCTTTATTTTTCTAAAAATTAAAGCACCATCAATGTATACCAAACAAAATTCTGATATTGGAATTCTGATGGAGCATTATTTAATCCAAATAGCATGGCATTTCACTTATAATGTCCATATGGCACTACAAATATTATTTTATGCCCGTCTTTATCTTTTATACCAATATGTCAAAATTCTAATTTCATATCAAACTTAGAATATATTTTTGGAGATGTTATTCATTATAGAAGATGAGTTCATCTAGGTATAGGATACCTAATATCTTGAAGACATTAATTCAGCTTTCTGTAGTCAATGAACAGTCTCTTTTTTTCTCCAAGCTTCTAAATGCTTGTTTATATCAAATGCTTGTTTATATCAAATGCTGAGTTGGCCTAATGGGACTTGGATGGCTTGATAAGTCTGAGTTTAACAAGTAATTAGATTTCTTATTTTTACAATTCTTCATCATGAGGTATTCCCAAATGAGAGGCTATCTAGTGTGGCATAAACCATTCTTCTTTGTATGGGAGCAAAACAAAATATTTTTCTCTAGACCTAAACTTGTTAGGTATATTTACACAGTATTGTAGAAGTTCTTTGTATTAAAGCTCAAATTTCTGGATAAAAGAGGATTGAATTTTGCTCTTATCACCTATCCTAAAAATAAAGTTACTCAACCCACAAAACTATAAAAAGATGAGGTTTTTTGTAATATGGCTGATAATTATGTATCTAAATCTTTCTAGATGGAAGGTAATTTGGCCAAAAAGTCCAATAAAGTCTGAACCTAGCAGTAAATCTTCTCATGCTTGGTTACAAGAAAACAAACTATGTTGTTTACTAAAAAGTAAGATTTTAATTGGCTCAGTGTACTTATGACTATAGAATTAATCTACACTTGCTATTGCAAAACTGACTTGTGTAAGGACATGACAATTTTTTAGCAAGCATTTTCCATGGATGATTGACAAGACTGCTTCAGCTTCAATTAATGCAGTAAGAGCAATTTGTTTATCATTAGAGATTTAAAGAATTATTTTTATATAAAGTCTGAATGCTAGTCCAGATGGCATTGTGAGATTAATATGTTAGTCTTTATTAAAAGTGAATATTGGCTCATCTTCTAAGAGTTCATCCGATTCAATAGATGTATCAACTCATGATCTTGGAAATCTAATGCCCGCAATATGTTTTCAGGTTTATTAAACTGTATATAAAAATCATCATAGAATTATGGATCTTTAATGATCTATAAAAGCTTTGTAGGAATTTTTTTTGTATTTGCATTGCTTTGCAAAATGCCCTTTCTTTTCACAAATAAAGCATTTTTTTATTTGTTTAGGAACTTTTTGTTTCACAAAGCGATGCCTTGAGCCCTTATATGGTTGCCATGCTTTTTTCTTTATGGGGAATTTCTTTTCACAAGAGCATGTTGCACTAGAATCATGGCATTCAAACTTCTGTGGTTTTTTATTGTAGTGTTTAGATAGAGATGTTTTCTCTATCTGCTTTCTATGAATTTTGAGTTTCTGATTTTTTCATTGATTTTGGATTAAATTCCTAGCCATATGGTATAATTATGTCAAATTGTAATTTCATAATTCTGTGATTTCTTCAGTCTTGAATTTGTCTTCTAACATTTCTGCTATTGGACCTACATATTAAAACTGAATGTCCTCTTTATTTTATTTGTTAGTTTGTTGAATATAAAATAAAGGCGTTCTTGTTCCGTGTAATATTCTTCAAGTTGTTTCACATGAAAACATTTGTTTTGTAGGAATTATTTTTCTTCCATATCACTTTCTCTTTCTCCAGTATCTTAGTTCAACAAATACTCTTTTATTTCAACATTATGTGTATCTGACCACCATCTTTTTAATGAACCAAAGAATCTTGCAACGAGTCTAAGAGTGAATGCTCGTTTATTTAAATAAAGGGCTCTTTGGCATTTTTCTTCATACCATGCCATCATTTGTTCACAATACGCAAGTCTATCTTTTGATTTGACATTATCGATGTTCTAAAAGGTTTTTGTTGTAGAAGCATGTAGGATTACTACACGCATCTCCCTATCTTTTGTCTAAATAGTTTACGGGTCTAGTTGTGCTCCAACTGATAATGATACTCCTGAATGCTCATTAATTTATGGATTTGTTTGTTTGAATTTTCTTGTAGTATCCATATATATTAGGTTGACTGGAATATGTGATAATTTTTCCATCATGATTAGGTTTAGTGAAGAAGAAAAAGATTTTTATTAGGTTTGGTTAAGAAGATGAAGATTCTATTATTGGTGGTACTTCATAACTTTTCCAAAAATGCTTTGGAATTATTGCCCGAAGAACTTTCTTACTAATTATGTATTGGCTTTCTAAAGTATACTTATTGACATTTTAATGTTCGCATTCTTTCTTGATCACTATTTACTGTTGTCTTTTTTAATATAGTGATTCTTGTATGGAGTTCATGCAAGTCCATTTGTATCCCTCATTCATGTATCTTTTAATATCTTATGGAGAAAAAACAAAACGATAAGTTTCTTTACAGTTTGTGGAAATTAAATGAACAATGACTTCGGAAGACTTATACACATATTTTAATTTGTTTGCTTAAAAGAACAACAAAATTTATAAAATAGACCAGAGAAACATTATAGAATTTATAGGATTTTAAAGGATCTAAGTGGAAAGCTTAATTGGACTTTCGGTTATTTTCTGATTGAGCATTAAAAATTTTAAAGAATTAAAACTGAAATATTAATCATTCCTACCTTTAAAGATTTCTGACAAGGGACACTCATTTTTAAATATATTTCAGTGACAATTATTGCGGAGCAATATTGATTAAAGAATCCATGAAAAATAGGAGAATTTATGGGTTAAAATAAAAAAAATTCAATGAAGCCCAGTATCATTATCCATCATCAAATAAAGAAGTCTTAGTAGTTATTAGAGGCATAAAAAATTTTCAATTCTTTCTTTCTTTCACCTTACAAATATCTCTAAGGTGTACTTAGAAAAAAAGTAAAAAAAATACCAGAACCCCAACCAATTGGTGGTCTGAATCTCCCTCACGATTCAAATTTGAATTCAAGCATATTAAAGGTGAATCTAACACAGTTGCAAACTTTTTACCCAAACTAGCATAGTATTCTCATAACTAAAGACAAGCAGAACATTACCCCCCGAGTAGTACACCATAAAATTTTCCCACAATCTCTCTGAACTCATAGAAGCATTTCCTACATAAATCAAAGAACAAATCTTTGAAAAAGTCACAAATCATCCCAACTACCCAGCAAATTCAGGTAATGCCAAATGGAAAGTTTGGACACTCCTATAAGACATTCAACATAAGCCTACTGTCCGGAGAAATGGGTAAAACTCAAACTCATTTCCGAACATAGACCAAATAAATGCCATATATTCTAGGATATTGTAATTTTCTACAACGTGATTGACGAAGATACTAATTGGGTACATTTTGTGATATGTGATGCTATGCCAAAAGCATACTATACTTTCTAGTTACTCATCAACTTGTATTTCACAGCCATTCTGTTTCAACCCCACTCATCCATAGAAGTAGAAAGTATGCTAGAGGAAGATAGTTTGACAAATTCTTTGAGCCAATATTTGAAGATCTTTTTACCTTAAAGTTACTCTATGGGTACTAAATATTGTATATTACTATTGTTATAGTAAAATTTAAAGATATATGTGGATGTGATAAACAACCCTTAATTGGAAGAGTGGAATACGATCATATCATAGATGAGGACGACGTCATGTAGAATGGGTGCCTACATACTAGAGGGCACTAGAAGTACATAGTATAAAGCCATTATATAACACTCATAGTCCTCAATCACTGTATACCCAGACAACATCAGATCATTTCTACAAAAAAAAGGGATAACAAATAGGCAACTTCATGAAGATGACCCCTAGAGCTTGAGATAAAAGAATATTATGATGAATAGCTCCGGTGCAACGAAAAAGAAGTCCATAGGTTCCACCCCCAAGACTACTAGGAGAACTAAAGTGGTGGACATATCACAATGAAAATGAATAGCCTAATATGAATCTTCCAAAACCAGAGATAATAAATGAAAACAACCTCATAGAAAAATAATTGATTCAATGAGAAGAAGAATGACTCCACAAACCAAACCCTGCATGGTCGTCCAAAGAAAGTGGAACAGATTAGCAGAAGATGATAATGGACACTACTAGCAAAAGTAATGGTGAAAATATTATCAATAAGTGGTGGAAATATTATCAATAAGTGAAAAGTGTGATGAGTCATAATAGTAGTATGTTGTAAAGTAATATTCCTCAGATATAAGAATGTACTATGTGATGTAACATAAAGTAGTACTGTAATATTCTTGATAGATAAGGATGAACTGTAAAGAGATTTCCTTGACACCTAATAAAGGAACTCTCTACTAGTGTAAGGATCATCGAGTCTTGTAATATATATTTTTAGTAATAAAATCGTTCTTTGTAATAATCTTTATCTTTATTATTAATCATGGTTCTGATAAAGCAGTACAAAATTATTTTACTATCTATTTTGAATTTAACAATTCATTTTGGTCCTTTAGCATACCTAATTTCTGTAGAAATTGCCTCTATGATTTTAGAGAGATTGTAAGTAAATTTTGTAGTGTACTACCCAAGAGGTGATCTTCCGTTTGTCTCTAGTTTTGAGAATATTGTGACTGGTTTGTTGTATCATTCTAAAGGTAGCTTTTTACTTGTGCTTACTACCAAGATAATGTTGTGATTGGTCTAAATAAAAAGTTTGCAACTGTATTAGATTCACCTTTGAAGTACTTAACTTTAAATTTGGACCATGAGAGAGATTTAGATCACGTAGCTAGTTAAAGATCTGGATTTCTCCTTCTTTTCTTCTAAGTAAACCCTAGAGAGATTTGTAATCTGTTTCAATTAAAAATTAGGTGAGAGACAGAAAGAATTAAATTTTTTAATGCTTTTGATAACTATTAGGACTTTTTTAATTGATGATGGATAGTGATGCAAGGCTTTACTGAATTGTCCTTATTTATAGGCATTAATTGTCATGTTTCCCTCGGATTCTTCAATTAATATTACTCCCCAATAATTGTCACTGTTGTCTATTTATAAAAAGAAGTGTCCCTTGTCAAGAATTTTTAAGGGTGGGAGTGATTGATAATTTAGCTTTAATTTTTTTAAGCTTTTTTCACTTCCTCATACCATTATAGGGCTACTTTCTTCAAGTGTTTGGAATCTAACCCGTTAGCCTTATTAGGTTCTGGACATGATTCTAGATGTCTGCCTTTAACTTGAAATTTTTCACATGCATACAAGAGTTTTTTTTTTTAAAAATGAAATTGATATTCTTTCATCTATAAGTCTGTCTACTTAAGAAGTTCTATGGATTTGTAAAGGCTTATCGTTTCATTTATATTCATTGATTCATCTAGGCGAGATGACCAGTTGGCTTTGTTTATATGTTCTAGGCTGAATGATTATTCCTTCTCCAACTATAAAACTAGTTACAAAGAGATTAATGTAGTTCATGGAAAACATATAGGTTTGGATTTTATAGGTCATTATATAATGAATTGCAAGGGCCAGTTCATCTAGCTTTATAGTTAACTCATTTAATTGGATTAAGACTTTTATGGTTTATGGAAGAGTGGATTTGTGTAAGCCAAGAGTAAATTTTAATTCCGCTTGTATGATAACATGCCTTTAGTTTAGCCCTACTTCTACAGCTGAAATTAGGACTTTTTCAAAAGTATGCCATCATGTATCTGAGATAAGGATGAACTGTAAAAAGAATCTCTTGAAGCCTATAAAAGGGAACTCCTTACTAGTATAAGGATCATTGAGTCTTGCTAAGAGAATCTCTTTACAGTTCATCATTTTCTTTAAGGAATATTACTTTACAGAAAGGTAAGAAGACCAGTTGGGTTTTTTGTAGGCTCTAAGCTGGATGATTCTTCTTTCTCTAGCCATGAATCTGGTTGCAGGAAGATTGATGTAATTAAAAAAAAAACAAATGGGTTTGAACTATATAGGTCATGGTAAAATGAATTGCAAGGGTTGATTCAAGGGGTTCATAGTTAACCCATTTAATTGGATTAAGACTTTTATAGTTTCTGGGTGAGTAAATCTGTGTAGGAGAAAAGTAAAGTATGGTTCCACCTATATGACAACATAGCCTTGGTTTAGCCTTACTTCTAGTGCTGAAATTAAGGCTGCCATCGTGTATCTAAGATAGCTAGAAAACAAGTGACATTAGCCTTATAACTGCTAGATGTAATCCATTGTAACCCTCATTTTAATATTGTTCGATATCTTATAAAGACAGAATAGGAAGTTAAGTTTCTTTAGAATTTAAAAAAATAGATCGAATAATAATTACAGAAGATTTATACACAAATTTGCGTTTGGATTATCTAAAAGGAATATCAAACTTTATAGAGAAGACTAAATATTTACATAATATAATCTATAGGGATTTAGAAGATCTAGTTTGAAGGGTTGAATAGCTTTTCGGTTGTTTTCTTTTTAAGTTTCGAAATGGAAATTTATTGTGGAGCAATTACAGGTTGAAGAAGTAATAGCTTCCATACTAGAAGTAGATATTTCAGCTTGAATTATACTCTAGTTATTCACAGTTCTAGACTACCCTCAAATGAGTCTTCTTAATTCGTGATAGGCTCTAACACATAGCTCTTCTCTTGGCCTTTTAACAAGGTGCCACACTTACTCAAAAGAAATTTCAATTGTATATTTCTTAGCTAATATAACTTGATCTTGAGAAAATACTTCTATTAGAGAAGATACTACTTTTAGGAGCACAAGTTTTGATTCCAAAAGAAAGTTTTATTATAATAAACAATTTTATTATTAAAAAATATATTACAAGACTTGATGATCCTTATACTAGTAAAGAGTTCCCTTTTATAGGACTCAATGGAATTTTTTTACTACTCATATTTATCTTTAAGAAATATTACTATACAGCACATTACTACGCACAGTACATCTTTATCTCTAAGGAATATTACACTACTACTTTATGTTACATCACACAATACATTCTTATTTCTAAGGAATATTACTTTATAGTATAATACTATTGTGACTCATCACACTTGTCACTTATTGATAATATTTCCACCATTGCTTTTGCTGGTAGGATCTATTATCGTCTTCCACTAATCCACACCACTTCATTTAGATGACCATATAAGGCTTGCATTATAGAGTTGTTCTTCTTCCCATTGAATCAGTTGTTTTTCTATAAATTAACAAGCTGATGGTAGATATAATAATTCTTGGGAGTTATCAATTATATAGTAGATCATGTCTAGAACCGAACAAGGCTGACGAATCAAATTTCCAAATACTCAAAGAAAGGAGCTCCACAATGGTCTGAGAAAGCGACAAAGTTTTAAAAGAATTAAAATTGAAATGCAAATCATTCCCACCTATAAAAATTTCTACCTCATTTTACAAACAAATGCCAGTAACAATTATTAGAGAGCAATATTGCAGAATCTGAAGAAAACAGGAGAATTTGTAGTTATAAATAAGGACAACTCAGTAAAACCTAGTATTAATATCCATTATCAAAGAAAGAAATCCTTGAGTTATATTCTTTCTTTCTCTCATTCCATTTGTAATTGAAACAGACTACAAATATCTCTAAGGTTTACTTAAAAGGAAATAATGAGAAATCTCATATCCCTAACTGGCTAGCTGGCATGAATCTCTCTCACGGCTTAAATTTGAAGTCAAGTACATCAAAGATAAATCTAACAAAGTTATAGATTTTTTATCCAAACTAGACATAGTATTCTCTATGGCAGCAAGCACAAGTATGAAGCTACATTCCTAATGGTACAACAAACCAATTATAATATTCTCAGAACTATAGACAAGCAGAAGATCATCTCTTGAGTAGTATATTACAAAATTCACCTATAATTTTTCTTAACTCATAAAGGCATTTCCCACAAAAATCAAAGAACAAATCTTTGAAAAAGTTATAGATCATCACAGCTACCCAACAAGTACAAGTGATGCAGAATGGAGAGTTTGGGCACTCCTACAAAACATTCAACACAAGCTTACTGTCCGAAAAAATAGGAGACATTCAAACTAAGATTGTTTTAGCCATTTCTAAACATAGACTAAGTTAATGAGCTTGTATTCCAGGCATCGGTCTAAAAGAAGGTTTACAAAAAGAAAGAGACTTCCCTTGCCATCTGAATCTAAAATGAAGATAGGACTTCAAGTTGCTAGATGAACTTTCTTCCGAAACATGGGCTGGTTTCAAAGGTTTCATAACCTATAAAGTCCAAACCTATATGATTTAACTAGAATTAATTTGGAACATCGGCACATCCTTCATTGTATGGTAGTGAAACAAAATATTTTTCTCATTGTCCTAGTTAATAAGCATTAAATTCGTATTGTCCCTTAGGTTGAGCAACAATCCCTCTTTGAAAAGGGTAACAAACACAAAATTTCAGTTACTCTAGTCCAAAAGTTTGAACTCCAACAGAAAGAACTCTTGCAATTCTGTGCAGATGTTCCAAATTAGTTCTGGTCCAGAGAGAAAAATATTTATCACAAAGAATAATTTTATTACTCATAAATATATTATAAGACTTTATGATCTTGTACTAGTAAAAAGTACTCTTTTATAGGCATAAAAGGAATCTCTTTACAGTTCATTTTTATCTCTAAAGAATATTACTTTATAACAAATTACTACAAAGAGTACATTCTTATCTCTAAAGAATATTACTTTACAGAATACTAAAATAGTGACTCATCACACTTATCACTTATTGATGATATTTCCACCATTGCTTTCTCTGGAAGGGTCTACTATCGTCTTTTACTAATCCATACCACTCCCTTTGAATGACCATGCAGGATTTGCATTGTAAAGTCGTTCTTCTATAAGGTTGTCTTCATCCATTATCTCCGGTTGTGGTAAATTTATATCAGGCCAAACATTTTCATTGTAATATGCCTACCACTTTAGTTCTCCTTTTGGCAATCCTAGTCATTTTTCCTTCTTATCTGTTATGTCAAAGCCACTCATCATAGTATTCTTTCATCTAGAGCTTATAGTGGTCATCTTTATAATGTTGCCCATTTTTTATCACTTCTTTATAGAAAAGATATAGTGTTGTCGGTGTATTTGGTGATAGAAGACAATAAGTGTTGTATGATTGCTCCATGTTGTATACTTTTGCTAGTGCCTTTCTAGCATGCAGACACTCACTTCACATTATATTGTCCTCATTTCTTATATGATCATGTTCCACTACTCTAATTAAGGGTGGTTTATCACGTCCCCAAATATATCTTAATTTTACGATGATAATAGTAGTTTGAGATATTTGATACTCATTGAGTAACTTTAAAGTAAGAGGATCTTAAATATTAGGGTAAAAGTTTGTCAAACCATCGTCTTTTGGCATACTTTCTACTTCTATGGATAAGGTGGAGTTAAAACAAAATGGCTGTAGGATACAGATAGATGAGCAACCATAAAGCATAGCATACTTGTAGCATAGCATCACATATAACAAAATATCCCAATATAGATAAGAACATTTTATTACTTTATAGCCATTTTGGATTAAGATAGCGCCAAGCCATGTTTATAAGTTAATTCTTTAAATTTTAAAAGATGCACGGCATATTCTTCTTCATATTTACTGAAGGTCAATGCATCATCAACGTATACCACGCAAAATTCTAATATGGGCTTGTATACTTCAACATGTATAACTTATTTTCCTAATTAAGGTACATCTCATCAATACTTTCACATAGACCATGTCATCTACATTTAACATTATGAATAAAAAAAACTTTTATTATTGTTGTTATTATTATCCATTATAGACGATCTTGAGCCTATTACTAGATTTGCATCTATCTTGAATTATTTCAAGGCTGATTAATATAGATTCTAACAATGCAATCCTATTTTATTCATGAAATAAATCAATTTTTTTTATATTATCATCGAAGTTTATCCTTTTCAATTTATTTATACAAGCATTTACTTGTAATTAATCTAGTTTTAACAATAGAGATTGTATAAATAACTTGATTTTCTTAAATAAAGGTTATCAATTGTATCAAAAACTTATTAACAAATCTATCTAGATTTTTTTATATATTTGAGTTACTCTTATCACTTCCTATTTTATAAAATTCTAGAAAAAAAATAAAGTCTAACATGCTACTGCTTGTTGTTAAAATATAAGAAGATAGTTTAGTGTTCCTAATGTATTATTCCTTATAATTTTGGAATAAATTCACCAATTACCTCCAACCATAGATCGGTCCTCAATTAGCACTGCCATAGTTCCATACATCATACCAAATCACTTCAGCAACTATTCCACACAGCCTAACGTAACATATAATAGACTGGCCGAGTATATAGTAATATAAAATATTCTTCGTCTAGCACAAGTATTGGCATATAAGATTCTTGATTTATTTCTAAAGATAAAAAAATATCTTAAAATATTATAATATCACTCAAAAAGAATTTTAACTATTTCATAACTAAATTGTTACAAAGGGGGGAATTTTGTTAAAGAGAAAAATACAGATGCTGTTGAAGGATTACTTATCCCTCTTACATGATTTTATTTACAGACTTAAAGAGATAAGGTTATCTCTTCTTACATGATGCTTGTCATTTTTTCCTTGTGGATCAGCGATTTTTTTATATATAAGGTGACCTCTCCTCTTTTTATCATTAAAAACAACTATTCTCTTCTTTTTAGTTGGCCGACAGCTATCACACAGTTGAAATAAAGATTCTAATAAGCTTTATCTTTTCTCTTGGAATTTTTTTTAAATCATTAATGTCTTTAGCTAGCATCTTTTATTTTTTTTAATGGAACCTGTCAATTGCCTATTATGAGCTCTTCATCTTTTAACATTTCTTTTTCACTGGATCCTTTTTTAGATTTTCAGTAGTAAAAGCCA
The DNA here is from genome assembly GCA_025617385.1 of Murraya koenigii. Classification (NCBI taxonomy): domain Eukaryota; kingdom Viridiplantae; phylum Streptophyta; class Magnoliopsida; order Sapindales; family Rutaceae; genus Murraya; species Murraya koenigii. Next base: position 27,612,639 of record CM046811.1, read on the forward strand.
CATTTAGATTGTTACTTGAGCACTTTGTATATTTCTTAGTGTATTGGTAGGCTCGATTCCACAAGATTTTTATATATTGCTTTCTTCTTTTTCAAAATGACCTACCCAGCTAGTATGTTTTCTTTTCTACTTAAAAAAAAAAAAAAGATTATATGCTCTTTTATAGCCTTATAGAGCCACATATTTTCTTTACTTATCGTCTCAAGTTGTTCATTGAGAACTTCCATTCTTATTGCCCTATTGCTGTTAAGTGCTTTGGGCTCAAATAATTCAAGATCATAATCATTGTAAACCTAATATAGATTCACTATTGGACTTACCATTTTGCCGCTAATTCCAAATTATATTATATGTTAAGTTGGATAATATTTATTATCACAATACTCAGGACAAGCAGTGAGAAATTTAATAAAAATTATATCTTGTGTTCTGCTTATCCTTTTGAGTTCGATGGCGGCTTCTTTGATCATTTTGGGAAGAAATTCTAGCTCCTTTTAATTATAAGAAATTTCTCTAGATATGTGGCCTTTAAATTTTGTTAAGAACTCTAGATAACCCGCCCTTCATTATGATCTTTGAAATAAACCCTTTTTAGCATTGCTAATATATTTCTATGAAATTTGAATTTATGGATGATTTTTCAAATTTTTGTTTGGACAATATTTCTTCAATTCTCTTGGGCATCATCAATCGTAGCCAGCCCATTGTAAATCATTTTATTGGTGATTTTTGTCATTCAGACCACATCATTATACCCTTTATTATCTTTGAAAGAGTTTTATCTATTGTATTCTCTACTAAGAACATCTTCAATATAATTGTTAGAATCTTTAATGTATTCAATTTCAAAATTATATTCAGTAAAGAACTGCTGCTATCTATTTAATCTTTTATATTAAGTAAGATTATGCAATTTATTAAATATAAATCATTTAACTTGAGTATTATTATATCTTACTTTAAATTTATTAGGTAACAAAAAGAAAGTAAATTATACTATCCCATTTTTAATAGCTAATAATTCATTTTCAATAATATGATCATTCTTTTCTGTAGGCTTAATTGCTCTATTTGTATATTTATATATTTTTTCTTAGTTTTTTTTTAATACTGCTCCCTAATTATTGAAGCGTTAGTTTCAAAGATTAAATAATCATTGTTTGTTGGAAATCATAATCTTAGTAGATTTTTACATTTTTTTTTTCAATCTTTATGCTACTTGAATATGGAGCTCTTCTTGAGATTTTGTATTATTCTTTTTCAATAATTCTTGAAAAGATTGCCTTTCTTTTGCTAAGTTTTCTATAAAACCTTCAAAATAATTAAGACATCTTAAAAATTTGGTATACTTGTTCAACACTTTATAGCTAATAACTAAACCAATTTTTCCTCATTTAATTTTTACATGATTCCTAACCATGAAGGTTAGGCTACCATATGGACTTTTAAATTCTCCAATAATTTTGAGATTTAAGAGCTCTTTAAACTGTTTATTGAATTCTAGTTTATCTGCTTGCTCATATCTCATAGGCTTAATAGTTATCATAACATTTGGTTCTGTCAATTCAATTTTGCAAAAGTTTTATCAACTTTCCATAATTGAATTGAGTTTTCTCTAAAAAAGTTTTAAGTTTTTCTAAGATTTTTTTATAATTAAATATGATTTGATTAATTTTTATATTTTAAAAAAAAAATCCATAAGAAAAGATAAAGCTTATCAGAATCTTTATCTTAACCATATGAAGACTGCCAACCAACAAAAAAGGAAGATAATAGCTGTCTTCAATGATAAAAGGAGGAGCAACCACCTTATCTCTCAGAATCCACCATCCAGCAGAGAATGTAACAAGTGTCAGATAAAAAATGAGAACATTATCTCTTCAAGTCTATAAATAGAATCATGTAAAAAAGAGAGATCATTGATCCTCTACCTACATTTGTATTTTCTCTTTCAAAATCTCCCCTTGTAAAATTTCCTGAAATGAAACTAAGAAAATTTTTATTCTTTTGAAGAAGAAAATAGGATAGCATTAATAGAATCAATCTTAATAATAAGTCTTGAAGTACTTTTAAGATAGATCTAAAATTAATAATAAGACTTAAAATTGTCCATAATGGATGATAGTAATAATAATAACAATCATATGAACTTTTTAATTCAGAATGCTAAATTTATATTACAATATTTATGTAAAAGTATTGACGGCATGTATTTAAGATGGGAAAATAGATTTAAAATATACACAGATATGTTACAGAAAAAATTTCACTCTGTCTCGAGAGAGACAAATAGTTATATATAAGGTTAGACAAAATTAGATTTGAACCGAGTTCAGATTAATCCGATAAGGTTTTGGGCTGATCGAGTTGATGAAAAGTCCATCCAAACTCAATCTAAACTTTAATCCGATCCATTCGGATCTAAATGTAATTCAAATCGGATTGGATTGAGTCACAGGTTTAGGTTGAGTTTAGATGAAATATTCACCAATCGAATCGGATCAAAATTTTGGGTTAAGTTCAGTTCCGATTGGGTTCAAATGAATTTGATTTAATCTACCTAATCTATTCATACAAACAAAATTCAATTATTAACAATTAACCAAAAAAAAAAAAACCAACACACCAATTTTCTTGATTTTATTATTAAAATCCATCAATTCATATTATTAACCATTACTAATTAATAATTGAACATATAATATATTACAACTATATACCATTGAAGCTTCAAAAGGGCAATTCAAGTTGCCGCTTACCGGGTTCGGACATCAGATGGAGATTAAAGGAACTTGGTGATGTGGAGGCAAGGAGTAGCAAATCTGGTAGGTGGTAGTAGCAAATCCGGTCGCGGTCCCTGCAGAGAAGTAGAATCAGGTTGGCATCGATGGTGACTACGGTAAAATCAGGTTGCTGCGACTGGTGGCTAGATGCCGCTTTCTTTTCCAATGAGTGCATGTCAAATCGTGAGTGAAGAGTGGAGGTGGAGATTTTGTGTGTGCGTCATTGTTTCTTGTCTTCTTGAGAGAATAAGAGTGAGCTGAGAACTTGGAAAGTTGAGTGTCGGATTTGAGAAGTTGAGGAGGGAGGCTGCAGTGTGTTATGTGTTGTGTGTGGTCTGTATAATGTATACGTGTGTGGCGTGTGTGAGGCTGAAAGCTTTATATTTTCAAATTTCAATTTTCACTTCTTTTTTAATCCAATCCGATCAGGTTTTTGATCGGATCTGGTTTCACCCGAACATAATCTGATTGGGTTGACAAACTTTTCCTAATATTGTCTTCAATCCAATCCAATTCTAACCTCATTTATTTCAAATCGGATCAATTCAGGATGAGTCGAATCAAATATTTTACCCATCTCTAATTATAAATACAAGATTTAATTTAAAATTTATAAATCTATAAATATAATAATCATTTAAATCTATATAAAAATATAATCAAAATTTTAAAAGCTTTAAAAAATAAATATAAGAAGGAAGAAGACATCACCCCAAGTATTCAAAATTAATAAATTTAACAATATTTCTTAGAACTTACAATATATTGCGAAGAAGCCCCTCCCTGTGGCACTAAGTGTTGTAAGGATATCATTATTAATTTTTTTCTCAAATTAATTAATCTTTAAATACTTGAAAGTGTTAAGGAGATACCTCACTGTATTTGTCATGGAATTTCATCCTGACAGATTAGATGCTTCTGGCAACACAGCCCTCCATTTCTGAACCTTTTCTGGCATTTTCTTGAACTGTTCTTCGCGCTTAATAAAGGCAGCCTTGAAACTCCCAGTTTGGTTCCGCACACCAGATGAATCGACATGATAGAAAACAGGCACAACCATTTGGCGATGCACTCAAGAATCTTGACAAGTTCAGTCAGGCACCATTTCGAAGACGCCTTAGAACCTTCCTTAGCGTTTAAAAGGGCAGGTGAAGGTTAATTTTGCTTTTCTTTCCACACAAAGCAGAATGGGGATGGCTGAGATGGCTTTTAAAGTTATCTCCAGTTTCCAGGAAATTTCTTGGAGCTTTCCTACTATTTATTTTCTACATTTTTTATTTTTTATTTCAAGTAAACAGATTTCAAGAATTAATTTCAACGAGATATATCCCTGTGTTATTTAAACCTACTAAAAATTTTCAATTATAAAGTTATTAATTCCATTTTTTTAAGTTTTTACTCAATTTAAAAATTTAAATAATATTTTTAAAAGATATTCTATAAAATATTTTTATTTAATTAATTAATTTTTATCTCTATTTAATATATCTTACGAATTTATAATGTCTCTCATATTTATCTTAAAAATATTAAATATATTTATATAAAATTAATGAGAGTAATTAAAATGAGCTAAAAAATTTTATAACTCTTAAATTAATTAAATTATTGATAGTCCTATAATAAAACTCTATACAAAATAATTTTTTAAATATTCTTTATATTAGATTTGTCTAACCCATCATACGTCAACATCTTTGTTTTTTAATGATTACAAATACAGATATAATTATGCTGCTTGCACCAGTTGTTAGACAGAATTACTTTTTGTCCTCTTCAAAAATAAGCACTAAATTGCTCTGCGTATGGGCTAAAAAATGACTGATATAAGTGGTACACACAATTTACTTTTGAATGCAAGTTTATTTTAAAACTAAGCAAACCGAAACACCATGAGTACAGTTAATTTTGATGTTAAACTGTTTTTATCACAAAATATTCAGTGGAGAGAGTACAAGACTACGAAAAAGATTTGAAATGTTCCTACCACCATTACATTTCATAAATGCGATGCTCACTAAGAACAAATTAAAACAGCTTGTTTCATTCAATCTTAAGGTGCGTTTTATTTAGATTCTCTTTTCTGCATTTACTTCTAAATATGTCGAAGAAATTATCCATTTTGGAGTTGCATTCTTGATATGCTATAACAAATGAAAAAATTTTACTATTATGAACGGATCATTATAGTTTAAATATTATAATATTCTTAGTTAGCTCTTATTATTATAATTTAAAAAGTAAATTATTTTTATCCTACATTTATATAATAAAATGTCTATAAAATATTTATTATTTTTATTAAATTCATTATTTAAATAATATATTTATTACATATTATTTATTTTTATTTCATAATTATAATCATTTAACTAACTTTTAAACAATATTATCTCGATAACAAACCATGCCTAAATTTAAAGATTATGCATTTGTCGTTTGCACACCGGAATATTCGAAATGAAATTAGCTTTAATCGTTTATGGGGTTGATTTGCTGCATAAAGATATACACAGTGCTTACTGGGCCAGCAAGGCTTTTACTTTTTACTTTCAATTCTTTTGAACCGATTACATGTTTGTGCAGTCCTGTCTCAGCTTTATGCATGTGCTAGGACATGCGCGAAACTTTAATAATGATATGCACCCTTACAGTGACATACGGTGGCTAAGTCATCGTAATAATTATCTGATTTATCTCGTTATAAATATTTATTTAATTTTATAAATTTTTTTAAAATTTTTATTATTATTTAATTACTTTTTAAATAAAATTAATTAACACTAAAATATATATATTTTATAAAAATTTAAAATATCATTTTATCATTTAAAGTATAAATAAATGTACTCATGACTTATATTTTATCTTTATATTTTTTAAATATAATTTTATGTAAATTATATTTTATTATTATAAATATATTTTAAAAATAAAGAAGAACTAAGTGAGAGAAAAAAAAAGAGGGATTATATTATTGTAACTATTTAGAATTATAAATATATATTATATATAATAATAATACCACTTGATAATTTTATTATTATTATTATTTATTTTGATTCATTCACACAACATATATGTTGAGCATTATAATATTTCTTGTTTAAGCGTGTTTGTTTGACAATTGTATTTTCTCTCGTCATTTTCATTATATATCATGAGTATCTCAATTAGACAGATCTTCTTGAAACATCTTAGAACTCTTTTATATGTGAAATTTCACTTAACATGTTTGATACAAAGTTGTAAATCACATTTAATCTAAGATCTACGACCACGAGACAACTCTAGGAAATTAAGGGTGATATTTATAATGTTCAGTTGAAATTTAAGATTAATGCAATAAGAGGACGAATGCAAGTTTTTTTTTCAGTGTCTTTTATTCGCTTTCACGTTTAATTTGATTTTACAGAATTTATTTGTTTCTTTGGTATGTTTTAACTTACTTTTCTATATAAATTGCAGATAACAGTACTCCGTAACTTTTTAAGTTGGTATTTTCAGTCTCCTACTATCACTAAAAGCTAAACATAGAATAAATACAACAAAACCTACATAAGCATTCTTCTTCCCTCCCTCATGATGCCGTCAGGAAATTTTATAAAACTTGTTGTGAAAGACTGCATTTATTAATGATTCATGGATTCCTTCTGACATTCGTTGATTAATAGAAGTAAAGATTTGATTGGCTGTTGAGGTTTTTTATTCATTTATTTCTTACATACCAAGTTTTGGACAAAGAACATACGCTAAAAAGAGAAGAGTTAAACGACTTAGCTCTAAATGTCATAACTGTATAAGACTTAATTGTAAGAAAATGCATTGTAAATATTTATGAATGGTTTCTGATACTTATAAAGATAAAATTAAATTCGTTAAAGATGGCATGAATAAAAAATCATTAGATGATATCTAATGATCTCTTGAGAAACATCGAAAAAGATATATATAGCGTGCAATTACATGGTATTGGATATTATTCTAAAAAGAAAATGCATAGTTTAGTTTCAGGAATCTAATTTAAAAAGACCTTATTTGCCAGTTTATAAGAAAACTAAATAAGAAGCCTATCGTCAACCTATAGAGGACGTTCAAGTCATTACTAGAAGTAAAACTAGAGAAAGATGTGAACTACAATCGCAACTACCAGTAAATATCATTATCATTTTAATAATATTCTATTTTATGTATTATTGCTTTTGATAGTGTGTTTTATGTCTAATTACTATTTACTTTTTCTTTTTTACTATTTTCTTTTGAATTACAAACCAAATTCTCTTGCGTTATTTGGCAAATACACCACTTTATTTACAGTTGTGTATCATTATGCCAATCTATAAATACGTGCTTTTTTTAAAAAACTTCACAAATTTTTTTTGAAAATTGTTCCAATGGCAACATCTTCGAATAGATAATTAAAAAATATTTATGTATTTTCTAGTTTTAACTGTAGAAAGTACAATGAGTTCGTTGAGGCAGCTGTAAATATTGGTCATGTTATAACAAAGAGAAAACTACCCCTGGTATATGGAGGAGGTGAGAGAGGATTATCCAAGTTTGTCTCAGAAGCTATTTTCACTAGAGGAAGCTAAGTGCTAGACATCATCCCAAAAGCCCTAAAAACTCTAGGATGCCTATCCAGGTCACCAACTAGAGAAGAGCTAGTTGTCTCAGGTATGCAAGAGAGAATATCCCAAATGCTAGAACATGCTGATGCTTTCATTTTTTTACTAGGAGATCTTGCAATTCTGAATGCACTAATTACATTTACATCTTAGGTCCATATGATCATTTATAAAAATCCATTGATTTGTTAAATGTTAATAATTTTTATGATGGCTTGCTAATATTTCTTAACCATACAATTAAAAACAATCTTATTCCGCCTATAATTGAAAAAAAAATTATTTGTACTCCTACTGTAAATGAGAGACTTGGTCTTTTACAAGCTTACAAACTAGACCCATATCCCATGACTTTGGCGTTGGATTGGTCAAATGATGATGATAGCAGTAACATTAGTAAGAAGTGCAAATTGTATTCAAATATCTCTTTTTAGATACTTTCTATTGTATTATACATGTAATGTCTTCTAAGCTTTACTTTTTGTCTTTAAGACATTGAAGACAATGTCTCATTCAGGTTAGAGGGAGGAAATAGTTGACAATTGTGAAATATGTAAATCATGATGATGTTTTTACTAATTAAAGACTAAGTTTGAATAAATTTTAAGTCAAATATAGCTGAATATGGAGTGTAATAACTTTAGAAATGCATCTTCTTAGTCTTAGAATTATATTTTCTTTCCCAAATGAAAAAAATTAGTTAATGTTTCTTTTTCTAAGCTTCTACAGCAAATTTAGGTATGATCTTCTCTACTTCTTCTTTTATGCTTATTTTATCTCTTTCGCATCTTTGTATGCATGCTTTTAAATTATAAAATGTTAAGAATAATGTTTTGATTAAGTTGGAGGGTGTAGATAGTTGACGTAAATTGTAAATATGTGTATTTGTTCATTTTTCTATATGTTAAAAAAAACCAAAAACATCAAATTTTTTATTGTCTATGATGGCTATGATAAGAGTTACTACTTTTGAGATACATCCTAATAGTCCAGTCCATATTATATTCTGATTTTAAAATTTCTAGTAAGTTGTTTTTGTTATCTATTCTTTAAATTACTCAAATTTGTAAATTATCTATTTGATAATCGCTAATTAAATCTTTTTGTCATTTATTTATTTAAAAAAGTACTATTAAATCATTTTTCTCACACATACACTATGACACTTGCTAGTAAGTTGTAAGTTAAAATTTTTATAATATTTTATTCTCTCGATCTATTAGAGATAATTTCTAAAGTACTGTAAAGTGTATATATTCTTAAAAAAAAAACAACAATAGCAACAAAAAAGGAAAAAAAAAAGAGAAATAAATGTGTTTATTTTTGTCATATCTAAAACTAGAGTAATTAAGTCCGTAATGGTATTTTAACACTTAGTGCTCTAAAGCCAACTAGTCTAGAAGTCATTAGTCTAAAGCTCGCTACATGAGTTACAAATATATTGTTTGCTTATCTAAAATCCAAATAATTAAGTCCGTAAGATGTTTCAACATCTAATACTCTAAAACCAACTAGTCTTGAAGTCGTTGGTCCAAAACTCGCTACATGGATTGAAGATATAATATTTTAAATATGTGTGAATAATCTACTACCTAAAGATTTGATCTCTAATAAATCATTAAAATAAAATTATTATTCTCTTTTAATTAAATATGTAGCATTATGTTAATTTATTGAGTACAAAAAAAGGTTTGGTTATATCCTGGATAATGAGTGAATGACAAAAAAGTTAAAATTAATAAATTTTGAGATAATTTGTTTATTTAGTAGTTTAGAGTATAGATAAATAACTATTAACTTATACGTAAATTTTGTAAATTTTAATTTAATATAACGCTTTAATTACTAGGAACTAGTAATAAGTTGGTTGGGGAGTATAATTAACACTAAATTATATATATTTTGTAAAGGTTTAAATTATTTTTTTATCACTTAAAGTATAAATAAACATGCTCATAACTCATATTTTATTTTAATATTCTCTAAATGTAATTTTTTATAAATTATATTTTATTATATTAATTTTATCTTAATTATTTTGTCATTGTAAATATATTTTGTTAATGAAGAGGAAACGAAGCTGAAAGCATAAGATAAAGAAAATTATTAGAGCTATTTAGAATATTATATATATATATATATATAAAGAAATGAAAAGTAAAAGTGAAATATATTAATAATAAAATATAATATAATATTAATAAAATAAATGAAAGAGACAAATCTCCTTTGCCTATTTTATTTTTAATTTTTTTGTAATATATTTTAAAATTCAGTAAATAAAATATTTATTTTTTAATTCAATATGAGTTACTAATTTGTTAAGTTAAAGTGAAGGGTGAAACTCAATGATTCAAATTATAGAATTAATATCTCTCTCAAATGAGTTTAAAGTATATTTATTTTTATTACATGTTCATTATTTATATTTTTATTTACTGATTATTTTTATGTCATATTAATTTATAAACCTAGATCTCATTAAATTTATATAATATTTTGACATCATGTCGATACTCTAATATAATTGTGACACATCATGTATTTTATTCTCATAATCCATAAAAATGATTTGTTAAGAATTAAATAGTATAATATTTAACTAGTAAATAAAATATCAAATATCAAATGAGATAATATTATTATCATAATTTAAATACCAAGAGTGGATCATATAACCTTAGCACTTTTTAGATTGATAATGTTTTTATTTCTACTAGTAAAAACTCAAATTTTAGATTTTTAGTAGTGGAGGTTAGAAAACTTTTTAAAAATGTTAATATGTCTAAAATATTATTTACTTATTTAATAATCTTATTTCATTTCTTTTATAATATCACTTTTAAAAACTTGCCTACTAAAGTAATTTTATAAGTTTTAAAAAAACTTTAATTGTCAACCAAATAATTAACATGATTTTAGTAAAAGCTCTACTAGTAAAAATTCTACTTAAATAAACTCTATTTGAAAAACTATATCAAAAATCTAAAATAATATTGTAATCTGACTAAAACCTCAACTTTTAAGAAGTTCATCATTTTAACTACTATAGTATTTTTGTTAAGTGTAGAATAATATTGTCGTTCATCACCCTTGTGGTACTATTAGAATTAAATATAATACTCGAGAAATTTATACGGCTGAGCTGGGTGTCCTACATTACGATCAACTTGAAATTTGTATTATTGTGAAGAAACATAACCTTGTTGTGATCAAAAAGTACGCTAGGTACACTTTTCTATCTGTCGTTAATTATATGTTGAATATGCACAGATACCAACTTACACACAAATTCAAAGAAAAAGAAACAGATTAAGATATATATATAGTTGACACACGAAAATGCCTAATGATCGATGAAGCAGTTAATTGTCTGATGGAACAAGCTGAAGCGAGCATCTTATATTAATGAAATAGCCCTCTTTGGATTAATTACTTGGCTAAACACTTAGGAACATAATAGACCAAAAGCAAACACCATAGGCCAAAATCAAGTTTTTAGCGGAGAATCAGCACGTTGGCGAGCAAAACCATAATTAACTGCAGCAAAAATGCACTGACAGAGTGCACAGACCAGACCAATTATATCCTTGAAGTTACCAAAAGGCCTGTTACGCGATGGAAAATAGAACCAAGGCCAATGTAATGTACCCCTCCCTCTTCACACAGCTTTTCTCTTTTGGCATGTGTAAACGAGCTCTACAATGCATATAACCAGGGCTGCAAATGACAGCAACTCACTCAAAAGCACATACTGAGGTTTCCGCGCAGAAGAGAGTTGGTCAAAAACAGCCGATGGAATCTCCAGGACAAAGTTGGTGATTACGAAGATCCACTCTAAATCAATGTCCTATATAGAAAAATGTGAAATAAACTCTTGAAGATCATTCGGTAAACAACTAAAAATTACCTTAATTAGAAGAATAAGTAGAGCTTCAAAAACAAGATAATTCTATCATTGATTGACCTTCAAGAATTAAATTCAGAAAAATGATATTTAAAGTTTTAAATATTGTTTAGTTCTTTAAAATTTAATGCGGTCACTAAAATTCTTTCTAAGTTCGCAAAATTTATTGATTTCATTAGATGAGAAAACAACAACAATATTCCAAGTATTTTTATATTTATATTATACTGATTATTTTGTGAACTCAAAGAGCATTTGGGCAATTTATGCATAAATTTGATTTCGGGAACCAATAAAAGTGAAATTTATTTTCTTGGTATATGTAATTTAATAATGAATAATGATATACTTACTACAATTAGTACACCATCATGATAAAATATAATTCCATAAAAAAATGTCACTACAAGATAGTTTTTTTTTTTTTTCGTCACTTATAGTTGTAGTACTAAATTAGTATACATACATCTTTATTCTATATAATTAAAAAAGTCAATAGGAACCTCATGGGGAAAACAATATAGTAAATATAGCTAGCTATGTGAAAACACGAGAAAATTAAGAGAGTCCACCTGTAGCTGATGAGAAGGACATGATTGAGCCCATGAAGGCGGCGGCCGTGGTGAGTGTGGGGGATGTGATTGAGCCCATGAAGGCGATCGTGGCGGCGATGGTGAGTAGCTAGGCGATCGCGGCGGCGATGTTGATGTAAGGAGATTTATGGGTGAAGCAGAAACACAGCTAAATGAGATTGGAAGAAAAATAAAGAGTAAGCACAAATCTAAACACCAAAAATTACGTGGTTCGGCTTATAGCCTACATCAACGGGCAAAGACAGAAGGAAATAATTTTATTATACTGAAAAATAATAACTTCTCTCTATAAGTAGGAGAAAACTATACTCACTTCCCAATACCCCAATTACACCCAATAACTCTCAAAATTCTCTCAAATACAGGTAGAAATGAATTTTCTAGGATAATTGAAATGAGGGAATAGACGCTCAATTTATAGCCGCATTTTGGCTATTATTCATTATTATATTTTTTATTATATATTTTTTTTTCCTTTTTATTCAACACGGCAGGGGCACCGCCCATCTAGAAGGGCGGTGCCCACTCCTCCAACTTGACATTCTCCCACTTGGATATTTGATTGAGAATCAATCAATCTCCACACTATCCTTTCTGCTTTGCTATTGACATGTTGCTTACGTTTCTGCTAGGCCACAAGAGGATCTACTCCATATAAACTTGTCAATAATGATTGGCTTAGTCATACCATCTGCTAAGTTCTCCTTGGTATGGATTTTCTGTAAATTTACACTTCCATCTTCTACTACTTCTCGAACGAAGTGATATTGAACCCCTATATATTTTGTCCTGGAATGAAAGGCTGGATTCTTTGCAATATACAAAGCACTCTGACTGTCATAAAACAAAGGAATTTTCTCTTGTTTGTGCCCGAGCTCCTTAAATAGCCTTTGTATCCAAATAGCTTCCTTGCATGCTTGTGTAGCTGCCATGTATTCTGCCTCTGTCGTAGATAAAGCCACAACAGTCTGCAGTTTTGAAACTCGACCATGACTCCTCCCGCAAGTGTAAAGACATAGCCAGTAATGGATTTTCTTTTATCAAGGTCACCTGCGAAATCTAAATCCACGTAGCCTCTGACAGTAAATTCTGATCCTCCATAACATAATGCAACATCTGAGGTTCCTTCGATGTATCTTAGAATCCTCTTCACTCGCTTGCCAATGTTCTCCACCAAGATTCGCCATGTATCGACTAACCGCCTCCCACCGCTTGTGCAATGTCCGGTCTTGTATGCGATCATAGCGAACATCAAACTTCCCACTCGCTGATGCATATGGTACTCGAGACATTTCCTTCCTCTCGCCTTCATTGCTAGGACACATACTTGAGGATAACTTGAAATTAACGGAAGTGGGGTAGAAATTGACTTACAAGCTTGCATGTTAAGCGTCGCAAGATTTTCTTCAAGTAATTCTTCCGCGAAAGCCAAATCTTCCTGTTATTTCTGCCTCGTGAATTTGCATCCCTAGAATCTTGTTTGCTGGTCCCAAGTCCTTCATTTCAAACTCCCTAGCCAATCGTGCCTTTAATTCTTGGACTTGATCTTTGTTGGGGCCTGCGACCAACATGTCATCCACATACAACAGCAAAATGATAAAATCATTATCCTCAAATCTCTTGTAATAAGCACAATGGTCTGAATTGAGTCTGTTGTATCCAAGGCTCATGATGAAGGAATCAAATCTCTTATACCAACACCTCGGCGCCTGTTTGAGACCGTATAGAGATTTTTTCAATCTGCAAACCAAGTTCTCCTTGCCTGTTTCAGCAAAACCTTCTGGTTGGAGCATATAAATTTCTTCTTCAAGTTCTCCATGAAGAAATGCAGATTTCACATCTAACTGTTCTAGATGTAGGTCGAATGTAGCACACATTGCCAAGACTATTCTGACTGTCGTGAGTCTAACTACTGGAAAAAAGATCTCATTGAAGTCAATACCTTCTTTCTGAGCATATCCCTTTACCACCAATCTTGCACGATAGCGCTCCACTTGATTATTGTCATCACGTTTGATCTTATAGACCCATTTGTTTCCAATGGCTTTTCTTCCATGTAGCAATGACACAAGTTCTCATGTCTTGTTTTTTGTGTAGAGCTTCAATTTCTTCCTGCATTGCTGCCGTCCACAAAGTAATATCTGAGCTATTTAAAGCTTTATGGAAAGTTGATGGCTCTCCATCCTCTGTTAAAAAACAATATGCAACATTGATCTCTGTAACATACTCTGAGTGCCAAGTTGGTGATCGTCTCTCTCGAGTTGACCGACGAACTTCTGGAGCCTCAGACTCGACTGGTTCTTGTTCCTCGTGTTTCAGTGCTCGCTCGTAAGACTCGAATCTTCCTGACTATTTTCTACATATACCGGTGTAGTCTCTGACTTTTCTTTCACAGTACTATCATCCTCATCTTTCTTTTGCAGTTGATCTTCTACAAAGACAACATCTCTACTGATGACAATCTTATGGGTAGTGGGATCCCACAGACGATACCCCTTGACACCATCAGCATACCCCAAAAAGATACACCTCCTAGATTTTGGATCTAGCTTTGTTCTTTCTTGGGCATTATACATTACATATACAGGACTTCCAAATGCATGTAAATGAGAGTAATCAGCTGGCTTACCTGTCCACATCTCCATCGGCGTCTTCAACTCAATGGCTGTTGATGGAGACCGATTTATCACATAACAGCAGTTTTGGCTGCTTCAGCCCAAAAAGAGTTAGGTAGACCAGCAGTCTTCAACATAGCTCTTATCCTCTTTTGTAAGAGTTCTGTTCATCCGCTCCGCCACTCCATTTTGTTGAGGAGTGTATGCCATCAGAACCGCCTCCGAATACCTTCTGCTTACATGATGCAAGAAATGCACCATCTCGTATACTCTCCGCCATTATCTCGTTCTTAAGCACTTGATCTTTTCCCAGATTCAAGTTCAACCCGCTTTGAATTCCTTGAATACTAGAAACACATCTGACTTTTCTTGATTGGATACACCCAACATCTCCTGGAGTAATCATCAATAAAAGTAACGAAGTACTTTGCACCTCCTTGGGATAAATCCAGTGATTCCCAAACATCAGAATGAACTAAGTCGAGAATGCATTTACTTCTAGCATGAGATCTGCTAAATTTCAATCTATCGTCGCTACTTGTAACACAATGCTCACAAAAAGGTAGACTTACTGATTTGAGTCCCGGAAGCAGCTGTCACTGAGAGAGAATCTTCAAACTTTGTTTTGACATGTGGCCAAGTCTGAGATGCCACATCATCGTTGACTCTTCTCCATTTGACGCGACATACGCATCAGCTTCCTGTAGTGTTTCTTCTCAAGCATGAATAGATTCATGACCGATCTTTTCTCGCCTTCATTAACACAAGCGCTCCTCCGACAATTTTATCATCCCATTTTCAATATGGACTTTACACCCAAGACTATCTATTTGTCCTAAAAACAATAATTTTTTCTTCAGGCCTTTGATATATCGCACCTCCTGAATTATGCGAATTTTACCATCATACATTTTTATTTTGACAAGCACTCAATACCAATGAATCTCCAAGGCATGGTCATCGCCCATGTACACGTATCCTCCTGAGATTGGTTCATATGCGTGGAACCATTCTCTCCGAGAGGTCATATGCCATGTTGCTCCCGAGTCTATAAGCCGACGTCGCCTAACCGCTTCGCCTTCTCGAATACACTGCCTCGCTATAGAGAATTTCGCCATCATCCAAGTACTATCCACACAACCCCGAGCATTTGATGACTCAGGTGCTTTATTTTCTCTACTCTTCTGATTGCTCCAACACTCTTTCTTCACATGCCCTTTCTTGCTACAATTGTAGCATTTCACATTCTTCTTACTTCTGAATTTTGATCTACCATAATTGTAACTCCCACTGGGCCACGCTCGCTGATCTCCTCTCATCACTAATAGCGCTTCGTCACTGCGAACTTGCATGTCTATCTTCCTTGGTCTTGCGTCTGCTTTCCTCGTTTAAGATGGAGGCTGCAACATCATCGAAAACTAGACTGTCCGTCGGGTTGTTGTTCGTCAGATTGATGATGAGTTGATCATATGAATCTGGTAGACTTTGAAGTAGAAGCTCTGAACGTTCATTTTCCTCTATTTTGTGACCCAATGTTGTGAGTTGCGAAAATAGAGTCTTCAAGGTGTTGATATGGTCAGTCACTGATGTAGATTCCGCCATGCGAAGAGTATAGAGTCTCCTCTTTAAAAAGATCTTATTGTGCAGCGACTTAACCTCGTACAACTTTGTGAGAGTATCCCATATTTCCTTCGCTATCTTTTTCTCTGCCACACTGGATAACACCTCATCTGCCAGTGCTAAGTGTAGATCAGCAATTGCATTACCGTCTATTTTGTTCCACTTAGCATCATCAGTTACCTCTATGGGTCTTTCTCCAATTGCTGCCAAGCAATTGTTTTTCCTTAGGATAGCTTTCATCTTTATTTTCCACAACGAGAAATTGTTCCCATTGAACTTCTCAATCTCGTATTTTGCCGCCATTGCTTTCACCACGAACTAACTTAGTTAGAATCGGCTCTCACTGTTTCACTTGAACAGTACCGTATACGTGAATAGTAACCCTGATTCCAAAAAAAGCAACCTTGCTCTGATGCCACTGTAAGGAGATTTATGGGTGAAACAGAAACACAGCTAAATGAGATTGGAAGAAAAATAAAGAGCAAGCACAAATCTAAACACCAGAAATTACGTGGTTCGGCTTATAGCCTACATCAACGGGCAAAGACAGAAGGAAATAATTTTATTATACTGGAAAATAATAACTTCTCTCTATAAGTAGGAGAAAACTATACTCACTTCCCAATACCCCAATTACACCCAATAACTCTCAAAATTCTCTTAAATACAAGTAGAAATGAATTTTCTGGGATGATTGAAATGAGGGAAGGGACGCTCAATTTATAGCCGCATTTTGGCTACTATTCATTATTATTTTTTATTATTTTATTATATTATATTTTTTTTATTATTTTTCTTTTTATTCAACACGGCACGCATGGGGCACCGCCCTTCCACTCCTCCAACTTGACAGTTGAGCCCAACCCCGCCTCTCCGATAAGCAGATGTGTCCGATATGATCGATCTCTCTGCACAAGTTTTTCCGTAATCTTCTTTATTAATTAGTAGTTCTTGTTTGTCTCATATATTAATTATTCACAATGAATTACTTAATTAGAAAATAAAGATTGTTTGTCTAATTTGTTTAAACTGAGGAAAGAGATGTCACATTTGTGTTATGTATTTGCTAACTAATTAGAACTTGAACAGCATGAGAGAAAACTATGTGAACCGATCAAAGTTTTCTTCGGATAAGTAGAAAAGCAAAAGAAAATAATTTTCATTCAATTAAGTCAAAATATTTGTTTCCAAAAGCAGAAGTAATTTTTTGGAGTACCATGGTAATAATGCACAATCAAAATTTTATCAATCAAATCTCAACTAAAAAATAAAATCTAAAACGAAGTTGGAATTGCAATAGTTTCCATGAATAATTAAGAAGCAAGAAAGCAAACTCGTGGCACTACATAGAGAGCTTTTTCTTGCAAGGAAAAAAAGAATAAAAACCAATTACCTTCATGAAAAATCTTAAAATTAATCAAAAGAAAGATAGAACTAATACCAATTGCGAGTTGGGTTGGCTGCTCAAAACAGGTACAGAATCTTCAATCTGCGATGGAGTTGTACGATATTCTATACCAGCTGATGATAAGATCTCAAGGATCTGTGGAAGCTTGTTCAGGTTTGGGCAGCCTGAAAGATCAACGTTTTTTAAGAAATCCCAAATGAATTTTAGCTGGAAATCTTTTCAAGCTTTTCCTATCTTTTTTATTTTTTTGAGTATCTATGTTATCTTCCTCCTGGGACTATAAATGAAGGCCAACACAAATCATTAATTAGCATGTACATGCGATGAATATTAAACATTATTACTAAACATGACTAGACAAATATATAATCTATAAATATTATGATATACCTGAACACCATTCCAAAGTTGTATGGTATTGCTTTCAGTCATTTTATGAACTTCATCAGAAGAAGTGTAGAAAAGTCAGCACTAATTTTCAATAAACATGTGGCTAACATGTTTACCACAATTAGCATGCAAAATTTTCAATTTGCTAGGTAGAGTTTGGTGAAGAAAATGGTGCCAAATTGTTGAATTTTTTACCAATTATTGAAGACTTTTGTTGCATGGTTGGTGAAGTTTTTCCTATAAATAGAAAGAGGTTATTCATTTCTAAAGCATCTCAAACTTGAGAGAATTTGATAAAATTTTAAATTCAGAGAGAAATAATTCATTAGAGAATTATTATGAGAGTGAACAATTGGAGAGTGTGGGCAATTGAGAGTTATTTTTCTTTCAAGTGTGTATGAGAGTACTGAGTGTATTTGGATTACGGGAAGTGAGTTTTCTTTACTCAAATATTGTACTATAAATAATTGTTAATAATACAATTATTTTCTCTTGCTCCCGTAGACGTAGGCATAATCGCCGAACCACATTAAATTCTTGTGTCATTTAATTTTATAATTATTTGGTGTGCTTGATTCCGTATTCCACACACAACAAATGGTATCAGAGTCGAAGGTTCGTACTTGGGGTATACGGTACTGTTCACATATACTACACTATTCACAAGTACGTACTATTTATATATTCAGTACTATTTATAGATATGGTAGAGACGGCCATTTGTACTTGGGAGATAGTCTATTATAAGTAGTGTGTATTTAGGCATGTCTATGAAAGTTCTGTCAACAAGACGATAAGAGTGTAAGGAGTTTGGGTTTTAAGTGAGACCGTTGTGACCCCTCCACTCTCCTGGAAACTTTCCTGGTGCATATATTCACGCGAAATTAACATTATATAGACTGTTTTTTAAGTATGAATAGTTTGTTGAGAAAATGGTAGAAGGTGAAACTTCCAGAATTAGGGAGAGATCTACCCAAACTATTTCAGGAGACACTATAGGTGGGAGGCGAGATGTATCACATCGTCATGTAGCACCTGTTATTAGAGGTCAGAAGATCGATGTTGAAAAATTTAATGGGAAAATCAACTTTGGCATGTGGAGGCATGAAGTTATGGATGCCTTTATTCAAATCGATCTCGATGTTGTTCTGAAAAATAAAAGACACTTGTATGATGAAGAAACTTGGGATCGTATGAACGAAAAAGCTTCTGGTCAAATCAGATCTTGTTTGACCAAAGAGGTGAAATATCTGGTGAAAGATGAGGATTGTGCGATAACTTTATGGCGTACATTAGAAGAAAAGTACTTTGCTGAAAAGTCCTGAAAATCGTCTTCATGTAATGAGCCAGATGTATGGTTTTCGAATTAAGCAAGAGGTGTCAATGCATGATCATGTCTCAAGATTTGAAAAGTTACTTGTTGATTTAAAGAATCTTGATAAAGATATTAAGGATGAAGTCAAGGCTATGATTCTGCTACACTCATTGCTAGAAGAGTACAGACCATTTTGTGACTACCTTGATATATGGGAAAAGCGTGATCATCTTCAAAGATGTTTGTACAGCATTGACTAATTTGATGATTCGGAATAATGACAAACATTCCGAAAGAGCACCATCTGAAGCATTGATAACTAGAGAAAGAACAATGGAGAAAAAGAAGAAGCATGGTGGGAAGAATTCTCGATCTAAATCGAGAAGTAGAAATATAACTCGAGATGAGTGTGCCTTTTGTCATGAAAAGGGCCATTAGAGGAAAGATTGTCCGAAGGCTCAGAAAAAAGATGGGAAGAAACCAGTAGCAGCAAATATGGCACGGAAAGATGATGATTCTGATTATTCACTAAGTATTATTCCTACAGCATATGTGGCTAGTACAAGTGAGTGGATAGTTGATACCGGAGCAACCTATTATTTGTGTCCTATTAGGGAATGGTTTACAAATTTTCATAATTTGGAATCTGGATAAGTTGTGATGGGAAATAATCAATCTTGTCGCATAATGAAGATAGGAACAATTCGGCTCAAAATGCTCGATGGAATGATCAGAGAACTGAAAGAGGTTAGATATGTTCCAGCTTTAAAGAAAAATCTAATTTCTGTGGGCGCTCTGAAAGCTAAAGGCTACAAGGTTACCATTGAAAATGGTACAATAAAGTTCATATATGGAGCTAAAGTTAATGTTGCTGAGGTGCATAGTAATACTACCAAGCTATGGCATGTACGACTAGGACATACTGGAGAGAAGTCTTTGCAAACTCTGATGAGGCATAGGCTTTTAAAAGGTACCAAAACCTGTAAATTAAATTTCTGTGAGCATTGTGTAGTAGGCAAGAAAACAAGGGTCAAGTTCAGTACAGCTAATCACGATACTCGTGAGATCCTTGAGTATGTTCATAGTGATGTATGGTGACCAACCAAAACTGCATCAATTGGTGGAAGCCATTATTATGTTACATTTGTTGATGATTTCTCTAGACATGTGTGAGTGTACACCATGCGAGCAAAGGATGAAGTTCTAGAGATTTTCGTGAAATGGAAGAAACTAGTGGAGACTCAAACTAGTAGAAAGATCAAAGTATTACGATCTGATAATAGGGGTGAATATACTTCTGATCTATTCTTGCAAGTATGCTAGAGTAAAGGTATAAAAAAACATTTCACGGTGAGATATACTCCGCAATAGAACGGTGTGGCTGTAACATATGAATTTGTTATATTTATTTATGTAAATAATGAATTTAATAGGGGGTTTATGTGATAAATTGAAAGGGGGTTTATGTGATATATCATGAGGGGTCTAGTTGATATTTTTGGGTGCTTATAAAAGGAGAAAACAGGTTAAAATTTGGAGAAAACCGAGAGAAGAGTGAGAGGAGACCCGTTTGACCCGACCGAACCCGTGAGTTTGACCCGTCAGTAACTCCTATTTCGACCACCCCACCGGACGAGCTTGGTATCAAATCGAAGCTTACGAGACGAGAACGTTCCCTGCCATCCCTGCCGCCCGAAACGTCGAGAACGCCTCCGGTGAAGCTCGAAAGTTCCGCGGGTTTGCGTGACGATCGCAGCAATTCCGGCCGTGTTGGCACGCCATTGGTTGCAAAAGCTTCTCCACCTCACCATCTTCCTTTCCCGACCAGTCACCAGACCGAGGAGGTCGTTTCTGCCGTCCGATCACCCCAAGGAGCCGCGACTTCATGTGCTCGATTCAGCCGCCACGCGCATGGGAGGACACCACCGGCACCGTTGGACTCACCTCGACGAGAAGTGTCTAGTCCGAGCTTCCCACCGCCGTTAGGTCAATTCCGGTCAACGTTGACCGTAGGGGCATTTTGGTAATTTCACGTGTTGAGGGTAATTTCGTAATTTCCAGCTTTGAGGGTGATTTTGTAATCTGAATTGAGGATATATTGGTAATTTTATGATGTTGTGGGTAAATTAGTAAATTATGAAATTGAGGGTAGTATAATTTCGGATTATATTAGTAAATTACGAATACGGGATTATTATGGTGAGCCGGGAAGATTGAGAGTTGTAATGTTAGGATGAATATTTATTTTAACCGTTATTTTTGCGAGATTAGTTCGAATTATAATTATGGAAAGTAATTGTGTCGTTTCTATAAATTAGGTGGATCTGCGGACGAGAATCTACCTGCGGACTTGGGTGATAGCCGAGTCTGAAATTGTCACTGTGAGTGGAATATATTAAAATTATGTGATTTTTATATAGTAAGGCTTGTTTATGAGATAAATATTTAAAGTGCTTTCGTTAAATGGTTTTCCGAAATAAATGTTTATTGCGTATAAATATTGTGTTAAATTATATTTATTTATTTATGCTCCGTATCGATTTTAAAATGCAAAAGAGATGATTGATTTCCGAACATGTTTTAAAGTGCTTTTATGTGGATTTCGAGC
>CM046811.1:27639505-27661887 GCA_025617385.1 Murraya koenigii
TGCTTGATTCCGTATTCCGCACACAACAAAAAAAAAAGTCATGACAAGTTCAAAGGATGAAAATATTTGAAGAAGCCGCGATGTATATATATTGATGCTTTAAGAGGTGTCATGGCAACTAGTTTCATCTGCTAACACTTTTTTTGCATTCAACAATTTCATGGCAGCTTCATTGACTTCTACATTGAAACCGCGTGTGTTTTTCTTTCGGGTAAAGAATTGGGCATGACTGTTGTACGAAAGCCACTTATGTCGGACCGGCCTAACTATAGGCCGGTTCAACTGTGTTCGACATGATAGATGAGTGAATTCTAAAATGAGACCAAAGTCAGTCTTATTTCATATCCATTAAATTTAATTTTAAAAATTTCAGTGAGACTCCATGGTCCCATTTTAAGACTCGTCAAATATAATATTAAAACTTTTGTGAGTTACTTGTACGACCTACGATTCTGCTTATAAAATGATGGTGCATAGTGTATTTAATTGGGAGATTGATGGATAAGAAGTTTACTTACAAAAATAGAAGGGAAATGGGGAATGAGATCGGAAATGTGAATGGTATGCTTTACATAAAATTAGAAATCATGTTCTCCATCTAGACTAAAGTACCCGCCACTCAATTTTTAATACTCTCAGTTTACCCTGAAATCCAATTTTGTTAGTTTTACACTTTGATCTCCTTTGTTTAATACTTTATAAAATTTATGAAAACTCTCAACATTCTTGTAACCTTTTCAATTAGGTCCTTTATTGTTGTTGTTGTTGTTGTTGTTGTTGTTGTTCTTATTATTATATATAAAGAAATTTAACTTACAATTATTTATTATTAAATTTTTTAATGTAATTTTATGATAAAATATAAAAATAAAAAATATAAATAATAAAAATAAAGAATATGGATTGGCAGATACTGACATGAGTATTCAGCGATATAATCTCAATACCAAACCCACTAGTAATCCACAGTTAGTTTAATTTGAAATATCAAACCTATCCACTACTTGTAAAATTACTTGTAGCAAGTGAGTTTGTAAATTGGGTGATAATTTTGCCTTCCCTACACTTTTGTGTTGGTAATGTGATTTGAGCAGCATTTAGCCATTCACTACCTCTAACTCTAAATTCATAAGTTTTGAAAATTAAGAGCAAGAGATGAGTATGGATTCTATCTAATTAGCTACATTATTGATATATTATGATTCATTTAAAATTCATAGTGTGAAAGAACATAATAATTTGTAAAAATTCGGACAATCATAATCAACTATTTAGGCAGGTTTAATGGATCTAATTATGGGACTCACTAATTCAATGTTAAAAAAGAATCTTTTTCTTTAAAGTTTGGTGGGTTTCACCGGTGGACTCACCTGATCTACCCAAAAGGCTTTCAATAGAAATATGGGCTACCTTAGAAACGTGGTGCATCCAACCATGTAAGTTTCTCGAATACTAATACCAAGCCCTAACAGTATTGTTGTACACTCTAGTAAACAAAATGATGTTCTGTTTACTACATGGTGACATTGCTTCGGTCATTCGTGTGTATGGGTGAGCGTTTAAGGGTATGTTTAGGGTAGCTGCACTGCCACAGCGCAGCTATTCCAGCATTTTCATTTCCTTCAAAAAATGATGAGTATGAAGGTGTTGGTAGCGCAGCTCCCCAAACGTACCTTAAGAAGTGTTTGACAGCAGCTGCAGTTGTGCATGTGTTTGTGAACATTCAATCAAGATTAAACTACTAAGGGACTTTTTTTTTTAATTTTTTATTTTTAACCCAACAGGGTTCCTTATTCAGTATAATTTACCGAATTACAACTTGATCGATTTTGGAATTTCAAGCCAATCAAATTTAATGACTAACTTGAACTGAATAAAACTCGAAAAAAATTTGGGTTTGGTTCAATTGGAGTTAACCTAAACCAATCGCCTACCGCTATCTATGTCACGCTTTAGGGCATATATCATTATTTCTCTATTTAAGGTTGTAAAAAAAATCCGAATCCAGTTTGGATTCGCAAGGATCTGAAAGATCTGAATTCTCAAAAAAAAATTCAAATCTACATATTAAAAAATACGGATCTAAATACTTGAATGAAAGATCCGTGTGAATTTGGACCCATAAAACAGGATAATTAGATCCAATAAAATTTGAAGTTATATTAAAATTAAATTAAAAAATATATATTAACTTAAATGAAAAAACTCTAAATATTTACCTTAAATTTATTCATGTTGAATTGTTAACTCTTGAATTATAAATTTAATGATTGGATTTTATTTAATATTATTAGTTAAATTGTTGAATTTATGTTTTTTATGTTTGATTTATGGTGTGGTATTTTTAATTAAGGATTTATGATGTTTAATTGTTAATTGTTGAATAAATTTTTAATTCTTGAATTATGAATTTATGATTGAATTTTATTTAAAATTATTAGGTAAATTATTGAATTTATTTTTTATTTTTCATTTATGTTGTGGTATTTTTAATTGTGGATTTATGATGTTATATTCATGTTCAATTATTAATTGTGGACTAAATTCTTAATTCATGAATTATGAATTTATGATTGGATTTTATTTAATATTATTAGGTCAATTGTTGAATTTATATGTTTTTATGTTTGATTTATGTTGTGATATTTTTAATTGTGGATTTATGATGTTGTTGTATGTTATTCATGTTGAATTGTTAATTGTTGACTAAATTTTTAATTCTTGAATTATGAATTGATGATTGAATTTTATTTGATATTATTAGGTAAATTATTGAATTTATTTTTTGTTTGATTTATGTTGTAATATTTTTAATTGTGGATTTATGAAGTTGTATATTATTCATGTTGAATTGTTAATTGTGGAATAAATTGTTAACTCTTGAATTATGAATTCATGGAATTAACAATTTATTATTAGATTTTGTTTGATATTATTAGGTCAATTTTTGAATTTATGTGTTTTTATGTTTGACTTATATTGTGGTATTTTTAATTGTGAATTATGATATTGTATGTTATTTATGTTGGAATGTTAATTGTGAAATAATTTTTTTAATTCTTGAATTATGAACTTTTGATTGAATTTTGTTTGATACCAGTAGGTAAATTATTGAATTTATTTTTTTATGTTTGATTTATATTATGATATTTTTAATTGTGGATTTATAAAGTTGTCTGTATTTATATTGAAATATTAATTGTAAAATTATAAATTTATGATTAAATTTTATTTGATATTATTAAATAATTATTAATTTTTAAATTTTATGAATTTAGATATCTAAAATATCCATTCGCATCTACGCATATATTATTCATATTCAAATCCATATATTTTTTTATAAATCCAAGTAAAAAAATGTTAACATGAATCCGGATTTTATCAATCCTACTCTCATTTCTAACATAAGAAAATTTTTCTTCAGTAGGCCCAAGTCAAGCCGAGCACATGCATAAACTTAGGACTAGACAGAAAAAGTGTTGGGTTCAAAGAAAAAAGAGTACAAATGTGATTGGTTCAAAAAGAAATTTAAACGGGTCCACTTAAAATAGAACGATTGTATCTAATGCGGAAATCAAACTACAAAAGCGCTTGGTGGCCCAACACGGACTTTATATATTTAAACAGCAAATCAACCACATTAATATTAAAAGGCTAAAAGCCATTTAATTATTACTACTCCCGGTGCGATAACAACATGTACGTAATCTTTAAATTTAGGCACAGTTCGATGTTAAGACAATGTGGTTTAAAAGTGATATTTATTGTATTAAAAATTATAGTAATAAAATAAAAATAAATTATATCTAGTGAATATATATGTCTTTTAAATAATAATTCCGATAAAAATACTGAAGATTTTATAAGCTTTTATTATACATACCTGTGTACAATAAAATTAATTTAACTTACATATTATAATAAAAAATATGATACTTTTTAAGTTAAGTGTCCAGCCATAATTCCAATAAGGCCTCAGGCTGGTAAAACAAAAGTTTTTCAACATCAAATCAATAACAAGAAGTCAAGAATGCATTTCCAATGGACAGTTTCTTCACAAATGAGAAATAAATGCGGAGAAAAGAATTTTTAATAAAACACGTCGAATAATTGAATGAAACTGCCTTAATTCGTTCTTAGTGGGCATCACATTGATGGAATGTGTAATGGTTGTGTTTTTCATTAAAAAATGACCTCTGACTCTGAATCAGTTGCGTGGAGTGTATGAACGTTTCAAATCTCTTCCTTAGTCTTGTACTGCTCTTTTTTTTTTTTTTTAAAACATGAGATTATTATTTAATATTACAACTCATATATTATGAGATTATACTGATATTTACAAATCAGACTATTTTTAAAACATGAGATTATTACTCAAGATTATAACTCATATATTATGAGACTATACTGATATTTACAAATCAGACTATACCTAGGACTAGTATACATTAATTCAGATGCAGACCGCCTAGATTTAAGCCCTCACAAATATTCAAGGGATGTCTGTCCTCACAGAGGAGGTGAGGAATCAGACTGATCTTCACTCAGAGTATGAGGAAGGATTTTTACCCCCACAATGTAATTGTGGGGGCTCGAACTGCTGTCCTCTAATTTGTATCGCTCTCTATTAACTAACTATTTTGTGATAAAAACAAAATTGTTAGACTTAAATTTAAGTCTATTCATGTTGTTTCAGTTTGCTTGATTTTAAAATAAACTTGGTTCCAATTCCAGCATTAAAAAATGAATTGTACGTGATGTTGAAATCTAATTGAATTTGTTAGTATTTTGATACCGAAATCTAGTTGAGTCATAAGCCTCTTGATACCCGATGTCAACTTCAACATTAAATTTGTTTGATAGAGAAAATTGTCCATCTCTAAAGATACCCTATGACCTCAAGCAGAAAATTCATAAAATCACAAAGAACAATGAAAGGTGCAAGAAGTTTTTCTTTCATTAATTCTTCAACTCTTAAGGTAAAATTTAAATTTTTATTAGAAAATATATAATGAAGACTAGCCTTTTAGTAAATAATCTCAAGGTTAAATCATAACAGAAAAATAAATAAAATAAAAATTGAAAAGGAGATTTGAATTTACTTTTTATTAATTCCCCTAAGGATTTTTATAGAAATTTAAGTATGATCTATTATAGAATGATTTCTAGATTCCTTATTTGACAAACTGTATTATATTATTTTAATGTTGGATGTTTTACTATACTGTATTGCATTAACACTATATTATAATAATATTATATAATGTTTGATGTTACAATATATTGTATTAATTTCTTATTATACTATGTTTGATGTTGCACTATACTATATTAATTTTTTTGTGATTAATTTAAATTATATATTTAAAAAATAATATTTATTAGTACTTAGAAAAATACTAAAATAGAAGTCTTAAATTTTAGAAATCTATCATTTTGTAATATAAATATTAATCAATTTTATATATAGTAATTATTATAAAAAATTAAATAATATATTATTTAGTTATATTTTTAAAATAATAAAAATTAATATAATATAATATTATTTAACAATAAATCATTAATTTATATTAATAATTATAATATAAAAATAAAAGAAAATAAGAATTAATATTATATTAAATATGTAGATTTGAACATCTACAACTCTTAAGGTACTTCGATTCTTACTTCCCTCTACTCTGATTTTTCTGAAATTCCATTATTCGGAAAGAAAGGCAAAAATACCCTTCCATTCTTCCGGCTCTCTAACTCAAGAGGATACACAAAGAACAACCCGATTACTAACTTGATCGTCGGAGGGTTTCACGGAACAACTTTCGGCGACCTCTGACCCTATTTTCTGTGAGTACAGGTCCGGGAGACTTCCGTTCTGGTAAAGACAAAGGAATTGGAATTGGGAGGCAGTCCTGCTCGAGTTCGAGCTAGACGCGACCAGAAGGTTCTTGACACTATTTGAAGGGACGGGAGAAAACAGAGATCAACATTTTGGCGCTGCCTGTGGAATCGGCTCAAAAGCCCGATTTTCCAACACGCTCGTGAGACACAACGCAATGACGAGAGGAAACAATCAAGAGGAGTGAGACCAGAGGAATCGGTGACTTTGAGGGAAGTGGCCAATGAGGCTCAGAATAGGGAGATCCAAGAAAGAATGGATCGGATGGAGAAACAAATGGAGACTCTGACCTCCATATTACAAGAACTCAGGGATGGACAGAGAAAAGCATGTAATGACGTCCCTGAATCCAGCCGTGGGAACGCTCCCATTCGGGAACATGTGGGGGATGAAGCCCAAAGACCTAGGGCACCAAATGTTGCCGTGAGGGAAGAGACAAACATGGAGGAAAGAGGGTCTCGTCAGCACTTACAGGATACAACCCCAACCTCTCGTGCGGAAGAGCTGGAGGGGGAGGTGCGTAGGTTGGCACAAGTTGTGGAGGACCTCCGGGGAAACGGAAAGAGCCCAAGTTGGAGAATAATGCTGGATAACGAGTCTCCACTCTCAACGGAGATCATGGGTGTCACGATCCCACGTGACTTCCGCTTCCGATCTGAAGTTTTCGGAAAAGCGATCCGCTGGTGCACATAGAGCGGTTTAACGACATGACCGGAGTGTAGGTCTGCTCGCAGCCTGAGGTGCAGTGGTCTTCCCGCTCACTCTTGAGGATGGGCGAGAGAATGGTACCGCGAGCTACCGCGGGAAGCATCCCGAGCTCAAACGATGTGTAGGGAGTTTGCAGAGCAACTTCGGGCGCAGTGACCTCGAAGATGATATGATGGAGTCGTCGAAGTAAGACAGAGGAGGGAGAACTCCTCCGGAGTTCGTCAAGAGGTACCACAGATCGGTCCTAGATCTTGCGCGCTTAATCATCCCCAAGCGACCGAGAGGATCAGGATTCGAATGGGAAGGCCATGGTATAATCTGCGAAGCCCTTCGATCCGTTCATATTCGGACGCTGTATGAACAGTAAAATAGATATGGTAATCAAGAGGAAAATGCCGCAGTTCGAGAAGTGAACAGGGCAATGGAGCAAAGAGAAAGGAGAAAGGAGGTCTCGCCGAGGAGCACAAGCTTCAAAGCAACAAGGGACCAGGTTGCCCTTACAACCCTTACCGAGAGCTCCCCACCACGGATGATTCCCCTGCCACCCCACAGGTCTCCGTGCCGGGATCACGGGAGTACAGAGCGTCACGACGACCACCCATCCCGCAACCAACCACCAAGCAGACCTGCGGTGAACCACAACAGAGCAGATCGTCCATTGCCACCCCATCAAGAAGTTTCCCAGGGATCGAGCGATACGGATGGTGGAGGAAAGCCCCGCTACGGCAATACACGAGGTCAAGGTATCTCTCAAGAGATACTTCAAGTGGTCGAGAGCGAGGATCGCCGAGCCCTCAACGCCAATGGCCAAGTCACCGGCAAACGAGACAAGGGGCGGTTCGCTGCTTCCATGGTGACCACGGCCATTCCACATCACAAGCTGCGTGATTTGAAGAACCAGGTTGAGGATCTGGTTAGGAATCGGTACTTGGACGAGTTTATTGAATGAGGACATCCGGTGGTTGAGCAGCAACCAAAGGAAAATGATCGAGCTTATGAAATAGACTTGGAATTGCTGCCACAAGGGTGATTTGAGGAGGGCCCACGACTGCAGGAAGTTCAAACAAAGCTCGGAAAAACTATTGCAGATATGCCGCTGTCGGCTGAGAGGTCCTGTTCACTGCCCCCGCTGCCAAAAAGGCCAAGGTCCGGCAGGTGCCCATTATGTGGATGGAGGAAGACGAGGAGGGGGTGTTGTACCTCCACGAGGATGCCCTAGTTGTGAAAGCGAACATAGCTAACAGGGATTTGGGAATAACATGGTGCGAGCCTCGAGCAGACGAGCACTTCCTTGAAAGGATTCGGGGGAGGGAAGCTGATACCTCTGGGAATCATCAAGCTGGCAGTAACCATGGGCTCGAGGCCTTTCGAAAAGAACATGATATTGGACTTTGTGGTGGTAGATGAAGCCAGCCCATACCAGGCGATACTGGGGAGGCCGTTCATGAGGATCAGCCAATGCGTGCTATCCACCCACTACTTGGCCCTAAAGTATCGAGTGAATGGGGCTGCAGGGGTCGTAAAAGGCGACCGAGAGTGGCAAGGAGTCGCTACTGCTGTGGCGACTAAAGAAACCATGCAGATAACCTCGTTGGACTCAAGGGGGGAGTCGAGGAGTGGAAGGCAGGAGCCGGCTGAGGAACTGAAGGAGGTCGAAGTGAGAGCAAACGACCCCGAGAAGAAAATTCGGATCGGCTCGGGCATTAGCGAGCAGTTGAAAGAAAAGCTGGTGGAGTGTCTGCGAGCACACGCGGATGTGTTCGCATGGACGCATGAGGATATGCCTGGGATTGACCCAGAAGTGGCGTGTCACAGGCTGGCAATACGGAGAGATGCTAAGCCAGTGAGGCAGAAAAGGAGATGCGTCAACCAAGAGAGATATGAGGCCATCAACTGCGAGGTGGAGAAGCTGCTGAAAGCGGGATTCATAAGGGAGGTCTCCTACCCCGAATGGATCTCGAATGTGGTGCTGGTAAAGAAAGCAAGTGGGAAATGGAGAATGTGCGTGGACTTCACGGATGTGAACAAAGCTTGCCCTAAAGATAGCTTCCCATTGCCAAAGATAGACCAACTGGTGGACTCTACGGCGGGGCACGGGCTGCTTAGTTTTATGGATGCATTCTCAGGTTATAACCAGATTCCCATGCACCTATCAAATGAGGAATGCACAGCCTTCATCACCAATCGGGACCGTATCACTATAAGGTCATGCCCTTCGATCCAAGAATGCAGGGCAACATACCGTAGGTCGATGAACAAGGTCTTCAA
The DNA here is from genome assembly GCA_025617385.1 of Murraya koenigii. Taxonomy (NCBI): domain Eukaryota; kingdom Viridiplantae; phylum Streptophyta; class Magnoliopsida; order Sapindales; family Rutaceae; genus Murraya; species Murraya koenigii. The sequence continues at coordinate 27,648,384 of CM046811.1, forward strand.
GCCATTAATCGGTCGAACGATGGAGGTATACGTGGACGACATGATCACCAAGTCGAAAGACGCGAGGAGCACGTAAGGCATTTAGAGGAGACCTTTGCACTCTTAAGAAAGTACTCGGATGAAGCTAAACCCGTAGAAGTGTGCCTTTGGGTTGGTTCGGAAAATTCTTAGGCTTCATGGTCGATCACAGAGGGATCGAGGCCAATCCGAGAAGATAAGAGCAAGCGGTGGAAATGAAGTCCCTCCGTAGCCTCAAGGAGATACAAAGCCTTACCTAAGAAATTGGCATCCCTCAACAGGTTCAGTATCTCGAGCCACTGGACAAATGCCGAGTCTTCTAAGAAATTAAGAAAGGCAGGAAGACAAAGTGGACGCCTGAATGCAAGCAGCTGCTCCAACAGCTGAAAGAATACTTGCTGAAAGCTCCATTACTCGTCTCACACCTCGAGCAGTGGAGGTATTGTTTCATGACTCAGCGTGTCCCAATGGGCAACGAGTTCGGTCTCGGTAAGGGAGGAGTCGAGGTGCAAGACTCGCTTATTACACGAGCGAGCTTTACTTGAAGTCGAGACTCGATATCCACCGATGGAGAAATGGGCACCGGCTCGGTAACAATGAACTGAAAGTCGAGGCCTTATTTTCGAGCACATTCGGTAGCGGTTCTAACAAACCAGCCACTCGAGCAAACTCTGCACAAGCCTGAGACCTCCGAAGGTTGGTGAAATGGTCGATGGAGCTCAGTGAATTCGACATCAGCCTACCAACCTCGAACAGCTATAAAAGCTCGACCCTTAGTCGATTTCGTGGTCGAATGTACGGAAAGAAATGGAGAGATGGAGAGCGAGCATCCACTGGACTCTCGACCCCAACCAATGCGTGGATAGTCACGGTCGATGGGTCATGCGGGGACCAAGGAGCAGGAGGCGGAATTGTGCTTCTCACCCGAAGGGTAGAAATGGAGTATGCTGTAAGTCGAGTTCAAGTCACCAACAATCGAGCCGAATACGAGGTCAGTAATCACTGGATCAAGCTCGCCTTAGTAGTAAAAGTAAAAGAGGTGAAGCTTCGCATGGACTCACAACTGGTGGCCAACCATCTCAACGAAAGCTTCCAAGCGAAAGGCGAGAAGATGGAGGCTTATCTTCGGAAGGTAAGACAGCTGATTGATAACTTCCGAGCAGTCGAGGTGGAGCAGATCTCGAGGGGGAAGAATTTTTGAGCTGATATGATAGCTCGCATGGCCGCTACCTCCGACCCCAAAATACCAAGGTCCATCCTGCTGGAAGTTAAGACCGCTCGAGTCTCGAGCGTGAAGAACGAGGTATCGGGTTTATCATCGAGCAGACATCGGATGGAACCAATTGTTGCTTACCTCGAGCGAAGGACGGTCTGCCGATAAGAAGCAAGCAAGGAAGTTGAAATGTAAAGCGCCGTGTACACTCTCATCGACTGGATCTTGTATAGACGGGATACACCCTCCCTCGCTGTGGTGTTTAGACCGTGAGGAGGTCGATTATGTCCTCCGAGAGATACACGAAGGAATTTACGGAATCATTCCGCGCGAGGTCCTCGGCTTTCAAGGCCTCGAGGCAAGGATACTTTGGCCCCGCATGCATCAAGATGCTCAAGAGAAGACCGTAGTCGCAAGAGCTGCAAGAGTTTTGCCAATTACTCGACTCACCTCCGGAGAACCTTACGATGATGAACTCACCATGGCCGTCTTGCTCAACGGGAATTGACTTGATCGGGCCACCGCCGAGGGAAAGCATCCGCCACCCACGCCATAGTCGCAATCGATTATTTCACCAAATGGGTCGAGTAGGAGCCTCGAAGCAAGATCACGTAAGGTAAAACCACCGACTTCATCTCGAAAAATGTGATTTGCAGTGTACGGATTCCTCATGCATTGGTCACGCATAATGGAGACAGATTGACAACGGCAAGTTCGTAGACTTCGCCAAAATCTGGGATAGAGCTGAAATTTTGCTCTCCTCACACCCGCAAGCCAATGGACAAGTGGAAGCCGCGAACAAGACCATAAAACATCTCCTAAAGACCGGACTTGGAGAGCAAAAGGAGCGTGAGTGGACGAGCTGCCGGCGTCTCATGGGCTTATAGAACCACACACAAATCGCCACTGGAGAGACCCCATTCTCCTTGCGCTTGGACACAGGCGATGGTTCTCGCTGAAATAGGAATCGGGACGCACCGAACTGAACACTTCAATGAGGAGCAAAACAACGAGCAGATGTGCGCAGTGTCGGACTTACTGGAAGAGAAGAGAGAAGGGTCGCTAAGATCGCAGAATACCAACGAAAAGTGGCTCGTTATTACAACCGAAATGTGCACATTCGCCGGCTCCAGTGGGTGATCGGGTACTCGAAGAGTCAATCGAACACGAAGCGACCCGAGGTAAGGTGTGTTAGGCCGAATTGAGAAGGTCCTTATCGAGTCACTCAAATAGCCGGACCAGGAGCATACCGGCTAGCCCATCCGGATGGACGAGAGGTCAAGAGGCCGTGGAACGCACAACTCTTGATGAAATACTTCCAGTAAGTTTCCTTGTGTTGTAAGCGTTAATGTAAAATTCCTTCCCAAAATGGGGGTGTGTAAAAACTTAAATGTATGTAAGAGTAATAAAAACATTTGTAAAATTAATTAAAGTTGAAGCCAAGCTACTCATGAAGACAATGCTAAGGCCAGAAGTCCCAAAGCCTAAGCCTTAGGCGGGACGGTGCCTAGCGAGGCCAATTGCAGGCCCGAGCAGAAGAAGCTCATGAAGAACACTAAGACCAGAAGTCCCAAAGCCTAAACCTTAGGCGGGACGGTGCCTAGCAAGGCCAATTGTAGGCCCGAGCAGAGAAGCTCATGAAGACAACGCTAAGGCCGAAGTCTCAAAGCCTAAGCCTTAGGCGGACTGGTGCTTAGCGAGGCCAATCGCAGTCCGAGCAGTAAGAAACTCATGAAGAACTCTAAGGCCAGAAGTCCCAAAGCCTAAGCCTTAGGCGGGACGGTGCCTGGCAAGGCCAATTACAGGCCCGAGCAGAAGAAGCTCATGAAGACAATGTTAAGGCCAAAAGTCCCAAAGCCTAAGCCTTAAGCGAGACGGTGCCTAGCGAGGCCAATTACAGGCCCGAGCAGAAGAAGCTCATGAAGACAACGCTAAAGCCAGAAGTCCCAAAGCCTAAGCCTTAGGCGGGACGGTGCCCAGCGAGGCCAATTGCAGGCCGAGCAGAAGAAGCTCATGAAGAATGCTAAGGCCAGAAGTCCCAAAGCCTAAGCCTTAGGCGGGACGGTGCCAAGCGTAGCCAATTGTAGGCTCGAGCAAGAAGAGCGCGAGGAGATTACATTGAATTTAAACATGAACCAAAATTGGGCTCGAAGCAAATGAGCTCGCAATATAAAAAGCCACAAAGCACGAGCCAAACGTCGGTCCAGAAAGACCGAGCTCACGAAACAAGCCGAAGGCTTTCAGCCTAACTCAAGGCAAATCTTTGCCAAGCATAAGTCTAAAGAATCATACAAGCAGTAATACACTTGGGCATAAAACAAAATAAAAAGTCCAACACTTATAAAATTCCCACTTAGCAAGCACGTGAAGTCAATCCCACACATAAAACACAAGAATATATACACGGGTACAGAAATGAGTTATCCAATATATGTTCTTTATTCATTGAAACGATTACAAGTACAAGGGATAAAAAAAAGAAAAAAAAGAATGGAGAGATAGTTCAAGCAGAGAGGGCATCATCAGCGAGTAGCAGGAGGAGCATCTTCAGCAGCAGCTTAAGGAGCGTCAGCAGCAGGGGGAGGAACAACTTCCTGAGTTCAACCGGGCTCTGAAGGGAAGCTTCGACACTTGATGGGGACGTCGTGAATGCGCATGTACTCAAGAACACCCGCTTGGACCTTAGACGAGTCGACCTCTGGATGTACCTTGCCCAAGGCATACACGAGGCGATCATAGCTCAAGTCCACCCCATCGTTGTACTCTGGCTGTGAATTGGACCTTCAAAGCATCTATCCGCCTTGAGACGAGAAGTTTCCCCTCCATGGTCCGCTCAAAGGAGAATCTCTGGTGTCCAAGTCCTTCCGAGCCTCGATCAACTCTTCACGGATGATGATTAGCTCCTCTTGAACTGGGTAACCTTAGAGTCGACACCACTGCCCTCTCTCGCAAATGTTGCATTCTCCTCTTTAAGTCTCGTATTCTCCTCTTTCAACCGCCTAATAGTCCGCTCCAAGCTCCGAATCTCGCTCAAGTTCCTCCCGAGAGTCTTGGTCTTGGCCTCGAGCCCGGTCACAAGCAATCGAGCTCGGGAGGAGAGGCGCTGGAGAGCATTAAACAACTCGTCAAGATCATAGAACTCCAATCCATCCGAGAATCTGCTGTCCATCTCCCAGTAAGTTCCTCGTGCAGGCTCGGCACGGCTAGCGGACCTGCTCCGAGCACACTTCGGGTCGAGGGCGACTGGAGCCGCAGCCCTCGATCGCTGCGAGGAGGACCTTCTTCGCTCGTTCTATCTGCCGAGTAGAAGGGGAAGTTCAAGCAGGTGGAGGCATTGCATCCGTTTTAGCTCGTGGTCTCTTCGAGGTGCTCGCGCCTCAGCGATCCCTACACGCCTATGCATCATCTCGCACCCCTCATGTCTTCCCCGCACTGCACCAAACTCCAAAAATTTTGGGGTGTAGCAGCTCCTGCACGAGCTCGCGTTGTCAAGTGCGTCTTTACGTGTGCTCGAAGCTCTTCCCCAATTCTGTAAGAAGCACCCCAAGAAACTGCAAAAACAGCCAAGGTAAAATAATGAAAACAGATACGAGCAGAAGAACTAAAATGAGAATTCACCGGACAGATAAACAACCTAGAGTGTAAAAATACCGTGGAACCGGAGGGATCCCCTCGGTGAGAGGTGCAGGTGCCCCATTCCCCCAACGAAGAAGAATTTGCTCTTCAACTGCCACCGAAGTTGGGAGATCAGTGATGGGCTTTTTACCCTTCAAGCTGGAGGTAAGGTAGTACCAACCAGCATCCTTCGGGCTGCGCTTCAGCTGATAAAGGTTCTTTATTTCCCCTACCGAGGGTTCACCCAAATTGCACCATTTCCAAAGCACAAAAAGTCCGGAAAGGACCCTCCACCCATTTGGGTTCAACTGCCCCGGGCCAGACGAAATCTGGACAAAACCCGGGCAAAATAAGGCTGGAGAGGCAGCCTGACCCCCCATTTGAAGCATTCCAGATGGAAGGTCGCATACCCTTGAGGGGGACGGCTGGGGATATCACCCCTGCCCGGCAACCGTAAATCCACACTATCGGGTATATGGTAGGTATATCTAAGCCTATCCAAATCTAAATGGGTGGTTTTACATCTCATTTGGTCAATGGGGTACCCCCTACCCTCTGACCTTTGGCTAGCCCTCTCCCCCTGATGCGGCTGGGCCTCCGCCGCGGGCAATGCCCCTTCTGAACTAGAATCCCTCACTGGAACTACACTAAGGGGCTCTATTTCACTAAAAGAGGAAGATTCCTCATGAGACATCCTACGGGCTTGCTGGGTACCATACATTTTTTCCTAAAGTATAATCTACCCAAATGGAATCAAAAACCCGGAAGAATGAAGAACAAAACTGGTGAGAATAGAAAGAAGAAGGGTTGTACCTGGATACAGAGAAAGGTTTATACGACCGGGAATAGCTCTGACACGGAAGAGTAAGACGAAGAAGCACTTGCAGAAAATTTCGGGTTTGAGTAAAAATGAGCAATAGGAAGTACAGTGAAGAAATCAAGGGTTTTAAAGAAGAAAGGGAAAAATGCGTCTCTTCGATGAGACGGCACGTAGATCGAAGCGCGACCTTTCGAGTAACGTCCCTTCAAAATTTGAACGCACGGTCAGGATCCGTCCACGTGTCCCGCATTAAATGCGAAATGATGGAAGCGGAAGACAGCTGGAGAACGTGGGGAAGTGTAAAAGGCCGGGAAGTCGGCCCGTCACTAATAAGTTTCCAGTCTTATCTCGTTTCACTCAAAAGACTAGAAACTGGGGGACTGGTGTTTGGGTAATATCGGGCAGGTCTCCTCGAGGCCCTTCCAGCTCGAATAAAATACCCCGAGGTCAATCCAGCTCGAGCAGAAGTCCCGACCACTAGCACAAAGACAATCTCACTAGACATCAAAGCTAGTCAAGGTCGAGGAATTCAGAGCCGTCCGAGCTCCGAACTCTCTTGCCTGCTCGAGGTCATCAGGCCCGGTCAAAGCTGGACAAGGACGAGGAGCTCAAAGGCTGATCGAGACCCGAGCTCTCCTTTCTGCTTGCTGCAGTCAAGCTCTCGAGCACCATTGGGCTACGCCAGTCATAGGACAAATGGAACGTAAGATCCGACTCAGAGCAGTCCGACCAGTTTTCTTAGAATCCCGCACACCTTTCGATGTCTTATCAGGGCCCCACCTGGTATGGTGGCGGTACTGTTGCGATGGTCGGCACATGCCCCCACGGTGTCATCATTCCTTGCCCGCATGCCTGACATAATGATCTGGCCATGTGAACCATGTTAAGGAGACAGTCGCGCATCCCCAGGGAATATTACGCTAATCTCAGCTGTCAGAGGGACCCAGACACCACTGACGCGGAAACGGATGATCCAGGAGAGAAAGGCGGCAAAAGGAAAGATGGAAAATAAAAGGAAGCGGACGAGTAAATTGAGGGGTTCGAAAATTGAGACGAGTTCTTCCGATTCTTACTTCCCTCTACTCGAGGTTTTCCGAAATTCCATTATTCGGAAAGAAAGGCAAAAATACCCCTTCCATTCTTCCGGTCTCTCTAACTAAGAGGGATACACAAAGAACAACTCGATTATTGACTTGATCGTCGGAGGGTTTTCGCCGGAACAACTTCCGCGACCCCGACTCCGTTTTACGTGAGTGCAGGTCCGGGAGACTTCCGTTCTGGTAAAGACAGAGGAATTGGAATTAGGAGGCAGTCCTGCTCGAGCTCGAGCTAGAGCTAGACACAAGCAGAAGGTTCTTGACACTATTTGAAGGGACACGGGAAAACAGCATCAATATTAATCATACATATTATTAACAGAACAACAACTTAGTTGGGTTGGCGGATACCTCTTCGACTCCTCTCCTTATATTATAGCTTCTAATAAGAATATTATTAAATAGTTGGTCATTATAATACTTGAGGAGTACATATATATTTTGTATAAATATTAAATAAGAATGTACATATATAGTTAAAACATTTATCATAAATAAAAATGTAATGTCAAGATTAAAATATTAACTAAAATAAAAATAGTATGTTAAAATAAATATAATTAATAAAATAAATTTATTAAACAAATTATTTTTAATGTTAAACTATAGTCAATCTGCATTGACAAATAGTATACTAATATTAAAATCCATTAACCTAAAAATTGACTTTAAAATCATATAAAATATTGATATAATTTTAAAATAAAATATCAAAATTTTTTAATTATTTTGAGTAATTTTTAATATTATTAATATAGCATACAAATATTATTAATACAAAATTATATATGACCTATTATTAATAATATGAAAATAATTTTGGTTAATATTATCGAATATATATATTTTTTTTTTACTTTGATAAGATCAATGCTAAGTTGCTTCTATCTCAAAATGATTCATTTTGTCCCATTCACTAAACAAAACTTGTTTTTAAATGATGGATACAACACCGCTCCAATATTGATCAGCTTTTAGAATTAGCTATCTTTCAAATAGCCACAATGATTAAGTCCACGGTCCACTATACATGTTCATTTCTTGGTCAAATTCACATTGGCACTCTACTTATTGCCACCACTACTATATTTTTTTTAAAAAAAAAGAGGAGGGTAGGCAAACCCAAAGAGTTTTTATCCCTCCCACCCCTAAGACTCGAACCGGGTCGCTACTGAATCTAGAACCGACTATGGCGCTAACCGACTACTGACCTTGGGGCACCGCTACTATATATATTGAGAGAATTATTTCAAACATGAATTTACGAAGAATCGATTGCCAAATTGAATGAGAGATCAGTGGTTAATTAAATAAATTAATAAATAATTCAGTTGTATCTACGTAATATTATTACACCGATTGGGAGTTCTTAGTTACTTCAGCTCAGTGAATCCTAGTAACGAAATAATTACGACATAATTCATTGGACAATTGTATCATTAACAATTTATTTAGTTTATTATTATTATTTGATAATAATGGTACATTGTTTTGGATCGAGAAAATTTCTTCTAGAAATATTATATATATTATTAAATTAACGCTAATGATTTAGTTCGATTCACTATATTTAATTTAATCAGTTTTGAATCAACTTAATACTTACACTGAGTTTTTCTGATTTATTTTTAAAGCGAAACAATTACTATTGTCAAAGCATTCTTTTTTAATTCGCCATATCTCAGGAGTATGTAATATAACAATAGATATATTTACAAAATATCCTGTCCGTTGTTTAGATTATTATGTTTGGTTTAAACAAAAATTCATTTAAGTATGTAGTCCTAATTTTAATGAAGATTTAAAAAAAAAAAACACTCATTATTTAAATTGTCAAGAGCAAAACAAAATTATATAATTTTGAATTCCCTCTTAAGATTAATTCAGATAATCACGGAAACATATGCTATATATAAATTGTTGGTGGTTTCTTGGGGTAGCTCAAGCTTTTTGAGCAGTTTTTAATTTCATGCAAGAACATCCAAAAACTCTTTACATTCGTCACAACAGCAGCTCTCCTACAAAACGACGTGTTAACACAAAATCTCAGGCATGTAAGATCATCATCGTCATTCGTTCATCAAGCCACCCATCCATAAACGCCAAATTAAGCTCTTTCTTCTTATCCCTTCACCAAATTTTGCCATTTCCCTTTAGTATAAATAAATAATTTTTTTTTTCTATTTATATTTCAGTTTCTGCAAAATCTTGCTAGCTCAGTGAGACATTAATTAATTGTATATTTGATCATCTGGGCAAAATATAATGGATCTGCTGAACTCTTTCTTGAATGTGGTGGCTCCGCCGGCCAGCTTTTTTTTAATATCTTTTTTGAGGAATTGACAGACACCTCTGTTTTTCCCCGTTTGCTGGTAAGGTGTACAGGGTGAATTAGCAAACTCTTCAGAATTATCTCATACATGGAGTTGTTTTGAATTTGGCTAACTTTTCATTTAATATTTTAAAGTCTCTTACAAGTTAATAGTGCTAAATGTGTTTTGTGTAATTTTGTCAATTCACACCGGACATAAAGTTTTGGAAAATTTACATAAATAGTCAGCCTCAATTTCTAAATTTTAAAATTAACCCTTCACTTTATATTCTATCAAATATAGCCAATCAAAACTTACATTTCCTTAATTACCCTCCATATTTAATTTTTATTCCAGAACTATAAATTACAAACACCGTTCTTGCAAACTGCAAACACCGTTCCCTAGCCAATCAAAACACCGTTCCTGCAAACTGCAAACACCGTTCAAGATCAGAGCTAGCACACATTTGTTTACCTAACTGCGTGTAAGGTAATATAATTGTATTAAATATTTATATAAGTGTTATGAATTTATGTGGTGTATCGTTTGCAGAGCTAGAGTTTATATTTTGGTGACACTTGGTGAGACAGGCTGCCTGTCGCACCAATACAGGCTGCACCTTGGTGAGACAGCAGATTGGTGCACAGCAGCCTGTCGCACTAGTTGCACTTATTAGTTTTAATATATTTTATTTTTTAGTGATTATGTTTTCAACAATATAATAAAATTATTTTCTTCAATCATGTCAGGATTAATAGACTTAGTTGTACTTGAACTCTATTATAATGGTTGGTGGGAGACATCGGCAGATGGTCGGATGGATTATGTGAATGCTAAGAATACATAATTTTTGGTTGGAAAAGATTGTTTGTTTCTTCAGTTTTTATCAAGAATATATGAGCTTTTACAGATAAATCCTAATGAATATAATATCACGTTGAAAACAACATTGAAGTCTAATAACACAACTCATCGTGCATGTTCACTACCCATGGACATATGTAATGACGAAATAGAGAAGTTGTATTACATTTAGCCTCTGATGTGGCCAACATTGGATGTATTCCTATATTTGTTACCACATCTCCTAGAGTTCCAACCCAAGATGTTGAAGATTTTGAGGCACTTGTAGAATCAGTCTCTGTCCCAGATGTTGAAGAAGAGGTATTACCAAGGACAACATCGTTGCAGTAATATTACTCTCCAGTCCACGACAATAATGACACTATTGATGATAATGGTATTGCATTGTTTGATGTTAGAGAAGAGATGTTACCAGTAGAAACATCTTTAGAGCAACATAACTCTCCATTTCACAATAATTATTTTCGTGAAAATAGTGAACCTATTAATAACATGGGCAATACATAAGCAAATGATGCTCGTGTTCATGATAAGGGTGTTGATCTTATTGATATTTCTTCTAATAATGAGAATGAGTGTCAGGATGATATTGCTGCTAATCGTAGGAACAGTCGATCTACTGCTCTAATGGACCATTCGATGATGATAGTTGTTGACCCTCTTATAAGTCTTGCTCCAATTATGCCATCAAACTTGCTTGCTCCAGACTTTATTAGAAGTTGTAATTGGGATGATATTAGTGTGGGTAAGTTGTTCTCTAAGAATAATGAGTTAATATTGGAGCTGCGCAAATTTGCCCTTTGGAATAAGTTTGATTTTAAGATTGCAAGGTCCACAACTACACGTTTTGAGGCCCACTATTCTTTGGAATCATGTAAATGGCGTATTCGAACAACGAGACCTTCGAACGAGCAAAATGTTTATTAGGTAGTTCGGAGAATTGATAATGTACATACATGTCATAATGAGGTATTATCGTCGTACGTCACTAAGTAAGGAAGCGAGGGTTGTTGGTCATATTATTGCTGAAAAATATATTCAAAAAAAAAGATATACCGCTTCTAAATTCTCTCGTGTTCTTTACGCTCTGCCTCAAAGGTGACTTCGATTCACATATAGAGCGATCAATCTTGTCCATCCAGTCAAATGATATAATCGTTATTAAACTTTGTCCTTGATCATTATGAATTTAAAAATTATAAGTTTAAATAAATATATATAACCTCTAAATGACATATATATATACAGAAAATAAATGATTTATAACCTCTAAATCATATGTGTCATTGGATTCGTGTGTTTGCTCATGATGGTCTTCTGCTGGAAACTCCTCCTCAACGAGACCTTGCGGCTCCAGTGTTGGGCTAGCGGCACTTGCGGTGTTTTGATTCTCCTCTGTTTCAGCCATAATGGGAGGTGCGTTGATGGATGGTTGATGCTGTACAAAGTAACATTTAAAATACATAAATAAATTACTAAACATAGAGTAATTTGTAATCATCTAGTATGAAGTAATAAAAGATACTCACATTACAAACCCAACTTGGGATATATGGAACATAATCCTTACTGAGTTTGCTAATATTTTTGTGCTTTCTCCTTAGAGTTCGGCTCGATGGTTTGTAGGACATTTTCCTACGATAATTCAACCCAAATTTTAGGTTAGTATAATAATAGTATTATTTACTAATATGAAAAATAATAATATACAACTGCACAAAGTAATATTACTTACAAGACGAGAGTTATCATTAAACAATGAATTCACAACAATGAAGTTGATTTTGAAGAAAGCAATGAGCTTCCATTGTACAATGCGTGGAATTTTTTTTTTTGTTTTCACGACCCACTGTGATGGCAGCCCTCCAATAACTTTTAACATCCATGCCTACAATAAGTAAAATGACAATATTAAAAAAGTATTAAACATTTACTATTAACAAACTAATTATCGAATAATATAATTTCAATGTAGCACGATTTTAACATACCTGAACTCTAGATATAAAGCCGTAAATATTGTACTTTTCAATATTATGATTTGGCTTTTCCAAGCGAGTCTTCTTAAATTTCTCCATTTTACCATACAATGTATTGTCAAGACTATCGTATATCGTTTCCCATGACAAACGATCCCATGGACGGTTTCGAAAGTGATCAATGTCATCCACCTCGTTAAGCAATAAAAAGTTTATCTGACTATGAACTTTTCTTCCATTTAGAACTTTGTCTGTAAAATAAAATAGTGCAATTTTTACTGCATCAATGTCGTTCATAGCGTCAAAGTCTAAGTTACCAAACCTTTCGTCGAAATCGCCGAGATTTAAATTGTGAAACAGACCATCAAAATACGTATTAAGCAGCCTATGATTCTTTTGTATCATTTTCAGTAAACTGTCTTCACCCCAACAAAGTCCCGTAACTAAACACCACTCTCCAATTGATAAGCGTATCAAATGCTCACCAATTTCAAACCACAACTGATCTCTCTCATTACAGGCCACTTGTCTTAGTAACAAATTATGCATAATAACGCCACTGAATGGAAAGTTTCGACACTCCAAAAAATGGCCAAATATATCCTTTTTGAATAATTGCAACTGTCGTTTTGTTAACTTTCCCTCAATAGCTTTTACGACTGTATCTAACTTACACATACTTGTAATACGCCCAGGAAAATGAGCAGCGTAAGGTATCTGCATCATGCCTGGTACATACTCAGAATCTGCCATATTTCTGTTACAAATATAACATTATTAAATTACAATTATATAATTTAAAAATTAAAAAAAATCTATCATAAAATTTCAGAAAATATTACAGGTGCGACAGACACACCGTCGTACCAAATTCTAGAAATTACAACCCAATAATTTGGTGCGATATGCAGCCCGTCGCACAAAACTATTGTGTTACGGGCTGTATGTCGCACCATATTTCAGAATTTGAAATTTTGGAATTTGGTACCGTCGCACCAGATTTAATGCGATGGTTGCGTGCCATCGCGCCGATACCGCACCGATGGCAGCCCGAAATTCATTAAAAAAAAGAAAACTTACAGATTAAGATTTCGACCGTTGTCTCAGATCGTTCGTCTCAGAACTCGAAGAACTATTGCGAGAATTTTGGCCAGTGACGAAACAGAGGTAGTTTTATCCTAAAAGTTAGAGTTTGGCTAATTATGATAGCTAAAATGTATAAAGGTTATTTATGAAAAATGTAAAATATTTAAGGTTATTTATGTAAATTTCCCTAAATTTTTGGGGAAATGTTTATCCAACATTTGTGGCTCTGCCTTACCTGCGTGAGAGCAATGGTCGAGTCGTCGTGAATGCTTCAGTGGAGAACTGGTTACCTTTGCCAAGAATGAGCCTATATGCTGTGAGTATATATATAAGCATGGCATGCTTAATTTTTGTGTCGTCATCGATATTCATTCAGTTGAGTTCTTCTTCTGGTTTCTTTAACAGGAGCCTTTAATTGTAAATAAGAGGCTAATGTTGCAATAAATATGAACTGAATGCCCTTAATCTTGCATTTCCAATTAAACACATATTTTAGG
>CM046811.1:27661987-27675479 GCA_025617385.1 Murraya koenigii
GGAAGCTTTGATAACTGACGACTACTTGTCACGGGATGGGTGTTTCTTGCGAGCAAACCGTGCTGACATAGACAACCTTGTCGGGATGTTGCTAAGTAAGCCTTTACGCTTCTCGATAGCTAAGCCAAGAGGTTCCCGAAATGCTAAAGAGAAGGAGGAGCTAGCGAGCAATGTAGCCAAATCACGGAAATTGTATTGATAGACAAAAGCTTTACAAGAGAGCTTACAAGTGTTTGATGCTTTGCTTGGATGATTACAATGCTTAGAGCTCACCTCTATTTATAGCAAAGCTTGGCTAGTTCTAGAGAATTCTATGTACATGTGTCTAAACCTAGACCAGTACAAGTGTCACAAATCTAGGCTATGTACAAAGGTGCTAGAGTTTGCTAGAATGTTCTAGAATCGGGCCAAGCTAGCACATCTTGGCTCATTCTCTTGGGCCATTTTGAGGCTGGAATCATGCGGCCCGTAACATCCTCCCCACTTAAGCTCGCGGGCGTCCTCGTCGCGCTCTCGTGCTTGTACATTTGGATGTGTTCCATGAACTGCCACAATTCATCTTCTCGTTCCCAAGTGGCTTCGCTCTCGGGAGGTTCTTCCACTTCACCAAGTACTCGTAGTATGGTGGCACGCCCTCCTTCGAATGATGCGATCAGCAATGATGTAGTCCACATCTTTGTCGAGCAGCGGTGACAACGACTGTTGGGGCACGCCTTGATTCTCCGCGACTTGGTTCTTCCACGTCTTCGTGATATGGCTTGAGAAGACTCACATGGAAGACCGAATGAATCTTGAGTCTTGGTGGAAGCTCTAATTGATACGAGGCGTTGCCTACACGTCGGATGATGCGGAAGGGTCCTTCGTGGCGTCTCACTAACCCCTTGTGGACTTTACGAAGTGTCTTGAACTGTTGGGGCGGGAGCTTGATCATAACTCGATCACCTTCCTTGTACTCGACGTGCCGTCTCCTTGCATCGACCCACTTCTTCATTTTCCTCGCGGCTTTGTCGAGGTATGCTCGCGTGATGTCCGCTTCTTCATGCCATTCGCGGGCGAGCTTGTGTGCCATGGGGCTTTTCCCTCCATATGTCGAGGCTATGGCGTTGGGGGTCATGGGCTGGAATCCCATGATGATCTCGAAAGGACTCTTACCGGTAGCCTCGCTCCGTTGGAGATTATAAGAAAATTGGGCGACATCTAGCAACTTCGCCCAATCCAGCTGATGGCGCTCACATAATGCCTCAAGTACATCTCGAGGAGGCCATTGATGCGCTCGGTTTGTCCATCCGTTTGCGGATGAAAGCTTATTGAGAACTTGAGGTCGGTCCCCAACATCTTGAAGAGCTCAGTCAAAATTTTCCGGTGAAGCGTGGGTCTCGATCGCTCACGATGCTTCTTGGAACACCCCAATGCTTCACTATATGTTTGATGAAGAGACGGGCTGCTTCGTCAACTTTGCAATCTGCGGGTGCGGCAATGAAAGTAGCATACTTGCTGTAGCGGTCTACCACGACCATGATGCTGCTGCATCCTTCGGATTTAGGCAAGGCCGTTATGAAGTCCATCGAGACGCTTTCTCATGGCCTTGCTGCAAGGGGCAGGGGCTGCGACAATCCTACCGGCAATTGGTGATCTATCTTGTCTTGTTGGCACACAAGACAAGTCCGCACATATGCCTCGATGTCGTCCCGCATACTTGGCCAAAAATACGAGGCTTGAACTAGTGCGGTGGTGCGCTCAATTCCTGGGTGACCAGCCCACTTGGAGTCGTGGCACTCCTTGATGACTTCCTTGCGTAAATTTCCCCACCTTGGCACAAATAGCCGATCTCCCTTGGTGAGGAGGATGCCCTCTTCTTGCCAAAACCGCCTTGTCTTTCCTTGAAGCGCCTTCTCCAGCAAGTCCTTCGCCAATGGGTCTTGTTGGAGGCCTTCCTTGATGCGTGAGACAAGGTCTGAGTTTGGTTGGCTCGCGCTAAGTGTGGCCAATTCCGCCTTGCGGCTTAGTGCGTCCGCAACGACGTTGGCCTTGCCTGGCTTGTACTCGAGCCTGTAGTCAAACTCCGCAAGAAAATCCTGCCACCGTGCTTGCTTGGGGCTCAACTTCTTCTGTGTTTGGAAGTAGCTTGTGGCTACGTTGTCCGTCATGATTGTGAAGTGTGAGCCAAGCAAGTAGTGTCGCCACACTCGTAGGCAATGGATGATGGCTGTCATCTCCTTTTCTTGAACTGTGTAGCGGCGTTCCGTGTCATTAAGCTTTCGGCTCTCGAACGCAATGGGGTGGCCATCTTGCATAAGGACTCCGCCAATGGCGAAGTCGGAGGCATCCGTTTGCACTTCGAAGGTCTTTGTGTGATCCGGAAGAACTAGGACGGGCTCCTCCGAAATTGCTTGCTTCAAGCCTTCGAATGCATATTGGCAATCTTCGGACCAATGCCATGTCCGATTCTTCTTGAGCATATCCGTCAAGGGTGCTGCCTTGGCTGAGTAGCCTTGAATGAAACGGCGGTAGTAGTTCACCAAGCCAAGGAATGATCGAAGCTCGGGTACCTTTGTGGGAGGCTTCCAATCGAGGATGGCCTTGATCTTTGAGTTCTCCATCATTATCTTGCCGGCTGAAATTTTGTGCCCGAGGAACTCTACTTCTTCTTGAGCAAACGAACATTTCTCCATTTTGATGTAGAGTTCATTCTCCCGAAGTACTTGGAAGACTTGCTGCAAATGTTTGGCATGCTCCTCGAGCGTGGTGCTGTACACCACAATGTCATCCAAGTACCACGACCACAAAGCGGTCGAGGAATGGTTGCAGACACTTTGTTCATGAGAGTGCGAGCGTTGCGGTGCATTGGTTAGTCCGAAAGGCATAACTAAGAACTCAAATGATCCGTACCTTGTTACGCACGCTGTCTTTTGTTCATCTCCTTCGGCGATGCGTACTTGGTAGTGTCTTCTCCTCGGACTTTCCTCGCTCCGTAGTAACCATGCATGCCTTGCTCTCGTCGAGGATGCTTAGGGAGTTCGTGGCTGGAAGAGGGAAGGCATGGACTTGGTCGAAGAACTCCATGCCAAGGACCATCTTGAAGTCGTCCATGGGCACGATAGAGAAATTGAGCTTTCCACTCCATGTGCCAAGTGCTACGTTAACTCCATGGGCAGTGCCCGCAATGGGCTTGGCGGGTGAGTTCACTGCCTTCATTGTGCCTCCTTGTCTTGTGGTTCGAAGGCCTAGGCGCTTGGCTTCATCCTCGGATACGAAATTGTGAGTTGCTCCCGTATCCAACAATGCGCGAACGGTGTGGCCGTTTATGCTCGCGCCTACATACATCAGCCCTTTCTTGAGTGCCGATTGAGGGCTGTCGAGTGCGCCAAGTCTTTGGATCGAACCCATGCTAGGTCGGGGTTCATCCGATGATGGTGTGGGAGTGCCCTTGAGCTGGGCAGCGAGGGCATTGAGCGACTTCTTCTCCGGACAATCGCGAACCCAGTGAGGCCCGTTGCAAATGAAGCATGGGCTGCGAGGCTTTGGCGCTTCCTTCTTGCCTTCCGATTTTTCTTGCCCACTCTTGCTGCTCGGAGGCTTTTTCTGCCCCCAATCCTTGCGATTGTGCCCCTTGTCCTTGCGACTCTCTCCCCCACTTTTACCTTGGTTAGGCCTTTTCTCCTTGGATTGGGTGGAGTACTCGTGCAGCGACTCCGCGGTGGCAATAGCGTCGTCAAGTGTTTGGACGCCACGCCGGTCGAGCTCCGTCTTGGCCCAATCCTTGAGGCCATCTTGGAAGTAGAAGAGCGAATCATTGTCGGACATGTCGCTGATCTCGAGCATAAGGGTAGTGAACTCGTTGATGTAGTCGTGCACGCTACCCGTTTGCTTGAGGCGACGTAGGCGTGTTCTCGCCTCTCTTTCGGCATTGCTTGGGGTAAATTGCTTTCGGAGTTCTTGCTTGAAGTCTGCCCATGTGTTGATGGCGCAGATGCCTTTGCCCATTTCGCCATGCTTGCGACGCCACCATAGTTGTGCGGCGCCTACCAGAACGTGGGTGCGAGTGCCCACTTTTGATGCCTCATCTCTCACACCCATGGCATCGAAGTATTGATCCAACCCGAATAGGAAGTTGTCCACGATGGTTGCATTCCGTGTGCCATCGTAGGTGTCCGGCTTTGGCACGTCAATGCGCCGCGCATCACTCATGCTTGTAGAAGCTTGGCTAGCGGAGAGTGTGCGCTTGTGCCATGCCCGATCCTAGCGGACTTCCTCCACTTCCGTGCGGACAGCGCGCGGCTCGTCTTGTCACGAAGTTGCGGAGTTTCATCAACTCCTCGTGGAATGCTTGAAATTCCCCTCGGAGGTGTTGGCTTGCTCTTGCATGAGGGCCTTCGTTGCCACTGTGAAGTCGGCATATTACGCCTCGAGGCCGTCAACCCTTTCCTCCAATGTTTCGAGGGTGTCTCGAGCAGTGGACGTTGTTGCTTCAGCGTAGTCAATCGTGGCTCAAAGCATCGACGGATGCGACCTTCGACTTGCCTCGAGTCTTGGCCTGCCCGCGAGTGTCATCGCGGCCCCGGCTTGGTTCCGGGATGATCTCTACACCATGAGCACCTTCTTGCGTCAAGCTTGAGGTTGGAAGGTTGGCCATTGCTAGAATGCGTGTGTGCAAACCGTAGCTACGATACCACTTGTCACGGGATGGGTGTTTCTGCGAGCAAACCGTGCGTGACATGAGACAACCTTGTCGGGATGTTGCTAAGTAAGCCTTTGCGCTTCTCGATAGCTAAGCCAAGAGGTTCCCGAAATGCTAAAGAGAAGGAGGAGCTAGCGAGCAATGTAGCCAAATCACGGAAATTGTATTGATAGACAAAAGCTTTACAAGAGAGCTTACAAGTGTTTGATGCTTTGCTTGGATGATTACAATGCTTAGAGCTCACCTCTATTTATAGCAAAGCTTGGCTAGTTCTAGAGAATTCTATGTACATGTGTCTAAACCTAGACCGTACAAGTGTCACAAATCTAGGCTATGTACAAAGGTGCTAGAGTTTGCTAGAATGTTCTAGAATCGGGCCAAGCTAGCACATCTTAGCTCATTCTCTTGGGCCATTTTGAGGCTGGAATCATGCGTCCGTAACATCATCGCCTCCTTGTTTCGAACAATCTCAATTGCAAAACCAAGCTTTGAAGCCATCTGTATAAAGAGAAGCAAAGCGACACGTAAAGCTATGGCATTTTGTCTCCGAGGGATGAATCAACCACTAAACTTTGTATACACAATTAATTTCTGCAGAGTTGGTTCGGTTGTACATTGGATGGTGAGGAATTTACTTACCATTAATCATTGATGTGATGATGAAATTGTGTGTTACATTACAGTTGTTTCCATATAATTTCTTGTGTTACATATATTGAAACGAGATTATCATAGTCAAAGTCAACCGTAAACACTTAATCAATGGTTTGTTTGGCTTTCATAACTGCTCGTTCATTTCAAAGTAGTATATAATTGTTGATTCCCATTAATTATGTAAATTGCCTTGCTGCATGCTTTCATACTGAACTTCTAGCAAAGATGAAAAGTCATGAGAAGGTATAATTTTTCAACTTAACGGATTATAAAACATCGTAACAACATTGTTTCGGTGAGAAAACAATAGGAATCAACATTAAGCATTTGAAAAATCTGAACTAGCAAGGTAAAAGAAATGGAAGAAAATCTGCTGCGAGGTAACAATTGATGATCATTGACGAGCACAAAAATTGAAAAAGGAAAAGGCCAAATCAATTTCTCATAAATACAGATTCTATCCGATGCGTCCTCAAGACTCGTGTATTCAATCATCATCTCAAATAAGAGTTTTGTTTATGGAAAAAAATAAACACCCAAATAAAAATATAGTTTTAAAGTATCGGATTACGGACTCAACCCAAATCAAAATACAATTTCAAAGTTTGAGATTAAGACTCAATCCAAATCAAAATACCATATTGAAATTTGAGATGACAGACTCAACCCAAATCTCTACACTATTCGTAGTTGGAGACACTGGAATCTACAAGGCCGTCAATCTTCTCCAAAAAGTTTTCAACCTCAAAAACAAACCTCTCTACCCGTGGTGCTCCTCTGAATTTGCTCAGTGGTCATATTCTCCATAATGTGTGTACTAAAAACCTCGACACCAATTCTTGTTATACAACGCTCCCAACATGAGAAAGGTAGGGATTTACAGCACTGTGCAGTCTTTTCTTCATAAACAGGCTGCAGTTTGTATGAGAACTGAAAATAAAACCTCTTCTCATCATAATATTCTAGACAGACAGTCCCAACATGAAGCGAGATCCATCCAGAATAAAGAGTCCACAACCTTTGCAATCTCAAAATTTCGGTCGGCTAAACTCAAAGTTAAGTTCAAATGCTTGGCACCAGGCATCGAGTGAGGTAGACTGAGCCTTAATTCTCTAGGAACATGCACATTCTCACAACTGCAGCTTTGCAGGTTCAACAGTTAGAAAACTTATGTAATCTTGCAATTAGTGCAATGTATTTTGCATACATTTGAGAGTCAATATTTTTGAAGAAATAAAGATCAATTTCCGACAGAGTCAAAGCAGCGGATGATAAGGATATTAAATCACCCTTATAACTGAATTTGTTTAACTTAAGAGGTCTCAAGCTTGGCTACAACCAACTTCTCACACGAAAAGATGCCCAGAATCTTAAGACGGGGACTAATAATATTAATGCTTTTCATATTATTACAACTTAACCTCAAGTGGAAATCTAGATATTTGGTTGCAGAGCCACCCATACGTAACCGTAAAGGAACCGGGACATAAGCTCAAGTGTTGATGCTGTTTTTCTACGTGCCCTCAAATAGTGTCGAAAACTTCTTCTCATGGCGAGCTCGAGCTCGAGTAGGTCCGCTTTCAATTTCGATTTCTTTGTCTTTACCGGAGCGGAAATCTCCGGACCGTACTCACACAAAGCAGGTCGGGGGTCACGGGTGTTGTTCCAGTGAAAACCCTCCAACACTTAAGTCGATGAATCGGGTTGTTCTTTTTGTATCCCTCTTAGTTAGAGAGACCGGAAGAATGGAAGGGGTATTTTTCCCTCCTTTCGTAATAATAAATCTCCGGAAAAGTCAAAGTGGAGAAGGGAACCTGTATAAAATTTCGGAACCCCTACAACTTACACGTCCGTTTTCTTTTATTCTCCATTTTTCCCGCCCTTTCTCTCCGAGACCATCCGTTCCCGGGTCGGTGGTGTCTAGGTCCCTCTGACAGCCGGGACTAGTGTGATATTCCCTGCGGATGCGCGACTGTCTGGTGGGCATGATTCACATGGCCAGATTATAATGTCGGGCGTGTGTGCAAGGAATGATGACACTGTGGGGGCGTGTGCATAAGGAATGATGATACTGTGGGGGCGCGTGCCGGCCATCGGTAACAGTGGTAACAGTAACGACACCATGCCGCATGGGGCATTGATTAGGCATCGAAAGCTGTGTCGAGTCTCTGGAGGAACGGGTCGGACTGTCCCGAATCGGCTGTATCTGGGTCTTGCATTTCCTCTGTGCTATGACTAGCGTGATTAAGTTGTGCTCGGAGGACTTGAAGACCCCGAGCAGAAAAGTGAGCTCGGGTCTCGACCAGCCTTTGAGCTCCTCGACCCTGACCAACTTCGACGGGCCGGGCCTTGAAGACCTCGAGCAAGCAAGAGGGCTTGGGGCTCGGCCAATCGTGGACTTCTCGACCTTGACCAGCTTTGACGCCTAGTGAGGCCGTCTTCGTGCCAGCGGTCGGGTCTTCTGCTCGAGCTGGATTGACATCGGGGTGTTTTATTCGAGTTGGAGTGGCCTCGAGGAGACCTGCCCGATATTACCCAAACATCAAGTATTTCAGATTCTTACAAGAGGTTATATCAAGAGTTTTAAAGCCCTCAAAACGAACAAATTTCAAATCCTCGATCAAAGGACATTGAGCAACTAGATTGTTCACGACTTGATCACCTGCAAACACTTTTGATAGACTTAACTTCCTTAAAGACAACCTGACATCATTCTTTAAAGACTCTAACTTGTAGTAAAAGGCAATATGCCAAGGACAATGGTCCTCAGCTACCAAGCCTATAACTGTCCAGACAGTTTTTGATGAGATATCATGGACCACCGTGTAGTGTGCACCACGTGTACAAAGCAAAAATAAAAGCCCAAATAATGTCCTTTTTGCTCCCTAAATGTGCTCCTAATGGCCCAAAATTATGATAAAGGCAAAAGGACTGGAAATCATGGAAAGAGCTGTAGAATCATCATTAAAAACACCCACATGGCAGGATATGTAGGGTATACTATATAAAGGTAATAAAGTTTTATCTTTAACTGATATACAACTAAACAGACACTCCACAAAAGGCTGAGATCTTCTTCAACCTCCAGTCATTTTAGAGACCTTGCAAGCTCTTAACTCCATAATAGTTCAAAAAACTAGTCATTTTAGAGAGCTTGCAATCTCTTAACTCTATAATAGTTCAAAAAACTAACTTAAGCGTCGAAGTGTGGTCGTTGGCAATCCTGGTTTCACATCTAATCTCTTTTTTGCTATTTTATACCTCTAAGGCATCATTTCAAGTTCTCTCACTCTAAATCTAGACCTCTCACCATAGCCGTTGCTCTCCCATTTTTTCTCCATCTCTAAAAAGCCTAGAATAGCTCACACATCTGACTTAATGAGGTGCCCTCCGTCTTAAAAATAAATTTATTATTCTTGGATAGGTTTTAACCATCCTTTTCTCCCATACCCCAAAATCTACCTAAAACAAATATGTTTGCCTATCTCAAGGAAAACTTGCTAGATGTCTTAACGGTTAACTTGTTTATGGATAACATATTTTTGGGAGGGAATTGAAGAAATTTTTCCCAATAAGTATGGAGCTTCAGAATTTTTTCCTACTAAATTTCTTTTGGATATTTCTGTTGATGCTGTTTTCTCACGTCCCTTCAAATAGTGCCAAAAATCTTCTGCTCGTGGATAGCTCGAGCTCGAGCAGGATTGTCTTCCAATTTCAGTTTCTCTGTCTTTCCCAGAACGGGAGTCTCCCAGACCTGTACTCACAAAAAATAAGGTCAGGGGTCGCCGGAGGTTGTTCCGGCGAAAACCCTCCACGCTTAAGTCAGTAACCGGGTTGTTCTTTTTTAAATCCCTCTTAGTTAGAGAGACCGGAAGAATGGAAGGGGTATTTTTGCCTTCCTTTATGGATAATGGAATTTCAGAAAAATTAGAGTAGAGAGAAGTCAGAATCAGAAGAACCTGTGTGAATTTTCGGAACCCCCGCAATTTACCTGTTTGTTTCCTTTTATTTTCCATTTTTTCCGCCCTTTCTTCCTTGGATCATCTGTTCCTACGTCGGTGGTGTCTGGGTCCCTCTGACAGCCGGGATTAGCTTAATATTCCCTGGGGATGCACGGCTGTCTTGTTAACATGGCTCGCATGGCCAGATCATCCTGTCGGGCGTGCGCAAGGAATGATGACACTGTGGGGGCATGTGCCGGCCATCGGCAACAGTATCGCCACCATACCATGTGGGCCCTAATCAGACATCGAAAGGTGTGCGGGATTCTGAGGAAACGGGTCGGACTATCCTAAGCCGAGTCTCGCGTTCCATTTGTTCTATGATCGGCGTGGCCTAGTTGTGCTCGAGGACTTGACTGCAGCGAGCAGAAAAGAGAGCTCGGGTTTCGATCAGCCTTCGAGCTCCTCGTCTTGTCCAGCCTTGACAGGGCATGATGACCTCGAGCAGGCAAGAGAGCTCGGAGCTCGGACGGCTCTGAATTCCTCGACCTTGACCAGCTTTGACGTCTAGTGAGATCGTCTTCGTGCCAATGGTCGAGACTTCTGCTTGAGCTGGATTGACCTCGGGGTATTTTATTCGAGCTGGAAGGGCCTCGAGGAGACCTGCCCGATATTACCCAAACACCAGTCCCTTAGTTTCTAGCCTTTTGAGTGAAACAAGATAAGACTGGAAACTTATTAGTGATGGGCCGACTTCCCGGCCTTTTACACTTCCCCACATTCTCCAATTGTCTTTCGCTTCCATCATTTCGCATTTAATGTGGGATACGTGGACGGATCCTGACCGTGCGTTCAAATTTTGAAGGGACGTTACTTGAAAGGTCGCGCCCCTTGATCTACGTGCCGTCTGCTTGAAGAGACGCACTTTTCCCTTTCTTCTTTTAAAACCCTTGATTTCTTCACCGTGCTTCCTATTGCTCATTTTAATCAAACCCAAAATTTTACGCAAGTGCTTCTTCATCTTCCTCTTCCGTGTCGAACTATTCCTAGCAGTATAAACCTTTCTCTGTATCCAGGTACAATCCTTATTCTTTCTATTCTCACTAGTTTTGCTCTTCCTTCTTCCGGGTTTTTGATTCCCTTTGGGTAGATTATACTTTAGGAAAAAATGTACAGTACCCAATGAGCCGTAGGATGTCCCCGAGGAATCTTCCTCCTCTAGTGAAGTAGAGCCTCTTAGCATAGTTCCCGTAAGGGATTCTAGTTCGGAAGGGCGTTGCTGCAGTGAGGCCCAGTAGCATCGAGGGAGAGGGCCGACCGAAGGTCCGAGGGTGGGGATACCCGTTGACCGGATGAGATGTGAAACCACCCATTTAGATTTGGATAGGCTTAGGCATACCTACCACATACTCGATAATGTGGATTTACGGTTGTCGAGGCGGGTGATATCCCGTAGCCCCGCCAGTGTATCGACCTTTCATCCGGAATGCTTGAATGGGGGTCGATTGCCTCTCAGACCTTATTTTGCCGGGTTTTGTCAGATTTCGTCGGCCCAGGCGATTGAACTCGAATAGGTGGAGGGTCCTTTCCGGACTTTTGTGTTGTGAAAATGGTGCAATTTGGGTGAACCCTCGGTAGGGAAATAAAGCACCTTTATCAATTGAAGTGCGGCCGGAGGATCTTTGGTTGGCACTACTTACCTCTAGCTCGAAGGGTAAAAAGCCCATCACTAATCTCCCGACTTACGGTGGCAGCTGGAAGAGCAAATTCTTTTCGTTGGGGGAATGGGGCCTGTTGCACCTCTCACCGAGGGAATCCCTCCGATTCCACGGTATTTTTGCACTCTAGGTTGTTTATCTGTCCAGTGAATTTTCATTTTTGTCCTTCTGCTCGTACCTGTTCTCATTATTTTGCCTTGGCTGTTTTTGCAGTTTCCTGGGGTACTTCTTACAGAATTGGGGAAGAGCTTCGAGCACACGTAAGGATTGCGCTTGACAACGCGAGCTTGTGCAGGGAGCTGCTTACACCCTAAAATTTTCTGGAGTTTGGTATGGTGCCAGGGGAAGAGATGAGGGGGGTGCGCGAGATGATGCATAGGCGTGTAGGAACTGCCGGAAGCGCGAGCACCTCGAAGAGACCACGAGCTGAAACAGATGCTCCGCCTCCACCTGCTCGAGCTCCCCCTTCTGCTCGGCAAGTAGAACGAGCAGAAGAAGGTCCTCCTCGCAGGCGTCAGAGAACTGCGGCCTCAGCTCGCCCTCAATCCGGAAGTGTGCAGGAGCAGGGTTTGCCTAGCCGTGTCGAGCCCTACCTGAGGAACTTTACCAGAGAGATGGACGACAAATTACTGGACGAGCTGGAGTCCTATGATGCTGACGAGCTGTTTAGTGCTCTCCAGCGTCTCTCTTCCCGAACTTCGGCTGCTGTGACTAGGCTCAAGGCCAAGACCCAAGACTCTCAGGAGGAACTTCGAGCAGAGATTCGGAGCTTGGAGCAGACTATCGGGCAGTTGAAAGAGGAGAACACAACCTTTGAAGAGAGAACAGCGGTGTCTGACTCTAAGGTTACCCAGTTTCAGAGGGAGTTGACTGTCATCCGTTAAGAGTTGATCGAGGCTTGGAAGGGCTTGGAAACCCAGAGATTCTCCTTTGAGCAGACCATGGAGGGGGAAACTTCTCGTCTCCAAAGGCAAATAGATGCTTTGAAGGTCCAGCTCGCAACTGAGTACAACAATGGGGTGAACTTCAGCTATGACTGCCTCGTGTATGCCTTGGGCAACGTACATCCCGAAGTCGACCTGTTTAAGGTCCAAGCGGGTGTTGCTGAGTACATGCGCATTCACGGCGTCCCCATCAAAGTGCGAAGCTTCGCCTTCAGAGCCATGAGCTGGACACGGGAAGTTGTTCCTCCCTGCTGCTGGCGCTCCTGCTGCTGCTGCCGATGATGCCCCTGCTGCTGCTGCTGATGATGCCCCTGCTACTTGAACTATTTTTTTTTTGTCCCTTGTACTTATGATCATTTCAATGAATAAAGAACATATATTAGATAATTCATTTTTGTATCCGAGTATATATTCTTGTGTTTTATGTGTGGGATTGACTTCACGTGCTTGCTAAGTCGGAATTTTATAAGTGTTGGACTTTTTATTTTGTTTTATACCCAAGTGTATTACTGCTTGTATGATTCTTTAGACTATGCTTGGCAAAGATTTGCCTTGAGTTAAGTTGAAAGCCTTGACTGTTTTGTGAGCTCGGTCTTTACGGACCGAGCGTTCGACTTCTTGCTTTGTGGCTTTTTACATTGCGAGCTCATTTGCTTGAGCCCAATTTTGGTTCATGATTAAATTCAATGTAATCTCCTCGTGCTCTTCATGCTCGAGCTTACTGATTAGCTACGCTTGGCGCAGTCCGCTCTAAGGCTTAGGCTTTGGGACTTCGGCCTTAGCATTCTACGTGAGCTTCTACGCTCGGCCTCTGATTGGCCTCGTTGGGCACAGTCCACTTTAAGGCTTAGGCTTTGGGACTTACGGCATGGCGTTCTTCGTGAAGCTTCTTACGCTCGGCTGTAATTGGCACGCTTGGCACGATCCGCTCTAAGGCTTAGGCTTTGGGACTTTGGCCTTAGTGGTGTCTTCATGAAGCTTCTTACGCTCGGCTGCAATTGGCCACGCTTGGCACAGTCCGCTTAAGGCTTAGGCTTTAGAACTTCGGCCTTAGCGTTGTCTTCGTGAAGCTTCTTTTGCTCGGCTTGCAATTGGTCAAGCTTGGCATCGTCACGCTTAAGGCTTAGGCTTTGGGACTTCGGCATGGCGTTGTTTTCATGAGTTTCTTACGCTCGGGACTGCGATTGGCCTCGCTTAGCATCGTCCGCCTAAGGCTTAGGCTTTGGGACTTCGGCCTTAGCATTGCCTTCATGAGCTACTTACGCTCGGCTGCGATTGGCTACGCTAGGCGCAGTCCGCTCTAAGACTTAGGCTTTGGGACTTCGGCCTTAGCGTTCTTCGTAAGCTTCTTCACTCGGGCTGCGATTGGCCTCGCTAAGCACCGATCACGCCTAAGGCTTAGGCTTTGGGACTTTTGGCCTTTGTGTTGTCTTCATGAGCTACTTACGCTCGGCACTGCAATTAGCCACGCTAGGCACCATCCGCTTTAAGACTTAGGCTTTGGGACTTTGGCCTTAGCGTTCTTCATGGCGACCACTTTCTCTCTTCTCTTCCAGT